>JAGSMU010000427.1:0-29989 GCA_029286865.1 Teinopalpus imperialis
AGCCCCATGGCCTCTGGGGGCGGACTCGGGAGTCTGCTTCCACCCACAGAGGAGGCTGAGTTGGAAGGCGCGTCCGTGTTCCGGCGCGCCTTGCCGAAGAGGGAGGTGGAGAGGGGCCTCCTCCCCGAAGGAGGAGCCGGCTTGCCCGGCAGCGCAGAGCACGGGGTCGCGGAGGTGTGCGAAAGCGTTCCCGTGGCCCGCCATACGCGACGAAGGTGGAACACCATGGGTTTAGTCGGTGCGAGTCCCGACGCCAACCCACCACTTGCCCCCGCAGGGTATGCGTAGAGCATTCCCCATGTAAAAAAAAAAAATAAAAAAGGTTCCCGGGGCGGCGTGGCGTTGGCGATGGCATTTGATATCGTCAGCAATTCCTGCCCTGGGACGCGATAAGGGGACACACACCATGGTGTTCCCCTACCTGCAGGCGTGATCGCGGACTACTTGCGCGTGGGTACATCTTGTACATGGACCCGAGACGGTACAGGGATCGGAGGAGATCCAGTGTGGGGGTTCCACAGGGGTCGGGTTTTGGGCCCGTGCTGGAATCTCGCCTACGACTCTGTTCTGCGAGTCAGGCTCCCCGCTGGCGTATATGTCGTCTGTTACGCTGACGGCGTTGGTGGTCGCCAGCGGGGACTCCTTCAGGAAGGGACCAAAGGGCTCATGAGCTTGGGGCAGAAATCGTCGTCGCCAAAGTCCACGAGTTGGGACTGGAGGTAGCGCTTCCCACCAAGACCAGGGGCGCTATGGATTCCACAAACTGCGGGCAGGGAACCACCCGACTCGTGCGTCCGAAGTGGAGTGAGTCTGAAGTCCAGAGTGGGGCGGTACATGGAAGTACCCTGAAGCCTCACTCTGGACAGTCGCTGGGGCTTCGAAGAGCACTTCCCGAGCGCCTGGTCCCCGGATCGAGAGGGAGTAGCGGGTGCTATGCACAGACTGCTGCAATCTCGAGGGGACCGAGTGAGGAAGTTCGCCGCCTCTATGCCGGGGTCGTACGATCCGTAGCCCTCTGGGGCGCCCGTATGGACGAGAGGCTGGCCATCCGACGCTGTAGGACTAAGATCTACAGCGTCCGGCTAGGATGGCCATACGGGTCATACGAGGGATACGGACGGTATCGTTCGAGGCGGCGACAATCCTGGCTCCGCTTTCCACCTCTGGATATTCTGGCGGACATGGACGCGAGGGTATCACCGGATTCGCGTCCTACGCCAGGCAGTGGTGGCGAGCCAAAGAGGCGCTCGAGGCGGTAAGCAGCGAACGACGTATTGCATTCGCGACGTGGCGCGCAAGGCTCCGCGAGGCAGAATGCGCGCAAACGCGTCGTCGGAGCATTCCTGCCGGTCTTCGAGCTGGATGCAGCGACGAGCTCACCTACAGACTTACGCAGGTGATCACCGGGCACGGTTGCTTCGGTGATTACCTGTGTGCGTGGCATGCTTCCACTGTGGCAGCAGCGACCAAGACTCCGCATCGCACACGCTCGCCGCTTGCTGGCAGTAGGAAATGAGCAGCGGGTCTTAGTCCGGTCCTCCGGACGGAACTGTCCCTGCCAGCAGTCGTGTCGGCGATGCTGCGCGAGGGGAATCGGCGTGGAGGCCGTAGCCTCCTTCCTGCGAGACCGTAATGGTCGAAAGGAGGCTGCCGAGCAGGACAGAGAGGACCGATCCTGCTCCGGAGACGGGGCCGACGCGGCGCTCGCGCGCCTCGTCACAGCCCTCTATCGGTGATCCCCTACCGTAAGCAGAGACCCTACGGGTCGCTGACGATCAGGTGGGGGCTCAACCGTCCAGTAACCGCGAGCCCCGGGGAGGGACGACGGCACGACGTGGTACCGTGTCGTCGTGGATTCCGTGAGGGTTCTGGGGTGCGATCTTCACGCACGCCCGGGATATCCCAGCCTTGAAGCGCAGGGGGTTGCAGTTTGCGTTCTAACGGAGATCCCGCGACCCCTCGCGAGAACGTTGGTGGCGACTTCACCGTGGGGTTTTAGTCGGTGCGGAGTCCGACGCAACCCGCCCTTGCCCCGCGAAGTGTGGGTATGCGTAAACATTTCCCCACGCTAAAAAAAAAAGGTTAGGTTAGGTTAGGTTAGGTTAGGTTGGGTTTCCCCCCGGCCCCCGAAGAAGGGTTCCGCTTTGTCGTAGCGGGGGCTTAACCAACCGTGGTGTGGAGTTAACCACGGTGAAACTAAGAGGAACCCAAATGGCCGGCCTAAGGCGCTCTAAGGCCGGCCCGAGAGGCCACTCCGGGCGGGCTGGAGCTAGACCGCCCGGATGCGTGTCAGTGGGCTGCGGGAGTGCGGATGGACGGAGCGAGGCCGTCTTACGCACCATCCGCAGTGAGGCGGAATCGAGATGGGGTGGCGGTGCGGGGACTGTCTAGACCGGTACCACCATCGTCCCCATCCTCCGCATCGAGACGGAGTCGCGGAGAGATGAATGTATCCCTATCCTCCGCGACTCACGCGGGAAGGTCGCCACCGCTGATGCGGCCGTGGTGAGCCGCGGGTTCAGTGGAGTGTTGGTTGTTCCCGCCACTCTCCCTGTCCTCCGTGGCCGAACATTGGTCGGCGGCGGAGCTATCCTGAATCCGCCGCAGGGGGCTGGGTTCGCCACCTGCTTTCCTGGCTCCGCTGGCCTGTGGGGGCGGACTCGGTCACTTCCACCTACAGAGGCCGGATGGAAGGCGCGTCCGTGTTCCGAGCGCGCCTTGCCTGAAGGGTGGAGGGAGATGTCCTCCCGGAGAAGGGGGGAGCCGTTAGTCGGCCGGCGCAGGCAGGGTCGCGGAGGTGTGCGAAAGCGTTCCCGTGGCCCGCCGCGCGACGAAGGTGGAGCACCGTAGGGGTTTTAGTCGGTGCGGTCCGGCCTGGCCCATCCTTGCCCCCGAAGAAGGGGTGGTATGCCGTAGGCATTTCCCCATGTAAAAAGGTTTCCCCAGAAGGGTTCCCGCTTGTCGTAGCGGGGGCTTAGTAACCGTGGTGTGAGTTAACCACGGTGAAGCTAGAAGGAACCAAATGGCCGGCCTAAGGCGCTCTAAGGCCGGCCCGGGAGGCCGCTCCGGGCGGGCTGGAGCTGGGCCCACCCTGGATGCGTGTCGGTAGGCTGCGGGGTGCGGATGGACAGGTGGGGAATGACATACGCACCATCACCCAGCCGAGGCGAAGTCGCGGAGGGAGGGTAGTGTATCTTACTGTCCTCCGCGACTCAACGAGGTCGCACCGCTGATGCGGCGTGGTGGGGCCGCGGGTTCAGTGGGTGTGGTTGATCTGCCGCTCTCCTGTCCTCCGCGGCCGAACGCCAGTTGGCGGCGGGCCTATCCCGCAGATCCGCCGCGGGGGCGGGGTTTTCCTGGCCCTCATGGCCTCTGGGGGCGGACTCGGGGGAGTCGCTTCCCACCTACAGAGGAGGCTGAGTTGGAGGGGCGTCCGTGTTCCGGCGCGGCCTGCCTGGAGGTGGAGAGATGTCCTCTCCCCGGGGGAAGGGGCCGGCTTGCCGTAGCGCAGGCTGCAGGGTCGCGGAGGAGGTGTGCAGCGTTCCCGTAACCCCGCCATACGCGACGAAGGTGGAACACCATGGGGTTTTAGTCGGTGCAAGTCCGACATAACCTCTTGCCCCCACCCGGGGTGTGGGTATGCGTAGGCATTTCCCCATGTAAAAAGGTTAAGGTTAGGTTAGGTTTCCCCGGGGTCTCCTTTGTCGTAGCGGGGAGCAGTAACCGTGGCGGTCACCCACGGTAGTAAGAAAGGAACCAAATGACGGCCTAAGGCGCTCTGTGGCCGGCCCGAGGTAACCGCTCCGGGAGGGCTCATAGTAGGCTCACCTCAGGCGTGGTGGACTGCTGAAAAATTGGAAGTGGCGGAGCGGGCTGCGCCCGCCCTCCAGTAGCCGAGGGCAGGTCGCGGAGGGGAAGGGAGTGTCGGTGTTGCTGCCTTTCCTATCCTCCGCGACTCAAGCTGGAGTCGCACCGCATGATGCGGCTGTGGTGGTGGGGCCGCGGGAGGAGAGTCGGTGTTCGTTGCCGCTCTCCTGTCCTCCGCGGCCGGGCATCGGTCGGCAGTGGAGCGCAGACCAGATCCGCCGCAGGGGCTGGGGTTTTGCCAGGTGCTTTCCTGGCCCCATGGCCTCTGGGGGCGGACTCGGGGGAGTCCGTTTCCCACCTACAGAGGAGGCCGAGTTGGAGGGCGCGTCCGTGTCCGGCGCGCCCTGCCTTGAGGGTGGAGAGGGATGTCCTCCCCGGAGGAAGACCGGCGCTTGCCGGCCAGCGCAGGCTGGGGTCGCGGAGGTGTGCGAAAGCGTTCCCGTAACCCCGCCATACGCGACGAAGGTGGAACACCATGGGGTTTTAGTCGGTGCAGGTCCGACATAACCCTGCCCCACGAAGTGGGTATCACGTAGGCATTTCCCCATGTAAAAAAAAAAAAGGTTAAGGATTGGGTTGGGGTGCCCGTCAGAAAACCTCCTCGGTGCCTGGTCGTTGAATTTCCTTTGATACTATTGTATCCGGGAAGGCAACGCCGGGACAGATACACCCTGGGCACTGGTGATGACACGTTGTTGCGAGTGGCGAATGTTCTGAGGGGATGGCTGCTCTGCGTGTCCTCTGATAAGCGGAGGGCACAGTGGGTGGCAGGGGTTGCATTTCGCGCGATTTCCATATCGGAGGAAAGGCAACCGAACGATGGTGCGCATTGGGCACTGTGACGATACGTCGTTCTCAGTGCCCAATGCGAGAGTTGCATTTCTCCTTGATCAAAGTATCGGGGAAAGGCAACAAAATGAGTGTGCATTGGGAACTGGTGGCGATACGTCGTTGGCAGTGCCTAATGATGTTCACAGTGTGGGGACGAGGCTCGGTGTGCGCTTTTGCCGCCGGGCACTCAACCGTCGAAGCGTCGTGGGAGGTTGCATTTCTCCTTGATTTCTGTATCGGGGAAAGGCAGCAAATGATGGTGGAGTGGAACTGGTGACGATATATCGTTTCGAGAACACAATATGCTCGCCAGAGTGGAGGACGGGCTCGGCGTGCACTCACACTGCCGCCGGGCACTCAACCGTCCAAAACTGGGGAGTTAAAACCGGCTCCAGCGCGCCGTAACCCGCTGGCACTTTCGTCAAAGACCCCAGTGTTGACGATAGGGTACGATCGAAGTGCAGTGGGCGACTGCCTTAATTGGCCGGCCCGCGAGTAAACCTCTATAAAAATCAGACGAAGTCTTAAAAACCTGTGGGTACCAGGCGACCCGCACGGTATGTAGCCTTGCCTTCGGAATGGCGTAGCCGAAGTCGACACTTTATATCGTCCAAATTCGTGGGATTAAATATGGAAACTAAAAACAAAACATTTGCATGTCGGAGATTAGTGATGAGGAGAGTGACTCTATGCATAGCGTGGAGTCTCTTCAAAGAACAAAACTAGTGCGGGAAGAAAGCGGCCATCTACGGACGCAAGTTCTGGTCGGTTACGGGCCATGATGAGAACGAAAATACGAGTGGCAAGAACGTCTGCCAAGAGGCCGAGGAGGCCTCCGACTACAGGAAGTATGTCGGGCTAGCTCAGGCGAAGCTAGCGCTAATTGCCGCCAATAGAGAGGAGGAGGATGGAAGCAGGGGCGGGAGATTGCATCCACGGCTCGACGGCTTCAGCGCCGACAGGATAACACTATCAGAGTCTTCGTCAAATGACGGCGACTTTCAGGCGGCATCGGATTTACGAAGAAGATTGACGAGAACATTGACGTCATCAACCAGGTTGCTTCAAAATCGAAGAACCTTAAAGGGCACTCGATTCGGGCGTTGAGGAAGCTGCAGAATCCATCAGGTCACGTTCACCCAGGTTCTGCAGAGTCGGTGCACCTCCGAAGAAACGAGGGGGCTGCGGGTGAGCAACAACCGCCTGCAAGCGGAAGTTGGACAACTGCGGAGAAGTGGCGGAGATGCGGGTACTCTTGGAGCAGCCCAATAAACGTGGACCAGTCGGCTGACGGCAACGAGGATCTGGTGCGTTCCATCATTGTCGAAGTGGGGACAATGATGAACGCTAGATTCGCGGCTTTGGAGGACCGCCTACTCCCCAGCGCCTCGATCCTCCGTTGGCGGCAGACGCGAGAGCAAGTGATGCGCCCAGCACTTCGGCTGGCCCTCGGCTTACCCGGCTTCGAATACCCCAGAAGCCACCTGTCATTGCGCCTGCAGCGAACGGGCAGTCGTCGCTGGGGTTCTGTGGCTCGAAGGGAAGGGCAAAGGAAAGGTAACTGCTGACCCACAAAGGGATCCGGAGAGGCGGCAACTGAGCCCCGATCTGTGCCACCAGCACCTCAGTCCATGGAAGAACCGTGGACTGGGGTAGTAGAAAAGGGGCTCCAGAAGAAAAAGGTCAGCAAGGTTGTAAAGAGTCCTGGCAATCCTGCACCGGGACAGCAAAGATTGCTACCCTAGATCGGCCGCTGTCGTGGTGGCGCTGAAAGCACGGCGGTGGCGGCAGGTGTTACATATGCGGAGGTTATCACCGAGGCGAAAGAGATCGACCTCTCTGTCCTCAGGATAACAGAACTGCGGTTCCGCACATGCGCCACGGGTGCTCGTATGTTCGAGATCCCCGGCGCAGACAGCGGCGACAGGGCGGACGGCCTTGCCGCCAAATTGAGAGGCGCTCGCAGACAAAGGTGTGCGGATAACCAGACCAGCAAGACGGTGGAGGTCAGAGTTGCTGGTCTGGATGACTCCACCGCTGGAAGGTAGGCGGCCGTGGCGAAGGCCGGTGGTTGCCCCAAGGAGGTGGTGAAAGCCGCAGCCAAATCCTACGGGATCAGGCTGGACTTGGGTAGCCTGGGTCCGATGTCCTGTGGCGGCGAAAGTTACCTGCAGATGGCGGAAGGCTGGTGATGATCTCGTGGGTCTCAGCCGTGGCGAAGCTTAGTGGAGCCCACCTGTGAGTGCTTCCGCTGCCTGGAGTCAGGACATGTGGGGCCCAGTGCGACGCCACCAGTCGACCGAGAACTGTGCTTCGTTGTGGTCAGTCATACAAGGCGGCTTGATGCCCACTTCGCCCGCGATTGCGCTGTGTGTGTCACCCAGCCAAAAACCGGCCGACACAGGATGGGAGAAGGGCCTGCCGCACCTCCCAAGAGAGGAAGCAGCCAGTTCACACGTTGCCACCGAAACGAAGCGGCCAGCCGGCAACGCGGACAGGCAATGGAGAGGATCCAGAGGCCGGCGCAAATGAACTGCAGCCTCAACGTAGTTCAGGCGAACGTCAACCACTGTGCGCTGAGCACAAGATCTGCTCTTTCAGGTATGAAAGCGGTGATTTACGACCCACGTGGCCGTCGTTTCCGGAACCGTACCTGGTTCCAGATAGGGATGGCTGGGCGGGGAACGACGAGGACTGGTCGCGGTAGTTGCTCCGGACGACTGCTGGTGGCCCACCATGGATTGGGTGGAGAAGGGTCGCGGAGTTCGTTGCGGCGCTGGTGGGGGGATAGTCATTATTGGCATTTGTGTCCCCAGCGAAGCCCTTTCAGGATAGAGACTCTTGGGCGAGTCCGGAGCTCTCATTGGCAGGAGTCACCCTCATCACATTTTGGTGATGGGTGACTAACCTCAAGAACACCGTTTGGGAGGCTGTTCTGCCAACGATACGCAGGGGACGTTCCTGGAAGTGGGCACTGTCCGTAGGACTATGTCTGCTCAACCGAGGTTCCGGAACCACATGCGTTCGGCTGAGGGGAAACTCCGTTGTGGACTGGCAGCTATGGCACATCCATAGCGCCAGGATTCACAGGTGGGAAGTCGTGTCCGGGGGTAGGGCGCTCTCCCGGACCATCTGTATATCCGCTTCAGCGTCTCGATTCCGACGCGGTTCCGGTCCGATCCGGGTGACGGTCGTCCGGCGACGGCCGCGATGGGCATCAAAGCACCTCGACGGGAAGTTCATCGAGGGCTTCCCCTTGTGGAATCGTGGGTTTCCCGAGGTGCAGCAACCACTGCGTGGAAGCCGAAGCGGTGGCGCTTCGCGCATCGATGACTCGCGTCTGCGATGCGTCGATGCCACGGTTGGGGCCTCGACCGCCGAGCAGGTGTACTGGTGGTCCGCCGACATCTTTGTGCTGCGCACTGCGTGCGTATGGCGAACGCCAGTACACGAACTAACGCCGGAGGGGCATGACGGTACGGCCGAGTCATCGTTACGCGCATTGCACCTGAGAGGAGCCAAGCTTCGTCTTCAAATCGCCATTGGCAGAGGCCAAGGCTGGGGCGAGAGAAGGGAGCTGCTGGAGACTCTGAACCGTGATCCATGGGGTCGCCCATACCGCATGGTGCGGGGAAGCTTCGCCCATGCGCCCCCTCTGACGCAGAGTCTCCAGCCCCAGTTCGTGGACGCAGTGGTTGCAGCCCTGTTCCCCAGAGAGAGGAACACACGCCGCCGACCATGGCTCCGACTGCGCAGGATGCGATTTACTGGCGGGGACGAGGTGAGCCGCCGGTAGCAGGAGAGTTCAGGGCCGCGATTCTTCGACTCCGTTCGAGGAATACGGCCCCAGGACCCGACGGTACCTGGCCGTGCGTGGGTCCCGCATCCGGCGCGCACTCGAGGCAAACTCAGAGGACTATTCGATGCCTGCCCACAGCAGGGGCCGTTTTCCGCGGGTGTGGAAGGTGGGCACGATGGTCCTCTTAAGAGGGCGCCCGGATCGCCCTCTGCGTACCGGCCCATAGTGCTTTTGACGAGGTGGCAAAGCTCTTTGGGCGTGTGTTGCCGATCACTCGTCCGGCATCTGGTGAAGTCGGTCGGATTTGGATGATAGCCAATTCGGTTTCGCGAGGCAGGTCGATGCATGCGATCATGCGAGTGAAAGAGGACGGCGGAGGAAGCGGTCGCCCGGGGCGGAGTCGTCTTGGCGGTGTCTCTGGCATCGCCAACGCCTTAACACTGCCACCCTGGAGTTGCATCAGGAGGCACTCGGTATCACCAGGTGCCGGGGCTACGCAAACGCAGCAATCGCATCGTATCTCTCAGGCAGGTCGGTGGCGTATAGGTGTCGAAACGCGTGGCATAGTCGCGTAGTCTCGTGCGGTGTCCCACGGGGTTCGGTTCTCCGGACCGCTCCTGTGGAACATTGGTTACGACCTGGGTCCTCCGCGAGGTCCCTGCTGCGTGGCCTCGTGACGCCGCCGACGACACCTTGGTGACGGCAAGGGGCGGCACCTACAGGGGAGTGCACCGCCCGTGCTACAGCGGGAGTGGCCCACGTAGTGGAGTCGTATCCGAGCTGGGTCTCGAGGTGGCCCTTAACAAGTCTGAGGCCTTGTGTTTTCACGGGCCTCGGAACGCGCCACCACGGGACTGCATAGTAGTGGGAGGAGTTCGCATCGGCATCAAGTCCCCAGATGGAAATATCTGGGACTCACTGAACGGCCGATGGAACTTCGAGGAATTACTTCCTAGGCTTGTGCCCAGGCTGTTGCGTGCGGCGGCCGCGATCGGCAGCTTGCCGGGTATCGGAAGGTCGAATGCGGCAATCGGCGCCTGTACCTGGGCATGGTGCGCTCCATGGCGCTGTGCGGGAACCGTGTGGGTGACGCTCTGAATAGCCGGACAATCGCTCTTCCTGCACTTAGGCCCCAGGGGCGATGGCGATCAGAGCGATCGAAGGTACCACACGATTGTCCCACGAGGCGGCACGTGTGCTGGCGTCCCCCTCCACAGAACTGGGCGAAAGTTCTTGCGTCCGTCTTCTTTTGGCGTGAGAGGCTTGATCGCGGTGCGCCAGTTCCCACCCACGAGGAGGAGGTTGATGCGGCGAGGGCGGAGCGTCGAAGGGTCATGGTGCGAGGTGGCGGCATGCTCTTCGACGCAGCCCGAGCCGGAACCACGACCGTAGAGGCAGTACGTCCAGTTCTCGTGCAGTGGCTGGACAGACGTCCGCAGGTGCTCACCTTCCGGTTGTCGCAGGTGCTTTCCGGGGCATGGATGCTTCGGGAAGTAAAAACATCGGAAGGGAGCCAAACGAGGAGCTGTCACCACTGTGACGGCTGCCTCCAAAGACGGCCCAGCACGCTGGAGGTGTGTCTCGGTGAGCAGAACAGCGCCGAGCACTGAGTGCCGTAGTGGGCAACGACTTTTGTCGCTGGCGGCCGTAGTTTGCGCCATGGTCGACAGTCGGGAGAGGGTGGAGCAGCAGTGCAGGTGTACTGTGAGGCGGTGATGTCCACGAAGGAGGAGGCGGAGCGAGTTCGGGAGTCAGCCGCCTCGGATTCAGTCCACGAACGCCGCATCGGGCGAAGACGCAGAGCGTATGCGCTCGCCATTCCGCCCTGATACGACTCGAGCTGGGCCAGGGGAGGTCGTAGCTCAAAATGAGTCAGCGAGGTGAGCGCGCCTCGTGTTCCCGCGCACTCTCCAAAAGGTTACCAACGGCCGGGGCCCGCAAAAGCGAGCCGCCACTGCTGTGCACGCGGACAGATGCTCACCGCGCCCGGCATGCACAGCGCAAGTGTGAAGGAACACCGTGGGGTTTTAGTCGGTGCGAGTCCGGCGCGCGGCACTCCCTCGTCCCCGCGAGGCGGGTATGCGTAGGCATTTCCCCACGAAAAAAAAAAAAAGGTTCCCCGAAGGGTTCCGCTTTGTCGTAGCGGGGGCTTGTAACCGTGGTGTGGAGTTAACCACGGTGAAATAGAGGAACCCAAATGGCCGGCCTAAGGCGTTCTAAAGGCCGGCCGAGGCCGCTCCGGGCGGGCTGGAGCTGGAGCCCGCCCTGGATGCGTGTCCGGTGGGCTGCAGGGTGCGGATGGACGGAGTGAGGCCGTGCCACGCACCATCACAGCCGAGGTGATCCGGGGGAATGGGGTGGCGGTGCGAGGACTGTTAGCACCGGTACCGCGCATCGTCGCCCCTCCGCATCCGAGACGGAGTCGCGGAGGGAGGTGGTGTATCTCCTATCCTCCGCGACTCAAAGGCGGGGTCGCACCGCTGATGCGGCCGTGGTGGGGCCGCGGGTTCAGTGGAGTGTGGTTGATCCTGCCGCTCTCCTGTCCTCCGCGGCCGAACATTGGTTGGCGGCGGAGCTAACCTGAATCCGCCGCAGGGGCTGGGGCTTTCCTGGCCCCATGGCCTCTGGGGGCGGACTCGGGGAGTCCGCTTCCCACCTACAGGGAGGCCGAGTTGGAGGCGCGTCCGTGTTCCGGCGCGCCCTGCCGGAAAGTGGAGAGGAGATGTCCTCCCCGGAGAAGGGGCCGTCTGGTCGGCCACGGCGCAAGGCGGGGTCGCGGATGTGTGCGAAAGCGTTCCCGTGACCCCGCCATACGCGACGATGGAGGAACACCATGGGGTTTTAGTCGGTGCAAGTCCGACATAGCCACCCTTGCCCCGCGAAATGGGTATGCGTAGGCATTTCCCCATGTAAAAAAAAAGGTTAGGTTAGGTTAGGTTAGGTTAGGTTGGGGTGCCACGTCAGAAAACCTCCTCGAGTGCCTGTCGTTGAATTTCCCTTTGATACTATTGTATCCGGGGAAAGGCAACGCCGGGACTACAGTGCACCCTGGAGCACTGGTGATGATACGTTGTTGCCAGTGGCGAATGTTCTGACAGGGGGATAGCTGCTCTGCGTGTCCCTCTGATAAGCGGAGGAGCACAGCGGAGTGGCAGAGGTTACATTTCCTCTTGATTTCCATATCCGGAGGAAAGGCAATACGAACGTAGTGCACGTGGGCACTGGTGACGATACGTCGTCCTCAGTGCCCAATGCGAGATTCTCCTTGATCTAAGTATCCGGGGAAAGGCAACAAAATGAGGTAGAACTGGTGGCGATACGTCATTGGCAGTGCCTAATGCTCATAGTGGAGGACAGGCTCGGTGTGCGTTTTTACTGCCACCGGGCACTCAACCGTCGAGCGTTGTGGGAGGTTGCATTTCTCCTTGATTTCTGAATCCGGGGGAAAGGCAACAAATGATGGTGGTATTGGGAACTGGCGACGATATATCGTTTCCAGTGCCTAATGCTCATAGTGGAGGGACGGGCTCGGTGTGCGTTTTTACTGCCGCCGGGCACTCAACCGTCGAGCGTTGTGGGAGGTTGCATTTCTCCTTGATCAAAGTATCCGGGGGAAAGGCAACAAAATGAGGGTGCTCATTGGGAACTGGTGACGATACGTCGTCCTCAGTGCCCAATGTGCGGGTGGAGGTTGCATTTCCCCTTGATTTCTGTATCCGGGGGAAAGGCAACAAAAAGAGGGTGTGCATTGGGAACTGGTGGCGATACGTCGCTCTCAGTGCCCAATGCGCGAATGGAGGTGCATTTCTCCTTGATCAAAGTATCCGGGGAAAGGCAACAAAATGGTGCGGTAGAGACTGGTGGCGATACGTCGTTGTCAGTGCCTAATGCGCGAATGAAAGTTGCATTTCTCTTTGATCAAAGTATCGGGGAAAGGCAACAAATGATGGTGGTATTGGGAACTGGTGACGATATATCGTTTCCAGTGCCTAATGCTCATAGTGGAGGACGGGCTCGGTGTGCGTTTTGCGCCGCCGAACTCAACAAATCGAGCGTTGTGGGAGGTTGCATTTCTCATGATCAAAGTATCCGGGGAAAGGCAACAAAATGGTGCTCATTGGGAACTGGTGACGATACGTCGTCCTCAGTGCCAGTAAGCCGAGTGGAAGTTGCATTTCTCCTTGATTTCTGAATCCGGGGAAAGGCAACAAAAAGTGTGCATTGGGAACTGGTGGCGATACGTCGCTCTCAGTGCCCAATGCGCGATGGAAGGTTGCATTTCTCATGATCAAAGTATCCGGGGAAAGGCAACAAAATGAGAGTGCGCATTGGGAACTGGTGGCGATACGTCGTTGTCGAACTAATGCGCGAATTGAAGTTGCATTTCTCCTTGATCAAAGTATCGGGGAAAGGCAACAAATGATGGTGGGTGTGGGAACTGGTGACGATATATCGTTTCCAGTGCCTAATGCTCATAGTGGAGGACAGGCTCGGTGTGCGTTTTACTGCCACCGGGCACTCAACAAATCGAGCGTTGTGGGAGGTTGCATTTCTCCTTGATTTCTGAATCCGGGGAAAGGCAACAAATGATGGTGGGTATTGGGAACTGGCGACGATATATCGTTTCCAGTGCCTAATGCTCATAGTGGAGGACAGGCTCGGTGTGCGTTTTACTGCCGCCCGAGGGCACTCAACAAATCGAGCGTTGTGGGAGGTTGCATTTCTCCTTGATCAAAGTATCCGGGGAAAGGCAACAAAATGAAGAATTAACTCATTGGGAACTGGTGACGTGATATAGGTACCCAATATTGCGGAGTGGAGGTGCATTTCCCGCGATTTCTGTATCCGGGGAAAGGCAACAAGAGGTGATGCATTGGGGCTTTGGTGGCGATACGTCGCTCTCAGTGCCCAATGCGCGAGTGAAGGTTGCATTTCTCCTTGATCAAAGTATCCGGGGAAAGGCAACAAAATGAGGTGCGCATTGGGAACTGGTGGCGATACGTCGTTGTCGGTGCTACAATGTGCGCGGAGTGGTTGCATTTCTCCTTGATCAAAGTATCCGGGGAAAGGCAACAAATGATAATTAGGTATTGGGAACTGGTGACGATATATCGTTTCCAGTGCCTAATGCTCATAGTGGAGGACGGGCTCGGTGTGCACTCACACTGCCGCCGGGCATTCAACCGTCAAAACTGGGGAGTTACGTCGGCTTTCCCAGCGCGCGCGGCCGCTGTACTCTCTTCAAGGACCCCAGCGTTGACGATTATGGGGTACGTCAAGGAAATGCGCCCAGCGGAGCGGAGGGCTTGCCTTAACCAGCCGGCCCGCGAGTAAACCTCTATAAAAATTGGTGACAGAAGTGCCCGCAAGCACGTCATGGGCACAGGTAGCCAAAGGCAAAAGCCCAGGCCAAGCGGCCAGCGCCATGGCTCCGCAAGGGGCAGCTAAGGGGCACAAAGGCTGACGCATCCGTCCTCGGCTGCCGTGACGGTTACGCTGCCGACTGGCTCCTCCATTAATTATGCGAAAGTAATGGGTGGCCAGAAGTCGAAGATCAGGCTGGCGGATATCGGCATCGAGACTGTTCGCCAAAACGAGCTGTGACTGGTGGTCTTCTGTTGGAGATCAGCGGTCCCGAGTGCAGTTCGAGGGCGGACGGTCTCGCGGCAAAAATGCGTGAGGTCCTTTCCGAGATGGATGTCCGAATTAGCCGCCCGGTTAAGTCGGACGACATTCGCGTGAAGGACCTCGACGATGCTCGACAGCCGAGCGAAGTCGCGGCGGCAGTGGCTAAAGGCTGGAGGGTGTTCGGTGGACGACGTTAAGGTCGGAGAGGTCCACCGAACACCCATCTGATTCAGGCACGTGCTGGAGTGCGAAGTGCCCACGGCAGCCGCAGGGGGCTCGTATGTTCGAGATCCCCGGCGCAGACAACGGCGACAGGGCTGACGGCCTTGCCGCCAAATTGAGGCGCTCGCAGACAAAGGTGTGCGGATAACCAGACCGGCTAAGACAGTGGAGGTCAGAGTTGCTGGTCTGGATGACTCCGCCACTTTGGAGGAGGTGGTGACAGCCGTGGCGAAGGCCGGTGGCTGCCCCAAGGATGTGGTGAAATGTAGCCAAATCCTACGGGATCAGGCTGGACTTGGGGTGGCCTGGGTCCGATGTCCTGTGGCGGCAGCCAAAAAGGTTGCAGATGGCGGAAGGCTGATGATCTCGTGGGTCTCAGCCGTGGCGAAGCTAGTGGAGCCCACACCTGTGAGGTGCTTCCGCTGCCTGGAGTCGGGACATGTGAGGGCCCAGTGCGACGCCGCAGTCGACCGGGGGGAGCTGTGCTTCCGTTGTGGTCAGTCTGGCCACAAGGCAGCGCAGTGTTCCGCCAACCCGCGTTGCGCTGTGTGTGTCGCAGCCAAAAAACCGGCCGACCACAGGATGGGAGGAAGGGCCTGCACCGCGCCTCCCAAGAGAGGAAAAGGCCAGCTCGCACGTTGCCACCGAAGCAACCGGCCAGCCAGCAACCACAGGTGGAGGCGATGGAGGAGGATCGAAACCGGCCTCGCAATGAACTACGGCCTTAACGTAGTTCAGGCGAACGTCAACCACTGTGCTAGAGCACAAGATCTGCTCTTTCAGAGTATGGCACAGTGGTTGACCCACGTGGCCGACGTTTCGGAACCTACCTGGTTCAGATAGGGATGGCTGGGCGGGGAGACGACGAGGGACTGGTCGCGGTAGTTGCTCGGACGACTGCTGGTGCCCCGCCTATTGATTGGGTGGAGAAAGGGTCGCGGGTTCGTTGCGGCGCTGGTGGGGGATAGTCATTATTGGCATTTATTGTCCCCAGCAGAAACCGCTCCGAGTTCGAGGACTCTTGGGCGAGTCCGGAGCTCTCCTTGGCGAGGAGTCATCCTCATCCTTTTGGTGATGGGTGATTTCAACGCCAAAAACACCGTTTGGGGCTGTTCTGCCAACGATACGCGGGGACGTTCCTGGAGGGTGGGCACTGTCCGTAGGACTATGTCTGCTCAGCAGGGGTTCAGGAACCCGTACGTTCGGCCGAGGAGCTCCGTTGTGGACCTAACCTTAAGCATGCGGCGCGACAGGTTCACGGGTAGAAGTGCGTGTCCGGGTGGGAGCGCTGCCGGATCCGTAGCTATATCGCTTCCGTCTCCGGTTCGGCAAACCGGTCCGATCCGGGCGAGCGGTCGTTCGTGGCGACGGCCCGCGATGGGCACTCAAGCACCTCGACGGGAAGTTCTCATCGAGGCTTCCTGGTGAATCGTGGAGTTTCCCGAATTCACGGCAGCTTCCTGCGTGAAGACAAGCGGTGGCGCTTCGCGCGTCGATGACTCGCGTCTGCGATGCGTCGATGCCACGGTTGGGGCCTCGACCACCGAAAAGGCAGGTGTACTGGTGGTCCGCCGACATAGCTGAGCTGCGCACTGCGTGCGTAGTCCTTGAGCGACGCGGGCAACGCCGGAGGAGACGCCGTGACGATGCGGCCGGTGTGGTGCGACGCTTACGTGAGGGCCAAAGCTTCGCGTTCAAATCGCCATCGGCGAGGCCAAGGCTGGGGCGAGAAACGAGCTGCTGGAGACTCTGGACCGTGATCGTGGGGTCGCCCATACCGCATGGTGCGGAAACTTCGCCCATGGGCAGCCCCTCCTGACGCGGAGTCTCCATACAGTTCGGCAGACGCAGTGGTTGCAGCCACAATTTCCCGAGAGGAGGAACATACGCCGCCGACCATGGCTCCGACTGCGCAGGATGCGGTTGCTGGCGGGGACGAGGTGGTACCGCCGGTAACTTGGGGAGAGTTCAGGGCGCGATTCTTCGACTCCGTTCGAGAATACGGCCCCAGGACCCGACGGAGTACCTGGCCGTGCGTGGGTCCTAGCATCCGGCGCGCTCGAGGGCAAACTCAGAGGACTATTCGATGCCTGCCTAACGCAGGGCCGTTTTCCGCAGGTGTGGAAGGCGGGCACGATGAGTCCTCTTAGCGGGAAGGAGAGGGGCGCCCGAGGATACGCCCTCTGCGTACCGGCCCATAGTGCTGTTGGACGAGGTGGCAAAGCTCTTTAGGCGTGTCGTACCGGTCACTCGTCCGGCATCTGGTAGTCGGTCGGACTTGGACGATAACCAATTCGAGTTTTCGCGGGGCAGGTCCACGATACGCATGATATGCGAGTGAAAGGACGGCGGAAGGAAGCAGTCGCCCGGGGCGGGGTCCGTCTTGGCGGTGTCTCTTGACATCGCCAACGCCTTCAACACCTTGCCTGGAGCTGCATCAGGGAGGCCTCCGGTATCACCAGGGTGCAGACTACCTCCAGCATGATCGCGTCGTATCTCTCGGGCAGGTCTGGACCCGGACTCTGCAGAGACGCTGTACCACTGATGAAACGCGGAATCTCGAAGATCTTGCAGGCTGCAAACACTCGCCTCCAGACGAAGTGTCGCAGCTGCGGAAGGAGTAGCCTACGCGGATGCAGAGTAAACCAGCCAGGCCAACAAGCTGCGGGAGCTGGCGAGGAGGAGCTCGTGCGATCGATCATTGACCAGGTGGGGTCAATGATCAACGCTAAATTCGCCGCACTAGGACCGTCTGCTGCCAGAAAGCGCCTCCGCCCACCATTGGCGGCAGATAGAAGACTGCAAGTGGACCCAGTCCTTTGTCCGGTCCCTCGCCTTCCCAGGCGCGGCAGCTGCAAGCCTGTCAAAGGCAGTAAGCGCCGCACCGGCCGCTGGGGGTTCTGTGCCCCGAAACGCCCCAAAGGAAAGCAGGGCAAGACCGCTAAAGAGGGCCAACCGAGGAAGCTGAGTCCCGACCACCGGCGCCGCAGTCAATGGAGCAACCATGGACTACGGTGGTGAAGAAGGGACTCAAAAGAAGGCTGGGAAGGCGGCGGCAAATGGTCCCGTAAAACCCGCAAAGAGGGCAGCCACGTCGCCACTCCGCGATCGTCCGCTGTCAGTGAGTGACCCTGGAGCCAGGCCGTGGCTGCAGGCGTCACGTACATTGATGTCATCACCGAGGCGAAGGCGAAGATAAACCTCGCCTCCCTCGGCATAGCCGAGATGGGTTTCGCGTCTCTGCGCCACAGGGGCTCGCATGTTTGAGATTCCCGGCGCGGACAGCGGTGATAAAACGGACGCCCTGGCTCAAAACTTGGCGAGGTGCTCGCAGCGGCGGAAAGCGAATTGCGGGTGTCCAGACCGGCGAAGACTGCAGGAGGTCAAGGTGTCCGGTCTGGACGACTCTCCTGCCACAGTGGAGGACGTGGTGACGGCCGTGACGAAGGCGGGTGGCTGGTCCTAAAGAGGCTGTGGAAATGCAGTGAGGTCGTGCGGTATCCCGCAGGCGCTTAGGATAGCCTGGGTCGGTGTCCTGTGGCAGCTGCCAAAGAAGGTAGCCGCCAAAATAAGGGCGACTTATGGTCTCGTGGGTGGCAGCCGTGGTCAAACTGGTGGAGCCCTCACCTGTAGGAGTGTTTCCGCTGCTTAGAAGCTGGACATGTGAGGGGCTCCAGTGCGTCGCCGCAGTCGATCGTGAGGGAGCTGTGCTTCCGCTGTGGTGAATCTGGCCACAAAGGCGGCACAGTGCTCCGCCAACCCGCGTTGCGCTGTGTGTCGCAGCCAGCAAACCGGCGGACCACAAGATAGAGGCAAGGCCTGCAAGGCCGCGCCAAAAATTAAGAAAGGTTGGTCCGCCCGCTGCCGCAGGCACCAGCCAGTCAGCCGCAAGGGACGGTTGAAGCGATGGAGGAGGAACCGTCCCGTGACCTCAGGACTGATCCGCCAGCCGCCGCCGGGGAAAAGCGTAGCGCAGGCAAACCCTACTTCCCCGAATTCGACTCAGGCTATATGGGCCAGGGGAGGTCCGTAGTTCAACATGAGTCAGTGAAGGTGAGAGCGCGCCGTGTTCCCGCGCGCTCTCATAAAAGTTAAAAATGGCCGGGGCCTGCGTTTAGCAAAGCCGCCACCAGCTGTGCGCGGAAGAATGCTCACGCGCCCCGTATGCACCGCGCAAGTGGGCAGAAAAGGCACCGTGGGGTTTTAGTCGGTGCGAGTCGACATAAGCGCCCTCGTCCCCGCAGGGGCAGGTATGCGTAAGGCATTTCCCCACGAAAAAGGTTAGGTTAGGTTAGGTTGAGTTGGTTCCCCGAGGGTTCCCGCTTTGTCGTAGCGGGGGGCTTAAATAACCGTGGTGTGGAGTTAACCACGGTGAAGTAAGAGGAACCCAAATGGCCGGCCTAAAAGGCGTTCTAAGGCCAGCCCGAGGGAGGCCGCTCCGGGCGGGCTGGAGCTGAGCCCACCCTGGATGCGTGTCCGGTGGGCGTGCGAAGTGCGGATGGACGGAGTGAGGCCGTCTAAAGCTGTCACCCAGCCGAGGCAGAAGTCGCGGAGGGAGGTGGTGACTCCTATCCTCCGCGACTCAAGCGAGTCGCACCGCTGATGCGGCCGTGGTGGGGCCGCGGGTTCAGTGGAGGCCGTTTGATCCACTGCCGCTCTCCTGTCCTCCGCGGCCGAACATCGGTCGGCGGTGGAGCCGCAGACCAGATCCGCCGCAGGGGCTGGGTTGGCAGTGCTTTCCTGGCCCCTTGGCCTCTGGGAGGCGGACTCGGGGGAGTCCGTTTCCCACCTACAGAGGAGGCCGAGTTGGAGGGCGCGTCCGTGTTCCGACGCGCCCTGCCTGGAGGGGTGGAGAGGGAGTTGTCTTCCCCCAGAGAAGGGGCCGTCTGGTCGGCCGGCGCAGGTGGGGTCGCGGATGTGTGCGAAAGCGTTCCCGTGACCCCGCCATACGCGACGATGGAGGAACACCATGGGGTTTTAGTCGGTGCGAGTCCGGCATAACCACCCTTGCCCCGCAGGGTGGGTATGCGTAGGCATTTCCCCATGTAAAAAGGTTAGGTTAGGTTGGGATTTTGAAGGGTTCTCGCTTTGTCGTAGCGGGGGCTTAGCTAACCATGGCTTGGTCACCACGGTGAAGCTAAGAGGAACCCAAATGGCCGGCCTAAGGCGCTCTGTGGCCGGCCCGAGGTGGCCGCTCGGGAGGGGCTCGTTATGAGCTCCCCCTGGAAGCGTGTCGGTGGACTGCTGGGGTGGAAGTGGCGGGCAGACCGCCTTCCCCGCCCTCAGTAGCCGAGGCGGAGTCGCGGAGGAGAGGAGTGTCGGTGTTGCGTTGCCGCTCTCCCTATCCTCCGCGACTCAAGCGGGGGTCGCACCGCATGATGCGGCTGTGGTGGACCGCGGGGAAGAGGAGGTCGGTGTTTCGTTGCCGCTCTCCCCTGTCCTCCGCGGCCGAACATCGGTCGGCGGTGGAGCCGCAGACCAGATCCGCCGCAGGGGCTGGGTTGGCAGTGCTTTCCTGGCCCCATGGCCTCTGGGGGCGGACTCGGGGGTCCGTTTCTCACCTACAGAGGAGGCCGAGATGAAGAGCGCGTCCGTGTTCCGGCGCGCCCTGCAGGAAGAGGGGCGGAGGGGATGTCCTCCCCCGAAGGAGAACCGGCTTGCCCAAAACTGGCAAACGGGTCGCGGAGGTGTGCGAAAGCGTTCCCGTGGCCCCGCTATACGCGACGAAGGTGGAACACCATGGGGTTTTAGTCGGTTGCGAGTCCGGCGCTGGCTTATCCTTGCCCCCGCAGGGTGGGTATGCGTAGGCATTTCCCATGTAAAAAAAAAAAAAAAGGTTAGGTTGGGGTGCCGTCAGAAAACCTCCTCGAGGGAGTGCCTGGTCGTTGAATTTCCCTTTGATACTATTGTATCCGGGGAAAGGCAACGCCGGGACAGTGCACCCTGGGCACTGGTGATGACACGTTATTTGCCAGTGGCGAATGTTCTGACAGGGGGGGATGGCACCTCTGCGTGTCCCTCTGATAAGCGGAGGAGCACAGCAGGTGGCAGGGGGTTGCATTTCCTCTTGATTTCCCAATAGGAGGAAAGGCAACCGAACGATGATGCGCATTGGGCACTGGTGACGATACGTCGTTCTCAGTGCCCAATGCGAGGAGCAAATATTTGCATTTCTCCTTGATCAAAGTATCCGGGGAAAGGCAACAAATGATGGTGGGTATTGGGAACTGGTGACGATATATCGTTTCCAGTGCCTAATACTCATAGTGGAGGGACGGGCTCGGTGTGCACTCACACTGCCGCCGGGCACTCAACCGTCAAAACTGGGGAGTTACGTCGTCTCCCAGCGCGCCGTAACCCGCTGTACTTTCGTCAAAGACCCCAGTGTTGACGATAATGGGGTGCGATCGAAGTGCAGCGGAGCGGGAAACTATAATTAGCCGGCCCGCAGAAGGATCACTCTATAACCAGACAGCAGAAGTCTTAAAACCTGTGGGTACCAGGCGACCCCCACGGTATGTAGCCTTGTCTCCGGAATAGGCGTCACCCGGGGATCGACCGTTTTCGACCTTAATCATTAGGGTGGTTATGGATAATACTAAAAGTAAACAAACAACATGACGGTACTGGATAGTGATGACGAGAGTGACTCTGTATGCAAAGCGTGGAGTCACTGGATGAAGAAGATATACGGTGCGGGAAGGAAACGTCCTTCTATGGACGAAAGTCGGACTTCTGGTCCATTGATGGGCCAAGATATGAAATGGTCGGGGAACGGCAAAACATCTGCCAAACGAGGTCGGGGACGACCCCCAACGACTAGGAGTACGTTGGCCTTGCCCAGGCCAAAATGGCATTGAGTGGCCGCAAAAGGGAGGAGGCGAGGTTGGAGGCGGAGGCGGAGATCGCCTCATCGTCTCGTCAGCCGCGCCGGCAGGATAACAACCCTGTCGGAGTCGTCGTCAAATGATGGCGACTTCGAGTCAGCAGCGGAGCTTCAGAGAATCGGAGACCCAGTGTGGGCGTCATTGCCATGGTTGCCGCAAGGTCAAAACCTAAAGGGAATCTGGGTGAAGGCGCTCAAAGATGCTGCCGAGAATGTTAGTGAGGTCATAAAATTCTGCGCTGACGCTGTACCTCGGACGAGACGAGGAAGCTGCAAGCGGATAATGCTCGCCACCACAAAGGCGATGTATCGCGGCTAAGGAGGAAGTGGCCTCTTTGCGGATTCAGAGCTGACCGGCCTTAACTACGCAGGCGGGAAAGAGGAGCTTGTGCGTTCGATCATTGATCAGGTTGGATTCACTTGATCAACGCTGGAGTTCACCAACACTGGAGGACCGCCTCCTGCCCAGCGACTTCGCCCTCCACTGGTGACGGATAGAGAACACCGGCGGAAATGCCTAGTCCATCGTCAGCTCTTCGCCTTCTCAGGCACCGGTTGTGACAATGCCACCTGTCAAGGTGGCATCTTCTCAACAGGCTGTCGTTGGAAGTAGGAGTGGCCAAAGTGCCCGAAGAAGGCGAAACGAGCCCGCGAGGAAAGTCAGAAGAAGACAGCTGAGTCCGGCCTCTGCACCATCACCACAGTCTGTGGAGCAACCATGGACGACGGTGGTTAGGAAGGACTAAAGAACAAGGACGGGAAATCCAGTGAAGGGTCCCGGCAAGCCCGCACGAGGGCGGTTAAGATTGCCACTCCACGGACGTCCGCTCGTGGTGGTGACCCTGGAGCCAGCAGCAGAGGCAGCAGGTGTCACATATATTGAGGTCATTACCGAGGCGAGGCTGAATCAACCTCGCCTCCTCGGTACTGGTGGTTTCCGCATCTGCGCCACGGGGAGCTCGAATGTTCGAGATCCCCGGCGCAGATAGCGAGGAAAAGGCGGACCGCCTCGCGCAAGTTGAAGTTCTCTGCATGCCAGGCAAAGCGATGCGGGTGGCCAGACCGTCGAAGACCGCTGGTCAAAGTTTCCGGTCTGGATGACTCGGCCACTATCGAGGATGTGACGGCGGCAGTAATGAAGGCTGGCGACTGTAATAAGGACACCGTAAAATGCAGTGAAGTCTTGCGATATCCTGCAGGCCTTGAGGTGGCCTGGGTTCGAGTGCCCGTGGCTGCCACCGCCAAAAGGTGGCCGCCAGCGGGCGCCTGGTAGTCTCGTGGGTCACCAGCCGAGGTTAAGCTGGTGGAACCCTCACCCTGAGTGCTTCCCGATGTTTCGAGGTTGGACATGTGAGGGCTCAATGCAGCGCCACCGGTTGACGGGGGAGCTCTGCTACCGCTGTGGTCAGCACAGCCACAAGGCGGCGCAGTGTTCCGCCACCCGATGCTGCGCTGTGTGTGCTGCGGCGAAGATCGGCGGACCACAGAATGGGCGGAGGCGTATAGCGTCTCTCCAAAAGCGGGAAACGTACGGTCCGACCGGTGCCACCTCGGCAAACGGCGAACCAGCCACTAGGAACGGCAGAGCGATGGAGGAAGAACCGTCCCGGCCGGGTTGGCCCACAACCGCCGCGGGAGGGCAGTCGGAGAGCATAGAGGTCTCGGTGCCCCAGGCCGACTCAAACGTCGGCTCAGGGAGGTCTGTCTATCTCATATAAATTGATGAGGTGGTACGCCCGTGCGACACGCGCTCGCTGAAAATTTAATGGCCGGGGCCTGCAAAGCGAGCCGCCACTCGCTGTGCACGCGGAAGAATGCTCACAGCGTGCCCGTATGCACAACACCAGGTGGAAAGATGGAACACCGTGGGGTTTAGTCGGTGCAAGTCCGACATAACCCGCCCTCGTCCCCGCAGGCGGTATGCGTAAACTTTCCCCACGAAAAAAAAAAAAGGTTAGGTTGGTTAGGTTAGGTTAGGTTGGGGTGCCACGTCAGAAAGAACCTCCTCGAGTGCCTGATCGTTGAATTTCCCTTTGATGCTAATATTGTATCGGGGAAAGGCAACGCCGGAACAATTACCCTGGGCACTGGTGATGATACGTTGTTGCCAGTGGCGAATGTTCTGGCAAGAAGGGATAAGCTGCTCTGCGTGTCCCTCCTGATAAGCGGAGGCACTGCGAATTGTGGGGGTTGCATTTCCTCTTGTTTAAATCCGGAGGAAAAGGCAACCAGGTATAGTGCGCATTGGGTACTGGTGACGATACGTCGTCCTCAGTGCCCAAATGTGCTGGAGTAAGGAAGGTGCATTTCTGTGATCTAAGTATCCGGGGAAAGGCGGCAAAATGAGGTGCATTGGGAACTGGTGGCGATACGTCGTTGGCGGTGCCTAATGCTCTGATGTGGACGGGCTCGGTATTGCTTTTTACGCCACCGGGCACTCAACCGTCGAGCGTTATTAAGGAGGTTGCATTTCTCCTTGATTTCTGAATCCGGGGAAAGGCAACAAATGATAATTAGGTATTGGGAACTGGCGACGATATATCGTTTCCGTTACCTAATGCTCATAGTGGAGGACGGGCTCGGTGTGCGTTTTACTGCCGCCAGGCTCAACCGTCGAGCGTTGTGGGAGGTTGCATTTCTCCTTGATCAAAGTATCGGGGAAAGGCAACAAATGAAGATGTAACTCATTGGAACTGGTGATACGTCGTCCTCAGTGCCCAATGTGCGGTGATTTGCATTTCTCCTTGATTTCTGTATCCGGGGAAGGCAAGCAAAAGAAGGGTGCATTGGGAACTGGGTAGCTTGACTCCCCGTCGCTCTCGAGTACTTAATGCGCGCGGGTGGAGGTTGCATTTCTCCTTGATCAAAGTATCCGGGGAAAGAGCAACAAAATGAGTGCGCATTGGGAACTGGTGGCGATACGTCGTTGTCAGTGCCTAATGCGCGAATTGAAGAGTTGCATTTCTCTTTGATCAAGGTATCCCGGGAAGGGACAACAAATGATGGTAGGTATTGGGAACTGGTGACGATATATCGTTTCAGTACCTAATGCTCATAGCGGAGGACAGGCTCGGTGGTACTCACACTGCCGCCGGGCATTCAACCGTCAAAACTGGGGAGTTACGTCGGCTTTTCCGGCGCGCCGTAACCCGCTGTACTCTTCAAAGACCCCAGCGTTGACGATTATGGGGTACGTCGAAGTGCAACGGAGCAGGGCTTGCCTTGATGGCCGGCCCGCGAGAAGGATCACTCTATAAAAACCAGACAGCGAAGTCTTAAAAACCTGTGGGTACCAGGCGGCCCCACAGTATGTAGCCTTATTCTGGAATGAGCGTCACCGGAGACTGAAGCATTTTATTTCGTCTAACTCGTGGGAATTAATATGGATAATTCAAAAACCTAGAGAGAAGGACTTGGCGAAAGCGCTGAGTCTGTAATAGCAGTCGAAGGTCCCTCAACATCAAAGGGACCAAGGTAGGAGGTAGAGCAGCATCTGCGGGACCAGTAGTCCCTGCACCCGGGACAGGCGTGGACGCTTTGCGCGCCGTACGCCTGTGAGTTTGGGCGCTGAGGTGACGGCGGAAGATCGGATGCCTCACTCCAGATCCGTAACATCAGGGATGTCCGCAGGACAAGCAGGAAGAGGAGCCAAATACGACTGTGTTGACCGACAAATTCCAGGCAGTCGCAGTCTCCAGGCACGGACACGGACGTGGTCGCTGACTGACGAGGAGGATGGCATCTGGGATCCGACGGTATTTGAAGCTGACGAGGGCTAAGGCTGGCCTTTGAAACCCGCAGATCTGGAGCGGAAGCGGGTAAGTCTACCACGGACCTGGATCTGCCTTCATCCGGTCGTCCTTGTTGGCGGTGGACAAGGTTGCCGACAAATCGGGCAACCTCAAGGGCTCATTCGTACACACAGCTTGCAGATGGCGACCCGGTTGTTGAAGCGGCCACGTCGGAACTGGCACGGAGGTGGCCCAGCCCCTAACGTCGAGAGGCTCGGCAGGGAGGCACTGAGCGCTCGCAATTGGCCGAGCTCTCGACGAAGGTGGGGAGGCTTTCGGAGGAGCTCGGCGCTCTCCGGATAAAGAGAACCTCAGGCGTAGCACTCCTCCTCAGCAGGGCCCCTAGCGCTCCGAAGACAAAAAGCGCAGATGACGGGCTTATGGAGCGCTTGGGAGCCTCGTAGAGAACAAGATTGGCCGCTGAGGTAAAGATCTTTCCGGAGAGGGCAACCCGGCCTCCTTTAAGTGCGGCCCGAAACCTTCCGCGAGTGTAGTGCGGCCGCTGCCATTAAATCCGCAGCCGGTGCAGGAGGCACCGTCGCACTCCTGGAAGTCGACGAGAAGAAGGGGAAGAAGCCCTCCCACCTCCGGTGGCCGAGTTGCCTCAGTGGCGACTCCGACGACGCGGCCACTACTGGTGACAGAAGTGCCCGCAAGCACGTCATGGGCACAGGTAGCCAAAAGGCAAAAAGCCCAGGCCCAGCAGCCAGCGGCGTACGCAGGGCAAATCCTAGGGTCTAAGGCCCAAACGCATCCCGTCCTCGGCTGCCGTGACGGTTACGCTGCCGACTGGCTCCTCCATTAATTATGCGAAAGTAATGGAGGTGGCCAAATCGAAGATCGAACTGGCGGATATCGGCATCGAGACTGTTCGCTAAAACGAGCTGTGACCGGTGGTCTTCTGTTGGAGATTAGCGGTCCCGAGTACAGTTCGAACGGACGGTCTCGCGGCAAAATGCGTGAGGTCCTTTCCGAGATGGATGTCGAATTAGCCGCCCAGTTAGAAGTCGGACGACATTCGCGTGAAGGACCTCGACGATACCGTCCCTCAGCCGAGGCGAGGTCGCGGCGGCAGTGGCTAAAGGCTGGAGGGTGTTCGGTGGACGACGTTAAGGTCGGAGGTCCACCGAACACCCAACGTTGGGCACGTGTTGGGTAAGGCAGCGGTGCGCAAGCTGGTGACCGCGGACGCGCGTATGCGTGGGCTGGGGATCTGCTCCGGGTAGAGCTGTTGGAACCAGGCCCATGCACTGCTTCGGTGCCTGGAAAAGGGACACGTGGGCAGTAGGTGTCCTAACCAGGTGAACCGGAGCACGCGCTGCTACGCTTGTGCGGAGACCGGGCACAGGGCTAAGGAGTGCAGAGCCTTTGCACTCCAAATGTCCTGCTCAGGACCTGGGGCACCCACTCTAACCATCGTCTGGGTGGGGTTGCCCCACCACAGAAAAGAGAGGTAGGAGGACGGAGGTGCTCCGCCACCGGCGTGGCAGTGCATTTTGGCTGAAACGCTGGCTCGGGCATGGAGTCTCATAGGCCTCGCCTCAAGGTCCTCCAGGTAACCTAAACCACTGCCGCAATGCTTAAGCGTTTGTTTGCTGGAATGGCTGGGAGTGGGGGTTTAACTCTGGCAGTAGCGGAGCCCTATGCGTGCCGGACCACCCTCATGGGTTGGTGATGGGCGGGTTCCGTGGCGAGATCTGCTGGGGGGTGGAAGGGTGTCCCCACCCTGTTCCCTATTGGGGAGGTCAGGGCTTCGTTGCAGTGCAATGGGGCACCCTGGCCATAGTTGGCTACGATCTCTCCGCGAGTCACTCGCCGACTACAGTTGTAGGCTGTGTCCGGGGCGGCGTGGCGTTGGCGATAAATATTGATATCGTCAACGCCTTTGATCCCTGCCCTGGGACGCGATAAAGGGGGCTTGTACACCATGGTGTTCCCCCACCCGCGGCGTGATAGCGTTGCGCGACAGGTACATCTTGTACGTGGACCGAGACGGTACGAGGATCGGAGGTCAGTGTGGGGTTCCACAGGGGTCGGTTTTGGGCCGTTACTGTGGAATCTCGCCTACGACTCTGTTCTGCGAGTCCCAGGCTCCCCACTTGGCGTATATGTCGTCTGTTACGCTGACGACGTTGAGTGAGTCGCCAGTGGGGACTCCTTTAGAGGCCAAGGAGCTCGCCGAGGCAGGGCGGAAATCGTCGTCGCCAAAATCCGGTTGGGACTGGAGTAGCGCGCCTGCAGGCCGAGGCGCTGTGGTTTCCTGGCTGCGCGGAGCAGGAACCACCCGACTCGTGCGTCAGTAGGTGGAGTCTGAAGTCAGGAACAGGGCGGTACATGAAGTACCTGGGCCTCCTCTGGACAGTCGCTGGGGCTGAAGAGCATTTCCGAGCGCCTGGTCCCCGGATCAGCGAGAGGTGGAGTGCTATGCAGACTGCTGCCTGCCCAATCTCCCGGGGACCGAGGGAGAGGAAGCTCGCCGCCTCTATGCCGGGGTGGTGGAAATCCGTAGCCCTGTACAGGACGCCCGTCTGGGCGAGGCTGGCCATCCGACGCGGACTAAGATCTACAGCGTCCAGCGTAGGATAGCCATACGGAGTCGTACGGATGCAGGGCGGGTATCGTTTGAGGCAGCAACAATCTGGCTCGCTTCCACCTCTGGATGCGGACATGGACGCGGGTGTATCGCGAATTCGCGTCCTACGCCAGGCGGTGGTGGCAGGCCAGAAGAAGGCCTCAGGCGGTAAAACGGCAGGAACGACGTATCGCATTCGCGACGTGGCGCGCAAAGGCTCCGCGAGGGCACTATGCGCGCAAACGCGTCGTCGGAGCATTCCTGCCGATCTTCGAAGCCTGGTGCAGCTGACAGGAAGACTCGCCTGGGGCTGCAGGGTGCGTCACCGGGCACGGTTGCTTCGGTGATTACGTGGCGATCGTCGCGAAGGCGACAGCAGGTGCTTCCACTGTGGTGGCAACGACCGAACTCCGCATCGCACACGCTCGCCGCTTGCCCGGCGTGGGAAGCCCGGCAGCGGGTCTTGGTCGGTCACAGTTGTCCCCTGCACCAGCGAGTCGGTAACAGGCGTGCGCGGAAATCCTCGTGATGGAGGGCCGTAGCCTCCTTCTGCGAGACCGTAATGGTCCGAAAGGAGGACTGCAGGCAGAGGACCGATCCTGCTCGAAGACAGGGCCGACGCGGCTTTCGCGCCTCTTCACGACCTCGGTGATCCCCTACCGTAAGCAGGGCCTACAGGTCGCGGCAGATGGAGTGGGGCTCCGACCGTCCAATAGCAGGCGCGGAAGGCAACAGCACGACGGTACCGTGTCGTCGTGATAGTTCACCGAGGGTTCTGGGGGGTGCGATCTTCTCGCACGCCCAGGACGAGCTATCCCAGCAACGCGCAGGGGGTGCAGTTGCGTTCCTTACGGAGATCCCGCGACCCCTCACGCGAGCGACGTTAGTGGCGACCACCGTGGGGTTTAGTCGGTGCGAGTCCGGCGCAACCGCCACTTGCCCCGCGAGGGAATATGGGTATGCGCTTCCCACGAAAAAAAAAGGTTAGGTTAGGTTAGGTTAAGGTTAGGACCCCAGGGTTCTCGCTTTGTCGTAGCGGGGAAAAGTAATGGCGGTCACCCACGGTGAAACTAAGGAACCCAAATGGCCGGCCCTAAGGCGCTCTGGCAGCCTACGGCCCGGTGCTCCGGGTGAAACAGCCGTAAGGCTCACCTCGGAAGCGATGTCAGTGAACTGCTGGGGTGGAAGTGGCGGAGCAGGGCCGCCTTCCGCCCAGCCGAAGACTGATCGCGGAGGGAGAGGAGTGTCGGTGTTGCGTTGCCGCTCTTTATCCTCCGCGCGGATACTACATACCGCCGCACTTGCCCCCGCGAGAGATGTCGTTATGCGTGAAACTCCACGCTAAAAAAGGTTGGGGTGCCACGTCCAGAGAAACCTCCTCAGTGCCTGGTCGTTGAATTTCCGTTTGATGCACTGGCCCATCCGGGGAAAGGCAACGCCAGGACGAAGATGCACCCTGGGCACTGGTGATGATACGTTGTTGCCAGTGGCGAATGTTCGACAGGGGAGGGATAGCTGCTCTGCGTCCGTCTCGTAAGCGGAGGAGTACTGCGGGTGGCAGAGTTGCATTTCCTCTTGATTTCCATATCCGGGAAAGGCAACCGAACAATGGTGCGCATTGAGCACTGGTGACGATACGTCGTTCTCGAAATTGCCCCAATGCGAAAGTGAAGTTGCATTTCTCCTTGATTTCTGGGTTTTGCACTGCAGGTCAGTCCCGGTCCACAACCGTTGAATCAAGCGAAATCTGGAAAGAAAAAGACTGAGAATTAGGAAAAATCGACTTTTTCTTTTGAAACCGAGTTTTAGTGGTAAAGCCCTGTTTTATAGGAAACTCACCCGGCATCCGCGTTATTAAGTCCATAGTATCTCCAAACAGTTTTTTTCTTTATAGTATTTGTGTAGTCTAATCATGAGACACCGTTCTCGTGCCGCATATTCCAGCCATATTTCTATTATATAATCGCTTACCTTCAGCTTTATACTACGTAATTTTAATGGAATTTAAACATTTTGCTTCTTCCTTTTTCGTGCTGTTTTTGCTCTCGGCCGGTCAGTCCCCGAACAAGCATCGAATCAGGTAAAACCTGTAAGAAAAACACACAGAATTAGGAAAAAATCGCCTTTTTCTTTGAAATCGTGGTCTATATTACTATTGGTAAAGCCCTGTTTTATAGGAAATCACCTATATCCTCTCGTTATTAAGTCCATAGTATCTCAAACAGTTTTTTTCTTGTAGTATTTGTGTAGTCTAATCATTAGAAACCGTTCTGCCGCATTCAGGCCATTTCTATTATAATCGCTACCTTTCAGTTTTATAATTACGTAATTTTAATAGGAATTCTAAAATTTTGTTTCTTCCTTTTTCGTGCTGTTTTAGCCAGGTCAGTCCC
>JAGSMU010000428.1:0-22047 GCA_029286865.1 Teinopalpus imperialis
GGTCCACAACCGTTGAATCAAGCGAAACCTGGAAAGAAAAGACTGAGAATTAGGAAAAAATCGACTTTTTCTTTGAAACCGAGTTTTAGTGGTAAAGCCCTGTTTTATAGGAAATCACCTATATCCTCGCGTTATTAAGTCCATAGTATCTCCAAACAGTTTTTTCTTGTAGTATTTGTGTAGTCTAATCATGAGACACCGTTCTCGTGCCGCATTCAGGCCATTTCTAGTTATAATCGCTTACCTTCAGTTTTATACTTACGTAATTTTAATGGAATTCTAAACATTTTTGTTTCTTCCTTTTTCGTGCTGTTTTTGCTCTCGGCCGGTCAGTCCCAGTTCACAAGCATCGAATCAGGTAAAACCTGTAAGAAAACACACAGAATTAGGAAAAATCGACTTTTTCTTTTGAAATCGTGGTCTATATTACTATTGGTAAAGCCCTGTTTTATAGGAAATCACCTATATCCTCTCGTTATTAAGTCCATAGTATCTCAAACAGTTTTTTCTTGTAGTATTTGTGTAGTCTAATCATTAGACACCGTTCTCGTGCCGCATTCAGGCCATTTCTAGTTATAATCGCTACCTTCAGTTTTATAATTACGTAATTTTAATGGAATTCTAAACATTTTGTTTCTTCCTTTTTCGTGCTGTTTTGCTCTCGGCCGGTCAGTCCCAGTTCACAAGCATCGAATCAGGTAAAACCTGTAAGAAAACACACAGAATTAGGAAAATCGACTTTTTCTTTGAAACTGAGGTGTAGTGGTGATGTCCTGTTTTATAGAATTCACCGATATCTTTGTGTATTAGAATCTCAAGCAGTCCAAATTTGTTTTTTATTGTAGCATTCGTTTAACCTTATCGTTAGATACTCATCTTGCGCCGCATTTCGGCCATTTCTAGTTCTAATCTGTTATTTTAGTTTTATAATTACGTAATTTTATTGCACTTGTAAAAATTTTATTTCTTCGTATTTCGTGCTGGTTTAGCTCTGTGGTCAGTCCCGGTCCACAACCGTTGAATCAAGCGAAACCTGGAAAGAAAAGACTGAGAATTAGGAAAAAATCGACTTTCTCTTTGAAACCGAGTTTTAGTGGTAAAGCCCTGTTTTATAGGAAATCACCTATATCCTCGCGTTATTAAGTCCATAGTATCTCCAAACAGTTTTTTCTTGTAGTATTTGTGTAGTCTAATTATTAGACACCGTTCTCGTGCCGCATTCAGGCCATTTCTAGTTATAATCGCTTACCTTCAGTTTTATACTTACGTAATTTTAATGGAATTCTAAACATTTTTGTTTCTTCCTTTTTCGTGCTGTTTTTGCTCTCGGCCGGTCAGTCCCAGTTCACAAGCATCGAATCAGGTAAAACCTGTAAGAAAAACACACAGAATTAGAAAAAATCGACTTTTTCTTTGAAACCGAGGTGTAGTGGTGATGTCCTGTTTTATAGGAATTCACCGATATCTTTGTGTATTAGAATCTCAAGCAGTCCAAATTTGTTTTTTATTGTAGCATTCGTTTAACCTTATCGTTAGATACTCATCTTGCGCCGCATTTCGGCCATTTCTAGTTCTAATCTGTTATTTTTAGTTTTATAATTACGTAATTTTATTGCACTTGTAAAAAAATTTATTTCTTCGTATTTCGTGCTGGTTTAGCTCTGGGTAGGTCAGTCCCGGTCCACAACCGTTGAATCAAGCGAAACCTGGAAAGAAAAGACTGAGAATTAGGAAAAAATCGACTTTTTCTTTGAAACCGAGTTTTAGTGGTAAAGCCCTGTTTTAGCATTCGTTTAACCTTATCGTCAGATACTCATCTTGCGCTGCATTTCGGCCATCTCTAGTTCTAATCTGTTGTTTTAGTTTTATAATTACGTAATTTTATTGCACTTGTAAAAAATTTTATTTCTTCGTTTTCGTGCTGTTTTTGCTCTCGGCCGGTCAGTCCCAGTTCACAAGCATCGAATCAGGTAAAACCTGTAAGAAAAACACACACAGAATTAGAAAAAATCGACTTTTTCTTTGAAACCGAGGTGTAGTGGTGATGTCCTGTTTTATAGAATTCACCGATATCTTTGTGTATTAGAATCTCAAGCAGTCCAAATTTGTTTTTATTGTAGCATCTGTTTAACCTTATCGTCAGTTACTCATCTTGCGCCGCATTTCGGCCATTTCTAGTTCTAATCTGTTATTTTAGTTTTATAATTACGTAATTTTATTGCACTTGTAAAAATTTTATTTCTTCGTATTTCGTGCTGGTTTAGCTCTGGTAGGTCAGTCCCGGTCCACAACCGTTGAATCAAGCGAAACCTGGAAAGAAAAGACTGAGAATTAGGAAAAATCGACTTTTTTCTTTTGAAAACGAGTTTTAGTGGTAAAGCCCTGTTTAAGCATTCGTTTAACCTTATCGTTAGATACTCATCTTGCACTGCATTTCGGCCATTTCTAGTTCTAATCTGTTGTTTTAGTTTTATAATTACGTAATTTTATTGCACTTGTAAAAATTTATTTCCTCGTTTTTCGTGCTGTTTTTGCCTCGGCCGGTCAGTCCCAGTTCACAAGCATCGAATCAGGTAAATCCTGTAAGAAAAACACACACAGAATTAGAAAAAATCGACTTTTTCTTTGAAACCGAGGTGTAGTGGTGATGTCCTGTTTTATAGGAATTCACCGATATCTTTGTGTATTAGAATCTCAAGCAGTCCAAATTTGTTTTTATTGTAGCATCTGTTTAACCTTATCGTTAGATTTTTCATCTTGCGCCGCATTTCGGCCATTTCTAGTTCTAATCTGTTATTTTAGTTTTATAATTACGTAATTTTATTGCACTTGTAAAAATTTTATTTCTTCGTATTTCGTGCTGGTTTAGCTCTGGTAGGTCAGTCCCGGTCCACAAACTGCTGAATCAAGCGAAACCTGGAAAGAAAAGACTGAGAATTAGGAAAAATCGACTTTTTCTTTGAAACCGAGTTTTAGTGGTAAAGCCCTGTTTTAGCATTCGTTTAACCTTATCGTTAGATACTCATCTTGCGCCGCATTTCGGCCATTTCTAGTTCTAATCTGTTGTTTTAGTTTTATAATTACGTAATTTTATTGCACTTGTAAAAATTTTATTTCTTCGTATTTCGTGCTGGTTTAGCTCTGGGTAGGTCAGTCCCGGTCCACAACCGTTGAATCAAGCGAAACCTGGAAAGAAAAGACTGAGAATTAGGAAAAAATCGACTTTTTCTTTGAAACCGAGTTATAGTGGTAAAGCCCTGTTTTTTAGGAAATCACCTATATCCTCGCGTTATTAAGTCCATAGTATCTCCAAACAGTTTTTTCTTGTAGTTTTTGTGTAGTCTAATCATTAGACACCGTTCTCGTGCCGCATTCAGGCCATTTCTAGTTATAATCGCTTTCCTTCAGTTTTATACTTACGTAATTTTAATAGAATTCTAAAAATTTTTGTTTCTTCCTTTTTCGTGCTGTTTTTGCTCTCGGCCGATCAGTCCCGGTCCACAAGCATCGAATCAGGTAAAACCTGTAAGAAAAACACACAGAATTAGAAAAAAATCGACTTTTTCTTTGAAACCGAGTTTTAGTGGTAAAGCCCTGTTTTATAGGAATTCACCGATATCTTTGTGTATTAGAATCTCAAGCAGTCCAAATTTGTTTTTATTGTAGCATCTGTTTAACCTTATCGTTAGATACTCATCTTGCGCCGCATTTCGGCCATTTCTAGTTCTAATCTGTTATTTTTAGTTTTATAATTACGTAATTTTATTGCACTTGTAAAAATTTTTATTTCTTCGTATTTCGTGCTGGTTTAGCTCTGGGTAGGTCAGTCCGGTCCACAACCGTTGAATCAAGCGAAATCTGGAAAGAAAAGACTGAGAATTAGGAAAAAATCGACTTTTTCTTTGAAACCGAGTTTTAGTGGTAAAGCCCTGTTTTATAGGAAATCACCTATATCCTCGCGTTATTAAGTCCATAGTATCTCCAAACAGTTTTTTCTTGTAGTATTTGTGTAGTCTAATCATGAGACACCGTTCTCGTGCCGCATTCAGGCCATTTCTAGTTATAATCGCTTACCTTCAGTTTTATACTTACGTAATTTTAATGGAATTCTAAACATTTTTGTTTCTTCCTTTTTCGTGCTGTTTTTGCTCTCGGCCGGTCAGTCCCAGTTCATAAGCATCGAATCAGGTAAAACCTGTAAGAAAAACACACAGAATTAGGAAAAAATCGACTTTTTCTTTGAAACCGTGGTCTATACCACTATTGGTAAAGCCCTGTTTTATAGGAAATCACCTATATCCTCTCGTTATTAAGTCCATAGTATCTCAAACAGTTTTTTCTTGTAGTATTTGTGTAGTCTAATCATTAGAAACCGTTCTCGTGCCGCATTCAGGCCATTTCTAGTTATAATCGCTTACCTTCAGTTTTATACTTACGTAATTTTAATAGAATTCTAAAAATTTTTGTTTCTTCCTTTTTCGTGCTGTTTTTGCTCTCGGCCGGTCAGTCCCAGTTCACAAGCATCGAATCAGGTAAAACCTGTAAGAAAAACACACAGAATTAGGAAAAAATCGACTTTTTCTTTGAAACCGTGGTCTATACCACTATTGGTAAAGCCCTGTTTTATAGGAAATCACCTATATCCTCTCGTTATTAAGTCCATAGTATCTCAAACAGTTTTTTCTTGTAGTATTTGTGTAGTCTAATCATTAGACACCGTTCTCGTGCCGCATTCAGTTCATTTCTAGTTATAATCGCTTACCTTCAGTTTTATATTTACGTAATTTTATTGCACTTGTAAAAATTTATTTCCTCGTTTTTCGTGCTGGTTTAGCTCTGAGTAGGTCAGTCCCGGTCCACAACCGTTGAATCAAGCGAAACCTGGAAAGAAAAGACTGAGAATTAGGAAAAATTCGACTTTTTCTTTGAAACAGCGTTATAGTGGTACAGCCCTGTTTTATAGGAAATCACCTATATCCTCTCCTTATTAAGTCCATAGTATCTCAAACAGTTTTTTCTTGTAGTATTTGTGTAGTCTAATCATTAGACACCGTTCTCGTGCCGCATTCAGTTCATTTCTAGTTATAATCGCTTACCTTCAGTTTTATATTTACGTAATTTTATTGCACTTGTAAAAAAATTTATTTCCTCGTTTTTCGTGCTGCTTTTGCTCTGGGTAGGTCAGTCCCGGTCCACAACCGTTGAATCAAGCGAAACCTGGAAAGAAAAGACTGAGAATTAGGAAAAAATCGACTTTTTCTTTGAAAAAGTATTATAGTGGTACAGCCCTGTTTTTTAGGAAATCACCTATATCCTCGCGTTATTAAGTCCATAGTATCTCCAAACAGTTTTTTCTTGTAGTATTTGTGTAGTCTAATTATTAGACATCGTTCTCGTGCCGCATTCAGGCCCATTCTAGTAATAATCGCTTACCTTCAGTTTTATACTTACGTAATTTTAATAGAATTCTAAAAAAAATTGTTTCTTCCTTTTTCGTGCTGTTTTTGCTCTCGGCCGGTCAGTCCCAGTTCACAAGCATCGAATTAGGTAAAACCTGTAAGAAAACACACAGAATTAGGAAAAATCGACTTTTTTCTTTGAAACCGTGGTCTATACCACTATTGGTAAAGCCCTGTTTTATAGGAAATCACCTATATCCTCGTTATTAAGTCCATAGTATCTCAAACAGTTTTTTCTTGTAGTATTTGTGTAGTCTAATTATTAGACATCGTTCTCGTGCCGCATTCAGTTCATTTCTAGTTATAATCGCTTTCCTTCAGTTTTATATTTACGTAATTTTATTGCACTTGTAAAAATATTTATTTCTTCGTATTTCGTGCTGGTTTAGCTCTGGGTAGGTCAGTCCTGGTCCACAACCGTTGAATCAAGCGAAACCTGGAAAGAAAAGACTGAGAATTAGGAAAAAATCGACTTTTTCTTTGAAAAAGTATTATAGTGGTACAGCCCTGTTTTATAGGAAATCACCTATATCCTCTCGTTATTAAGTCCATAGTATCTCCAAACAGTTTTTTCTTGTAGTATTTGTGTAGTCTAATTATTAGACATCGTTCTCGTGCCGCATTCAGGCCCATTCTAGTAATAATCGCTTACCTTCAGTTTTATACTTACGTAATTTTAATGGAATTCCAAACATATTTGTTTCTTCCTTTTTCGTGCTGTTTGTGCTCTCGGCCGGTCAGTCCCAGTTCACAAGCATCGAATCAGGTAAAACCTGTAAGAAAAACACACAGAATTAGGAAAAAATCGACTTTTTCTTTGAAACCGAGGTGTAGTGGTGATGTCCTGTTTTATAGGAATTCACCGATATCTTTGTGTATTAGAATCTCAAGCAGTCCAAATTTGTTTTTTATTGTAGCATTCGTTTAACCTTATCGTCAGTTACTCATCTTGCGCCGCATTTCGGCCATTTCTAGTTCTAATCTGTTATTTTTAGTTTTATAATTACGTAATTTTATTGCACTTGTAAAAATTTTTATTTTTTCGTATTTCGTGCTGGTTTAGCTCTGGGTAAGTCAGTCCCGGTCCACAACCGTTGAATCAAGCGAAACCTGGAAAGAAAAGACTGAGAATTAGGAAAAAATCGACTTTTTCTTTGAAACCGAGTTTTAGTGGTAAAGCCCTGTTTAAGCATTCGTTTAACCTTATCGTTAGATACTCATCTTGCGCTGCATTTCGGCCATTTCTAGTTCTAATCTGTTGTTTTTAGTTTTATAATTACGTAATTTTATTGCACTTGTAAAAAAATTATTTCTTCGTTTTCATGCTGTTTTTGCTCGGCCGGTCAGTCCCAGTTCACAAGCATCGAATCAGGTAAAACCTGTAAGAAAACACACAGAATTAGGAAAAATCGACTTTTTCTTTGAAACCGTGGTCTATACCACTATTGGTAAAGCCCTGTTTTATAGGAAATCACCTATATCCTCTCGTTATTAAGTCCATAGTATCTCAAACAGTTTTTTCTTGTAGTATTTGTGTAGTCTAATCATTAGACACCGTTCTCGTGCCGCATTCAGTTCATTTCTAGTTATAATCGCTTACCTTCAGTTTTATATTTACGTAATTTTATTGCACTTGTAAAAAAACTTATTTCCTCGTTTTTCGTGCTGTATTTGCTCTGGATCGGTCAGTCCCGGTCCACAACCTTTGAATTAGGTGAAACCTGGAAAGAAAAGACTGAGAATTAGGAAAAAATCGACTTTTTCTTTGAAACCGAGTTATAGTGGTAAAGCCCTGTTTTATAGGAAATCACCTATATCCTCTCGTTATTAAGTCCATAGTATCTCCAAACAGTTTTTTCTTGTAGTATTTGTGTAGTCTAATCATTAGACACCGTTCTCATGCCGCATTCAGGCCATTTCTAGTTATAATCGCTTATCTTCAGTTTTATACTTACGTAATTTTAATGGAATTCTAAACATTTTTGTTTCTTCCTTTTTCGTGCTGTTTTTGCTCTGGGTAGGTCAGTCCCGGTCCACAAGGATCGAATCAGGTAAGACCTGTAAGTAAAACATACAGAATTAGAAAAAAATCGACTTTTTCTTTGAAACCGAGGTGTAGTGGAGATGTCCTGTTTTATAGGAATTCACCGATATCTTTGTGTATTAGAATCTCAAGCAGTCCAAATTTGTTTTTTATTGTAGCATTCGTTTAACCTTATCGTTAGATACTCATTTTGCGCCGCATTTCGGCCATTTCTAGTTCTAATCTGTTATTTTTAGTTTTATAATTACGTAATTTTATTGCACTTGTAAAAATTTTTATTTCTTCGTATTTCGTGCTGGTTTTGCTCTGGGTAGGTCAGTCCCGGTCCACAACCGTTGAATCAAGCGAAACCTGGAAAGAAAAGACTGAGAATTAGGAAAAAATCGACTTTTTCTTTGAAACCGCGTTATAGTGGTACAGCCCTGTTTTATAGGAAATCACCTATATCCTCTCGTTATTAAGTCCATAGTATCTCCAAACAGTTTTTTCTTGTAGTATTTGTGTAGTCTAATTATTAGACACCGTTCTCGTGCCGCATTCAGGCCATTTCTAGTTATAATCGCTTACCTTCAGTTTTATACTTACGTAATTTTAATGGAATTCTAAACATTTTTGTTTCTTCCTTTTCGTGCTGTTTTGCTCTCGGCCGGTCAGTCCCAGTTCACAAGCATCGAATCAGGTAAAACCTGTAAGAAAAACACACAGAATTAGGAAAAAATCGACTTTTTCTTTGAAACCGTGGTCTATACCACTATTGGTAAAGCCCTGTTTTATAGGAAATCACCTATATCCTCTCGTTATTAAGTCCATAGTATCTCAAACAGTTTTTTCTTGTAGTATTTGTGTAGTCTAATTATTAGACACCGTTCTCGTGCCGCATTCAGGCCATTTCTAGTTATAATCGCTTACCTTCAGTTTTATATTTACGTAATTTTATTGCACTTATAAAAAAATTTATTTCTTCGTATTTCGTGCTGGTTTAGCTCTGGGTAGGTCAGTCCCGGTCCACAACCTTTGAATTAGGTGAAACCTGGAAAGAAAAGACTGAGAATTAGAAAAATCGACTTTTTCTTTTGAAATCGAGGTGTAGTGGTGATGTCCTGTTTTATAGGAATTCACCGATATCTTTGTGTATTAGAATCTCAAGCAGTCCAAATTTGTTTTTATTGTAGCATCTGTTTAACCTTATCGTTAGATACTCATCTTGCGCCGCATTACGGCCATTTCTAGTTCTAATCTGTTATTTTTAGTTTTATAATTACGTAATTTTATTGCACTTATAAAAAATTTATTTCTTCGTATTTCGTGCTGGTTTAGCTCTGGGTAGGTCAGTCCCGGTCCACAACCTTGAATCAGGCGAAATGTGGAAAGAAAAGACTGAGAATTAGAAAAAATCGACTTTTTCTTTGAAACCGAGGTGTAGTGGTGATGTCCTGTTTTATAGGAATTCACCGATATCTTTGTGTATTAGAATCTCAAGCAGTCCAAATTTGTTTTTTATTGTAGCATTCGTTTAACCTTATCGTTAGATACTCATCTTGCGCCGCATTTCGGCCATTTCTAGTTCTAATCTGTTGTTTTTAGTTTTATAATTACGTAATTTTATTGCACTTGTAAAAAAATTATTTCTTCGTTTTTCATGCTGTTTTTGCTCTCGGCCGGTCAGTCCCAGTTCACAAGCATCGAATAAGGTAAAACCTGTAAGAAAAACACACAGAATTAGGAAAAAATCGACTTTTTCTTATAAACCGTGGTCTATACCACTATTGGTAAAGCCCTGTTTTATAGGAAATCACCTATATCCTCTCGTTATTAAGTCCTTGTTATTCAAACAGTTTTTTCTTGTAGTATTTGTGTAGTCTAATCATTAGACACCGTTCTCGTGCCGCATTCAGTTCATTTCTAGTTATAATCGCTTACCTTCAGTTTTATACTTACGTAATTTTATTGCACTTGTAAAAATATTTATTTCTTCGTATTTCGTGCTGGTTTAGCTCTGGTAGGTCAGTCCTGGTCCACAACCGTTGAATCAAGCGAAACCGTGAAAGAAAAGACTGAGAATTAGGAAAAAATCGACTTTTTCTTTGAAAATGTATTATAGTGGTACAGCCCTGTTTTATAGGAAATCACCTATATCCTCTCGTTATTAAGTCCATAGTATCTCCAAACAGTTTTTTCTTGTAGTATTTGTGTAGTCTAATTATTAGACATCGTTCTCGTGCCGCATTCAGGCCCATTCTAGTTATAATCGCTTACCTTCAGTTTTATACTTACGTAATTTTAATAGAATTCTAAAAAAAATTGTTTCTTCCTTTTTCGTGCTGTTTTTGCTCTCGACCGGTCAGTCCCAGTTCATAAGCATCGAATAAGGTAAAACCTGTAAGAAAAACACACAGAATTAGGAAAAAATCGACTTTTTCTTTGAAACCGAGGTGTAGTGGTGATGTCCTGTTTTATAGGAATTCACCGATATCTTTGTGTATTAGAATCTCAAGCAGTCCAAATTTGTTTTTTATTGTAGCATTCGTTTAATCTTATCGTTAGATACTCATCTTGCGCCGCATTTCGGCCATTTCTAGTTCTAATCTGTTGTTAGTTTTATAATTACGTAATTTTATTGCACTTGTAATAATTTTTATTTCTTCGTTTTTCGTGCCGTATTTGCTCTGGATCGGTCAGTCCTGGTCCACAACCTTTGAATTAGGTGAAACCTGGAAAGAAAAGACTGAGAATTAGGAAAAAATCGACTTTTTCTTTGAAACCGAGTTATAGTGGTAAAGCCCCGTTTTATAGGAAATCACCTATATCCTCCTCGTTATTAAGTCCATAGTATCTCCAAACAGTTTTTCTTGTAGTATTTGTGTAGTCTAACTATTAGACACCGTTCTCATGCCGCATTCAGGCAATTTCTAGTTATAATCGCTTATCTTCAGTTTTATACTAACGTAATTTTAATGGAATTCTAAACATTTTGTTTCTTCCTTTTTCGTGCTGTTTTTGCTCTCGGCCGGTCAGTCCCAGTTCACAAGCATCGAATTAGGTAAAACCTGTAAGAAAACATACAGAATTAGGAAAAAATCGACTTTTTCTTATAAACCGTGGTCTATACCACTATTGGTAAAGCCCTGTTTTATAGGAAATCACCTATATCCTCTCGTTATTAAGTCCATAGTATCTCAAACAGTTTTTTCTTGTAGTATTTGTGTAGTCTAATCATTAGACACCGTTCTCGTACCGCATTCAGTTCATTTCTAGTTATAATCGCTTACCTTCAGTTTTATATTTACGTAATTTTATTGCACTTGTAAAAAATGTTTATTTCTTCGTATTTCGTGCTGGTTTAGCTCTGGGTAGGTCAGTCCCGGTCCACAACCGTTGAATCAAGCGAAACCTGGAAAGAAAAGACTGAGAATTAGGAAAAAATCGACTTTTTCTTTGAAACCGAGTTATAGTGGTAAAGCCCTGTTTTTTAGGAAATCACCTATATCCTCGCGTTATTAAGTCCATAGTATCTCCAAACAGTTTTTTCTTGTAGTTTTTGTGTAGTCTAATTATTAGACACCGTTCTCGTGCCGCATTCAGGCCATTTCTAGTTATAATCGCTTACCTTCAGTTTACTTACGTAATTTTAATAGAATTCTAAAAAATTTTGTTTCTTCCTTTTTCGTGCTGTTTTTGCTCTCGGCCGATCAGTCCCGGTCCACAAGCATCGAATCAGTAAAACCTGTAAGAAAAACATACAGAATTAGAAAAAAATCGACTTTTTCTTTGAAACCGAGGTGTAGTGGTGATGTCCTGTTTTATAGGAATTCACTGATATCTTTGTGTATTAGAATCTCAAGCAGTCCAAATTTGTTTTTATTGTAGCATCTGTTTAACCTTATCGTTAGATACTCATCTTGCGCCGCATTTCGGCCATTTCTAGTTCTAATCTGTTGTTTTTAGTTTTATAATTACGTAATTTTATTGCACTTGTAAAAATTTTATTTCTTCGTTTTTCGTGCTGTTTTTGCTCTCGGCCGGTCAGTCCCAGTTCACAAGCATCGAATCAGGTAAAACCTGTAAGAAAAACACACAGAATTAGAAAAAAATCGACTTTTTCTTTGAAACCGAGGTGTAGTGGTGATGTCCTGTTTTATAGGAATTCACCGATATCTTTGTGTATTAGAATCTCAAGCAGTCCAAATTTGTTTTTTATTGTAGCATTCGTTTAACCTTATCGTCAGATACTCATCTTGCGCCGCATTTCGGCCATTTCTAGTTCTAATCTGTTATTTTTAGTTTTATAATTACGTAATTTTATTGCACTTGTAAAAATTTTTATTTCTTCGTATTTCGTGCTGGTTTTGCTCTGGGTAGGTCAGTCCCAGTTCATTAAGCATCGAATCAGGTAAAACCTGTAAGAAAAACACACAGAATTAGGAAAAAATCGACTTTTTCTTTGAAACCGAGGTGTAGTGGTGATGTCCTGTTTTATAGGAATTCACCGATATCTTTGTGTATTAGAATCTCAAGCAGTCCAAATTTGTTTTTTATTGTAGCATTCGTTTAACCTTATCGTAAGATACTCATCTTGCGCCGCATTTCGGCCGTTTCTAGTTCTAATCTGTTGTTTTTAGTTTTATAATTACGTAATTTTAATGGAATTCTAAACATTTTTGTTTCTTCCTTTTTCGTGCTGTTTTTGCTCTCGGCCGGTCAGTCCCAGTTCACAAGCATCGAATCAGGTAAAACCTGTAAGAAAAACACACAGAATTAGGAAAAAATCGACTTTTTCTTTGAAACCGTGGTCTATACCACTATTGGTAAAGCCCTGTTTTATAGGAAATCACCTATATCCTCTCGTTATTAAGTCCATAGTTACTCAAACAGGTTTTTCTTGTAGTATTTGTGTAGTCTAATTATTAGACACCGTTCTCGTGCCGCATTCAGGCCATTTCTAGTTATAATCGCTACCTTCAGTTTTATACTTACGTAATTTTAATGGTATTCTAAACATTTTTGTTTCTTCCTTTTTCGTGCTGTTTTTGCTCTCGGCCGGTCAGTCCCAGTTCACAAGCATCGAATCAGGTAAAACCTGTAAGAAAAACACACAGAATTAGAAAAAAATCGACTTTTTCTTTGAATCCGAGGTGTAGTGGTGATGTCCTGTTTTATAGGAATTCACCGATATCTTTGTGTATTAGAATCTCAAGCAGTCCAAATTTGTTTTTTATTGTAGCATTCGTTTAACCTTATCGTTAGATACTCATCTTGCGCCGCATTACGGCCATTTCTAGTTCTAATCTGTTATTTTTAGTTTTATAATTACGTAATTTTATTGCACTTGTAAAAATTTTTATTTCTTCGTATTTCGTGCTGGTTTAGCTCTGGGTAGGTTAGTCCCGGTCCACAACCGTTGAATCAAGCGAAACCTGGAAAGAAAAGACTGAGAATTAGGAAAAAATCGACTTTTTCTTTGAAACGCGTTATAGTGGTACAGCCCTGTTTTATAGAAATCACCTATATCCTCTCGTTATTAAGTCCATAGTATCTCCAAACAGTTTTTTCTTGTAGTATTTGTGTAGTCTAATTATTAGACACCGTTCTCGTGCCGCATTCAGGCCATTTCTAGTTATAATCGCTTACCTTCAGTTTTATACTTACGTAATTTTAATGGAATTCTAAACATTTTTGTTTCTTCCTTTTTCGTGCTGTTTTTGTTCTCGGCCGGTCAGTCCCAGTTCACAAGCATCGAATCAGGTAAAACCTGTAAGAAAAACACACAGAATTAGGAAAAAATCGACTTTTTCTTTGAAACCGTGGTCTATACCACTATTGGTAAAGCCCTGTTTTATAGGAAATCACCTATATCCTCTCGTTATTAAGTCCATAGTATCTCCAAACAGTTTTTTCTTGTAGTATTTGTGTAGTCTAATCATTAGACACCGTTCTCGTGCCGCATTCAGGCCATTTCTAGTTATAATCGCTTACCTTCAGTTTTATATTTACGTAATTTTATTGCACTTGTAAAAATTTTATTTCTTCGTTTTTCGTGCTGGTTTAGCTCTGGGTAGGTCAGTCCCGGTCCACAACCGTTGAATCAGGCGAAAGCTGGAAAGAAAAGACTGAGAATTAGAAAAAATCGACTTTTTCTTTGAAACCGAGGTGTAGTGGTGATGTCCTGTTTTATAGGAATTCACCGATATCTTGTGTATTAGAATCTCAATCAGTCCAAATTTGTTTTTATTGTAGCATCTGTTTAACCTTATCGTTAGATACTCATCTTGCGCCGCATTTCGGCCATTTCTAGTTCTAATCTGTTGTTTTTAGTTTTATAATTACGTAATTTTATTGCACTTGTAAAAATTTATTTCTTCGTTTTTCGTGCTGGTTTTGCTCTGGATGGGTCAGTCCCGGTCCACAACCTTGAATCAGGCGAAATGTGGAAAGAAAAGACTGAGAATTAGAAAAAATCGACTTTTCTTTGAAACCGAGGTGTAGTGGTGATGTCCTGTTTTATAGGAATTCACCGATATCTTTGTGTATTAGAATCTCAATCAGTCCAAATTTGTTTTTATTGTAGCATCTGTTTAACCTTATCGTTAGATACTCATCTTGCGCCGCATTACGGCCATTTCTAGTTCTAATCTGTTATTTTTAGTTTTATAATTACGTAATTTTATTGCACTTGTAAAAATTTTTATGTCTTCGTATTTCGTGCTGGTTTAGCTCTGGGTAGGTCAGTCCCGGTCCACAACCGTTGAATCAAGCGAAACCTGGAAAGAAAAGACTGAGAATTAGAAAAAATCGACTTTTCTTTGAAACGCGTTATAGTGGTACAGCCCTGTTTTATAGGAAATCACCTATATCCTCTCGTTATTAAGTCCATAGTATCTCAAACAGTTTTTCTTGTAGTATTTGTGTAGTCTAATTATTAGACACCGTTCTCGTGCCGCATTCAGGCCATTTCTAGTTATAATCGCTTACCTTCAGTTTTATACTTACGTAATTTTAATGGAATTCTAAACATTTTGTTTCTTCCTTTTTCGTGCTGTTTTTGCTCTCGGCCGGTCAGTCCCAGTTCACAAGCATCGAATCAGGTAAAACCTGTAAGAAAAACACACAGAATTAGAAAAAATCGACTTTTCTTTGAATCCGAGATGTAGTGGTGATGTCCTGTTTTATAGGAATTCACCGATATCTTTGTGTATTAGAATCTCAAGCAGTCCAAATTTGTTTTTATTGTAGCATTCGTTTAACCTTATCGTTAGATACTCATCTTGCGCCGCATTACGGCCATTTCTAGTTCTAATCTGTTATTTTTAGTTTTATAATTACGTAATTTTATTGCACTTGTAAAAATTTTATTTCTTCGTATTTCGTGCTGGTTTAGCTCTGGTAGGTCAGTCCCGGTCCACAACCGTTGAATCAAGCGAAACCTGGAAAGAAAAGACTGAGAATTAGGAAAAAATCGACTTTTTCTTTGAAACGCGTTATAGTGGTACAGCCCTGTTTTATAGAAATCACCTATATCCTCTCGTTATTAAGTCCATAGTATCTCCAAACAGTTTTTTCTTGTAGTATTTGTGTAGTCTAATTATTAGACACCGTTCTCAAAAGCCGCATTCAGGCCATTTCTAGTTATAATCGCTTACCTTCAGTTTTATATTTACGTAATTTTAATGGAATTTAAACATTTTGTTTCTTCCTTTTTCGTGCTGTTTTGCTCTCGGCCGGTCAGTCCCAGTTCACAAGCATCGAATCAGGTAAAACCTGTAAGAAAACACACAGAATTAGGAAAAAATCGACTTTTTCTTTGAAACCGTGGTCTATACCACTATTGGTAAAGCCCTGTTTTATAGAAATCACCTATATCCTCGTTATTAAGTCCATAGCATCTCAAACAGTTTTTTCTTGTAGTATTTGTGTAGTCTCATCATTAGACACCGTTCTCGTGCCGCATTCAGGCCATTTCTAGTTATAATCGCTTACCTTCAGTTTTATATTTACGTAATTTTATTGCACTTATAAAAAATTTATTTCTTCGTATTTCGTGCTGGTTTGGCTCTGGTAGGTCAGTCCCGGTCCACAACCTTGAATCAGGCGAAATGTGGAAAGAAAAGACTGAGAATTAGAAAAAATCGACTTTTTCTTTGAAACCGAGGTGTAGTGGTGGATGTCCTGTTTTATAGGAATTCACCGATATCTTGTGTATTAGAATCTCAAGCAGTCCAAATTTGTTTTTATTGTAGCATTCGTTTAACCTTATCGTTAGATACTCATCTTGCGCCGCATTACGGCCATTTCTAGTTCTAATCTGTTATTTTAGTTTTATAATTACGTAATTTTATTGCACTTGTAAAAAAATTTATTTCTTCGTATTTCGTGCTGGTTTAGCTCTGGTAGGTCAGTCCTGGTCCACAACCTTTGAATCAGGCGAAATGTGGAAAGAAAAGACTGGAGAATTAGGAAAAAATCGACTTTTTCTTTGAAACCGAGGTGTAGTGGTGGATGTCCTGTTTTATAGGAATTCACCGATATCTTGTGTATTAGAATCTCAAGCAGTCCAAATTTGTTTTTATTGTAGCATCTGTTTAACCTTATCGTTAGATACTCATCTTGCGCCGCATTACGGCCATTTCTAGTTCTAATCTGTTATTTTAGTTTTATAATTACGTAATTTTATTGCACTTGTAAAAATTTTATTTCTTCGTATTTCGTGCTGGTTTAGCTCTGGTAGGTCAGTCCCGGTCCAAACCGTTGAATCAAGCGAAACCTGGAAAGAAAAGACTGAGAATTAGGAAAAAATCGACTTTTTCTTTGAAACCGCGTTATAGTGGTACAGCCCTGTTTTATAGGAAATCACCTATATCCTCTCGTTATTAAGTCCATAGTATCTCCAAACAGTTTTTTCTTGTAGTATTTGTGTAGTCTAATTATTAGACACCGTTCTCGTGCCGCATTCAGGCCATTTCTAGTTATAATCGCTTACCTTCAGTTTTATACTTACGTAATTTTAATGGAATTCTAAACATTTTTGTTTCTTCCTTTTCGTGCTGTTTTGCTCTCGGCCGGTCAGTCCCAGTTCACAAGCATCGAATCAGGTAAAACCTGTAAGAAAAACACACAGAATTAGAAAAAAATCGACTTTTCTTTGAAACCGAGGTGTAGTGGTGATGTCCTGTTTTATAGGAATTCACCGATATCTTTGTGTATTAGAATCTCAAACAGTCCAAATTTGTTTTTTATTGTAGCATTCGTTTAACCTTATCGTTAGATACTCATCTTGCGCCGCATTTCGGCCATTTCTAGTTCTAATCTGTTATTTTTAGTTTTATAATTACGTAATTTTATTGCACTTGTAAAAAATTTTATGTCTTCGTATTTCGTGCTGGTTTAGCTCTGGGTAGGTCAGTCCCGGTCCACAACCGTTGAATCAAGCGAAACCTGGAAAGAAAAGACTGAGAATTAGGAAAAATCGACTTTTCTTGAAACGCGTTATAGTGGTACAGCCCTGTTTTATAGGAAATCACCTATATCCTCTCGTTATTAAGTCCATAGTATCTCCAAACAGTTTTTTCTTGTAGTATTTGTGTAGTCTAATTATTAGACACCGTTCTCGTGCCGCATTCAGGCCATTTCTAGTTATAATCGCTTACCTTCAGTTTTATACTTACGTAATTTTAATGGAATTCTAAACATTTTGTTTCTTCCTTTTTCGTGCTGTTTTTGCTCTCGGCCGGTCAGTCCCAGTTCACAAGCATCGAATCAGGTAAAACCTGTAAGAAAAACACACAGAATTAGAAAAAAATCGACTTTTCTTTGAAACCGAGGTGTAGTGGTGATGTCCTGTTTTATAGGAATTCACCGATATCTTTGTGTATTAGAATCTCAAGCAGTCAAATTTGTTTTTATTGTAGCATTCGTTTAACCTTATCGTTAGATACTCATCTTGCGCCGCATTTCGGCCATTTCTAGTTCTAATCTGTTATTTTTAGTTTTATAATTACGTAATTTTATTGCACTTGTAAAATTTTTATGTCTTCGTATTTCGTGCTGGTTTAGCTCTGGGTAGGTCAGTCCCGGTCCACAACCGTTGAATCAAGCGAAACCTGGAAAGAAAAGACTGAGAATTAGGAAAAATCGACTTTTCTTTGAAACGCGTTATAGTGGTACAGCCCTGTTTTATAGGAAATCACCTATATCCTCTCGTTATTAAGTCCATAGTATCTCAAACAGTTTTTCTTGTAGTATTTGTAGTCTAATTATTAGACACCGTTCTCGTGCCGCATTCAGGCCATTTCTAGTTATAATCGCTACCTTCAGTTTTATACTTACGTAATTTTAATGGAATTCTAAACATTTTTGTTTCTTCCTTTTCGTGCTGTTTTTGCTCTCGGCCGGTCAGTCCCAGTTCACAAGCATCGAATCAGGTAAAACCTGTAAGAAAAACACACAGAATTAGGAAAAATCGACTTTTCTTTGAAACCGTGGTCTATACCACTATTGGTAAAGCCCTGTTTTATAGGAAATCACCTATATCCTCGTTATTAAGTCCATAGTATCTCAAACAGTTTTTCTTGTAGTATTTGTGTAGTCTCATCATTAGACACCGTTCTCGTGCCGCATTCAGGCCATTTCTAGTTATAATCGCTTACCTTCAGTTTTATATTTACGTAATTTTATTGCACTTGTAAAAAATTTATTTCCTCGTTTTCGTGCTGGTTTTGCTCTGAATCGGTCAGTCCCGGTCCAAAACCGTTGAATCAGGCGAAACCTGGAAAGACTGAGAATTAGGAAAAATCGACTTTTCTTTGAAACCGAGGTGTAGTGGTGATGTCCTGTTTTATAGAATTCACCGATATCTTTGTGTATTAGAATCTCAAGCAGTCAAATTTGTTTTTATTGTAGCATTCGTTTAACCTTATCGTTAGATACTCATCTTGCGCCGCATTTCGGCCATTTCTAGTTCTAATCTGTTATTTTTAGTTTTATAATTACGTAATTTTATTGCACTTATAAAAAAATTTATTTCTTCGTATTTCGTGCTGGTTTAGCTCTGGGTAGGTCAGTCCCGGTCCACAACCTTTGAATCAGGCGAAATGTGGAAAGAAAAGACTGAGAATTAGAAAAATCGACTTTTCTTTGAAACCGAGGTGTAGTGGTGATGTCCTGTTTTATAGGAATTCACCGATATCTTGTGTATTAGAATCTCAAGCAGTCCAAATTTGTTTTTATTGTAGCATTCGTTTAACCTTATCGTTAGATACTCATCTTGCGCCGCATTACGGCCATTTCTAGTTCTAATCTGTTATTTTTAGTTTTATAATTACGTAATTTTATTGCACTTGTAAAATTTTTATTTCTTCGTATTTCGTGCTGGTTTAGCTCTGGTAGGTCAGTCCCGGTCCACAACCGTTGAATCAAGCGAAACCTGGAAAGAAAAGACTGAGAATTAGGAAAAATCGACTTTTCTTTGAAACCGCGTTATAGTGGTACAGCCCTGTTTTATAGGAAATCACCTATATCCTCTCGTTATTAAGTCCATAGTATCTCCAAACAGTTTTTCTTGTAGTATTTGTGTAGTCTAATTATTAGACACCGTTCTCGTGCCGCATTCAGGCCATTTCTAGTTATAATCGCTTACCTTCGGTTTTATACTTACGTAATTTTAATGGAATTCTAAACATTTTGTTTCTTCCTTTTCGTGCTGTTTTTGCTCTCGGCCGGTCAGTCCCAGTTCACAAGCATCGAATCAGGTAAAACCTGTAAGAAAACACACAGAATTAGAAAAAATCGACTTTTTCTTTGAAACCGAGGTGTAGTGGTGGATGTCCTGTTTTATAGGAATTCACCGATATCTTTGTGTATTAGAATCTCAAGCAGTCCAAATTTGTTTTTATTGTAGCATTCGTTTAACCTTATCGTTAGATACTCATCTTGCGCCGCATTTCGGCCATTTCTAGTTCTAATCTGTTATTTTTAGTTTTATAATTACGTAATTTTATTGCACTTGTAAAAATTTTTATGTCTTCGTATTTCGTGCTGGTTTAGCTCTGTAGGTCAGTCCCGGTCCACAACCGTTGAATCAAGCGAAACCTGGAAAGAAAAGACTGAGAATTAGGAAAAATCGACTTTTTCTTTGAAACCGAGTTTTAGTGGTAAAGCCCTGTTTTATAGGAAATCACCTATATCCTCTCGTTATTAAGTCCATAGTATCTCCAAACAGTTTTTTCTTGTAGTATTTGTGTAGTCTAATTATTAGACACCGTCCTCGTGCCGCATTCAGGCCATTTCTAGTTATAATCGCTTACCTTCAGTTTTATATTTACGTAATTTTATTGCACTTGTAAAAAAATTATTTCCTCGTTTTTCGTGCTGGTTTTGCTCTGAATCGGTCAGTCCTGGTCCAAAACCGTTGAATCAGGCGAAACCTGGAAAGAAAAGACTGAGAATTAGGAAAAATCGACTTTTTCTTTGAAACCGAGGTGTAGTGGTGATGTCCTGTTTTATAGAATTCACCGATATCTTTGTGTATTAGAATCTCAAGCAGTCCAAATTTGTTTTTATTGTAGCATTCGTTTAACCTTATCGTTAGATACTCATCTTGCGCCGCATTTCGGCCATTTCTAGTTCTAATCTGTTACCCCAGTTTTATAATTACGTAATTTTATTGCACTTGTAAAAATTTTATTTCTTCGTATTTCGTGCTAGTTTAGCTCTGGGTAGGTCAGTCCCGGTCCACAACCGTTGAATCAAGCGAAACCTGGAAAGAAAAGACTGAGAATTAGGAAAAAATCGACTTTTTCTTTGAAACCGAGTTTTAGTGGTAAAGCCCTGTTTTAGCATTCGTTTAACCTTATCGTTAGATACTCATCTTGCGCCGCATTTCGGCCATTTCTAGTTCTAATCTGTTATTTTTAGTTTTATAATTACGTAATTTTATTGCACTTGTAAAAATTTTTATTTCTTCGTATTTCGTGCTGGTTTAGCTCTGGGTAGGTCAGTCCCGGTCCACAACCGTTGAATCAAGCGAAACCTGGAAAGAAAGGACTGAGAATTAGGAAAAATCGACTTTTTCTTTGAAACCGAGTTTTAGTGGTAAAGCCCTGTTTTAGCATCTGTTTAACCTTATCGTTAGATACTCATCTTGCGCCGCATTTCGGCCATTTCTAGTTCTAATCTGTTATTTTTAGTTTTATAATTACGTAATTTTATTGCACTTGTAAAAATTTTATTTCTTCGTATTTCGTGCTGGTTTAGCTCTGGGTAGGTCAGTCCCGGTCCACAACCGTTGAATCAAGCGAAACCTGGAAAGAAAGGACTGAGAATTAGGAAAAAATCGACTTTTTCTTTGAAACCGAGTTTTAGTGGTAAAGCCCTGTTTTAGCATTCGTTTAACCTTATCGTTAGATACTCATCTTGCGCCGCATTTCGGCCATTTCTAGTTCTAATCTGTTATTTTTAGTTTTATAATTACGTAATTTTATTGCACTTTGTGTACCTGCGTCTTCGTATTTCGTGCTGGTTTAGCTCTGGGTAGGTCAGTCCCGGTCCACAACCGTTGAATCAAGCGAAACCTGGAAAGAAAAGACTGAGAATTAGGAAAAAATCGACTTTTTCTTTGAAACGCGTTATAGTGGTACAGCCCTGTTTTATAGGAAATCACCTATATCCTCTCGTTATTAAGTCCATAGTATCTCCAAACAGTTTTTCTTGTAGTATTTGTGTAGTCTAATTATTAGACACCGTTCTCGTGCCGCATTCAGGCCATTTCTAGTTATAATCGCTTACCTTCAGTTTTATATTTACGTAATTTTATTGCACTTGTAAAAAAAATTATTTCCTCGTTTTTCGTGCTGGTTTTGCTCTGAATCGGTCAGTCCCGGTCCACAACCGTTGAATCAAGCGAAACCTGGAAAGAAAAGACTGAGAATTAGGAAAAAATCGACTTTTTCTTTGAAACCGAGGTGTAGTGGTGATGTCCTGTTTTATAGAATTCACCGATATCTTTGTGTATTGTGCATGGGACCGATCTGGAGGGCCCAGAAGGAGCGTTTGGTGCCCATGTGTTCTGCAGTGATCTGCAGCATTTCGAAGGGCGTTTTGGCCTGCTGGAGGCAGATCCCCATTTTGGTGAGGTCCTCCAGGGCGTTAAGGTCGAGTGAGCTGATGAAGTTCAGCGAGTAGGTAATTGGGTTTTGCATACCCAGAGGTTGAGGTGTGGCCTGCGCTAAGGTGGCGGGCTGCACGGGGAGGGTTTGGCTAGTGATAGGCGCGACTTGTTTGCGCGCCATAGCAGGAGGCATTGCCCAGGCTGGCTTTGCAGGGCCTTAGGGGCTTGCAAAGGGCAGCGGGTTTGGGGCTGGAGCTGGAGCTGCAGCTGGAGGGGGCGGGCCTGGGAGCAGGCGCGGCTCTTACGGGGATGGCTGGGGTTGGTGTCACTTTTTGGCTTTTTGCCGTTGTGACCTGTTCCGCCGCGTTGCCTCTGCGGCGCTTTGGGACACCCGCGATAACTCGCTGGGTGGCCCTCTGCCTCGCATAGGCAGCCTGGAGGGCCCA
>JAGSMU010000429.1:0-39642 GCA_029286865.1 Teinopalpus imperialis
GAAGGAGCGTTTGGTGCCCATGTGTTCTGCAGTGATCTGCAGCATTTCGAAGGGCGTTTTGGCCTGCTGGAGGCAGATCCCCATTTTGGTGAGGTCCTCCAGGGCGTTAAGGTCGAGTGAGCTGATGAAGTTCAGCGAGTAGGTAGTGGGTTTTGCATACCCAGAGGTTGAGGTGTGGCCTGCGCTAAGGTGGCGGGCTGCACGGGGAGAGTTTGGCCTAGTGATAGGCGCGACTTGTTTGCGCGCCATAGCAGGAGGCATTGCCCAGGCTGGCTTTGCAGGGCCTTAGGGGGCTTGCAAAGGGCAGCGGGTTTGGGGGCTGGAGCTGGAGCTGCAGCTGGAGTGGGGCAGGCCTGGGAGCAGGCGCGGCTCTTACGAGGATGGCTGGGGTTGGTGTCACTTTTTGGCTTTTTGCCGTTGTGACCTGTTCCGCCGCGTTGCCTCTGCGGCGCTTTGGGACACCCGCGATAACTCGCTGGGTGGCCCTCTGCCTCGCATAGGCAGCACGCTGGGGCTCTGTCGCTCCGGAGGGGCGCGAACAGTCCAGGTGCCATGGTCCCCGATGCATTTGACGCATCTGGGCCTGGCGAAGCAGTTCTGGCCGAGTGGCCGTAAAATTGACAGCGATGACACTGTCCTACGAGTCCGCGTTTGAGGGGCCTCCACAGATATGCCGGAGAGGCCGCAAACCGTTTTGAGGTTAAAATGGCCTTGCCTTCTGGAGTCAGGTCCAGGGTGGCCAGTATGAGGGGCATGGGTTTTGGTGCGCGGATCTGTCATCCTGCGCGCATCTAAAATCGGGAGGTCTTGATCCTTAAGGGATCGGATTATTTCTTCAATTCTGTCTCAAATGGGAGACCTCGAATGACAACCCGGAGTTTCCGTTCTTCCGGGAGGGCATAGGTGTGAAACCTATGTTTTCTCGCGCAGCAGTTTCGTGGCCGCGCGGAAGTCACCTACTGTCTGTAGGTTTAAACGTATGCCTTGTGGCGTATTTTGGGCCTTGGGGCACGATATTTTGAGTGTGGCGAACCACCTGGAGACGTCTGTCCATTTCGATTTTCCTGTAGGATAACAGGAGGGCTTTGTTTTGCGCTCCGAAGGGGCGCTTGGCGAACCTGAGGGGCTGCCTTTTTAGCCGGTGTGGCGGTCGGCGAGATTGAACCCGGCCTAGAAAAGTGGCCGTGTTGATGACGGCCGGCTGCGCGGGGCGTTTTCTTTTGTTTGTGACGAGGGTGAAGCCCTCGTCTGGTACACTTGGCCCTACCTCCATATCCGATACGGAGGACTCCGAGTCTGAGTCGGAGGTCGACCGTGATCGGGGAGAGGCGGAGGTGGCAGGGCGCGCGGAAGGCGCTACGGTTGCGGTTTCGTTTGGTGATGGGTCCGGTGATTGCGGGCTGTCGCTGAAGGCGACCCGCGGAGCTTCTAAATGGCGCATGAAGGAAGCCCATAGTTCGGGGCTGGCCGCCTGAAAGAATGCCTGCATCGTGCTGGCGTCCATCGCTATTTCGCTTTGGGGCTTAAGGCCCGTCCGCGAAAAACCGATTTTATTGTCCCCGCCTTGCGGCGGGGTGTAAAACCTAAAACTATACAATAAAATCCTAGCGTCTTGGGTACGCTTAGGGTGAGTACCTGTCGGTCGCCTAATGCGACAGAACAAAGAAATACAATAGCCGCCTCTGAGGCGAGCGGGTGTGGCAACTTACGAGGTCGCTGGATCCGGTGGGCGCGCAGGTAGGCGCGCGCAGGTGTCCTTGCAGGTGCGCGGTGACGCACTCACTTCACAGGGCGGTAGTCCGCCCGCACTTGGTCACACACATATGCACTGTCGGTTTCTTCTGGCACTTTGGTACTACTACTACCACCGATGATGATACAGACCCTAATTAACACACTGTAAGTATTAGTAGTATCTCCGTCTGGCTGGAGGCACATGGAGAGCACTTCCGGGACGACTGCTCCACTCGAGGGATCCGAGTGGAATGATGTCCGTACCCGTAAAGACAAACAACATTATTTAAACGATTACCCTGGACGGTGGATCACTTGGCTCGCGGGTCGATGAAGAACGCAGTTAACTGCGCGTCATAGTGTGAACTGCAGGACACATTTGAACATCGACATTTTGAACGCACATCGCGGTCCGTGGAAAAATATCCAGGACCACTCCTGTCTGAGGGTTTGATATTTATATCTGATATGTAATGCAGATTTCTCAGTGTTTAGTTAGTCTCAGTTTTAATTGATCTTTTTGTTTGCCCTTATTTTTATGTAAGAGTAACATTCACAATCCAGCCTGTGCAGTTTCCCACGTTACTGTCTTAAAGTTTCTTTTTTTTTTCTAAAGAATGCAAGCAATACAACTTATATTCCGGTTAACCACTCCCATAAAACGTATGAAATAATATGAGACAAGACTCCAATATACTTATTAAAAGTAAACCGAGCGTCAAATATGAATATTATAATACCATTACAATTGACTCGAACAACTACAATATAACATCCGCCAGAAATGGAAAGCCTGTGCTGCACGGAACACCTACCTACAAGGTGATATTACATCTCTCACACCGACACGAAAATGGAACTTTTATCATATAATATATTGTTATAGTGTATAATTATACATTTTTTTTATAATTATACAGCGACATGGAGGGTGAGACGTTTTGAATACCTATGGAAAGTTGTCGCATGAAATTAAAAAAAAAATGGCTTATATTTAATATCAGGGAGTCAATGGAAAAGCTTGATACTTACGATATGATAAATCAATTAAAAATATAAAAGACTATAGGTTGAATAATGTTTTATGAAATGAATTTAAGATATTATGTATGCCTCAATTTTCCCAAGGTCCCTGAAGTTTTCTGAAAATATCGTAAAGTAAGGCTGCTCGGACATTTACTATGTTATTGTATGTTGTACCCCCTTACACCCCTCACGGAAATTCGATTTGGAAAATTGTCGGTGGGACACTGTGTAATCCTAAGATTATCATGTACCTTTTATAATTCTAATAAATAAATAAATATTTCGTTTGAGTCGTTCCCAATGACTAATTAATATTGTTTAACTACAAATCTACCACACATCCTTAATATAGTGTCACTCGTTAATATTCATGAAGGACGTCGAACACGGGTCTAAAATATTAAACAGGTTAATAAAACGAAGAGTATACTATTCCGTACTATCTTGTTAAGTTTGCCTAGCGTATAAAAACAGAATCTTTATATACTTACTTCATATCTTAACACTTTTAATAATTTATAGCGTGGAGTATGATTCAGCCAAAAGGTTCTTTAACATGAATGGGATAAAATACAAATATAACCTTGCCTTTAAGGAATTCACGCAAGTTTATATGATGCTCCGCCTATCCTACAAGTGATCGGGATAGACAGAGCATCATACTTATGGGTGACAATGGTTAACAGTGGAAGAGCAACTCTGCAGTTTGTTTCTAGCTGCAGAATAAATGGGACAACTTGACCAGGGTAGGACAACGCCCTCGCAGAATAGCAGCGTAAAATATCAGCATAATGCTGTTGTGATTCGTTTAGTAAATGTAGGGATCCGGAGGCCTTTATTACTGGTGACGATACATTCCATCTCAGTCCTCAAGGGTGACAGCGCATCTGCATTATGATTCCTTCTCAAGGATGAATGTACATAAATGTCATGGGCCGTAGTAATCACTTGTCATCAGGTGAACTTTCTGCTCGTTTGGTATTCTAAGTGCAATAAAAAAATTAAAGGTAGACTGGGTTATAAGGGCTTCTAACACCACGGACCGTTCGTATATCCATAGGTGGAGGTGTTTGCCTAGTTTCAAAAGAAGAATGTCCATTAGAAGGAACAGACTGCTCGTTGATGGCTAAGATAACAAAAATCAGATGCCATTTGTTTAAAAAAATACTACATGGTTCTACTTCATATGAACGTTATAATATCAACAGTTAAAAACAACAAACCACAAAGACAACCCTGGCATAAGAGTAACCATGCAAATTTTAAAACAACACAGACATCTTACTTGTTGCTTTCAAGAACAAAGAAAGTAATAAAGAAATAAACGAATTGGATCGTGACATAGATAAAAGCATAACGAGAGAGGTCTTAGGAATTCAATTAAGAATTTTATTGCACGCCGATAAATTTGGATGACAAACTAGCTTATAATTCTCCGGATGCCAGTGAAAACAAATTTTCATCCTTAATAATGTTATTTTGTAAGTAATTGGATATCCTATATCCACTAGTAGATAAATGTCTGTATATTTAGCTAGAGTTTCATGAAAGCCCGGTCCTCCTCTCTTAAAGACGATAGAGGGCGTTCATCCTGCTAGCTTTTAGCTCCACTGCCGGTAATTAAATCACAGATAAATATATGAAACAAATCGAGAATCAAATGCGTTGCTGTTTGTGCAGTGCATTTGCCAGTAATTTTTTTCCCGTCTAGGTTTTTTTTTTTTTTTTTTTTCGGGCTGATGGCCGCTGTTAGCCCCAGGGCTTTTACAGTTTCACCGGGTTGAGAGGTGACCGAGCGCTTATGGCTCTCAGTCGAGACCTCTATATATGGGTAACCAGCGCAAGGGCTCCCGAGAGGGAGCCTCGGCAGACCGTTACCCTGTTTCGCGAGAGCGTCTGACTCGAGGGTGCCCAAGAGGGCCGAACCTCGGCTCGGTCAGTTGCTTCTGACAGAGGATTATCTTAATTAATATCACTATTATTATTAACTACCTGTACCACCACTTCAGAATGCGTGGGCGCTGGAGAAATTCCCGTCTAGGTCTATATAGAACGATATATTGAATTTTGTGATGGTCTGTAAAATTTATATCCTATATATATTTCGATAATGTGAACTCCACTAATCTGAAGGGAGGCGCGTGGTGAACTATGCTCTGGTGAACAATGGGATTTATATATATACTTTACTATCTGGGCACAAGCATTGGCAGATTAGTGTCAGAGGTGCTCTCTTTTAATTTTAAGAGACGCAAGCAAACCGAGTTCTAGCCTCAATGTAACAATTTCAAGTACGGTTTTACCACTTATTGAACGTTAAACATGACGAGATAACCCGCAAATCTACGAGAAGTTACTTCTATTCTATTCTTTGAAGAGCACGATGATTCAGCACTCAAAACTGTTGCCGGCGTCGCTTCCAGCCACAAAGGTAATGTGAGTGATTACCGTAGAACAATCATAATCATATATCATCATAATCATATATCATCATAATCATATATCATCATAATCATATATCATCATAATCATATATCATCATAATCATATATCATCCTATTAATATTTAAACGCAAAACGACCGCGGGTCACGCCATGTCACTCGATTAGCCACCGCAAGTGTAAACGCATGAGAACGCGGACCGTGGATCCGGAGCTGTGCTTCAGAAAATTGAAGAAACCTGAAACCATCGCGAGACCCACGTGATGTCTGGCAGATTGAGTCCAGACTCAGAAAAAGCTTCGTCGACGCCGTGAAAGAGTTCTGGTTCAACTCTCCCATTAGAGGCCAAACTTATCTGTTTAAGGCTGGCGATGACAAGTTCCTTTGGTGAGTTAGACGTCAAAGACAAGAGTCACCCGATGACAACTTTTAGAGAGTATAGAATAGAATAGAATAAACATTTATGCGACACAAGACACAAGAGGACAAAACAAAACAAGCACAAAAATTTAAATCAAAACACAACAATAACAAAAGAAATTAAATTTAACATCTAGAAAAAAAAAAACTTGTGCCGAAAAGGGGTTGGCTCATCGTATGCTGTGCTACAAACATGTAACGCAGCGCTGATTTTCAGCCAAAAAACGAGCTGGTGTGCGCTTGTTGTTTATTCCGTCACTGTTCGATATTTTCACACGATAACACACACAGCATTTAATTGTTATTGGTAATATTTTATTATCAGCATTAGGATTCCTTGTCAAGGATGAATGTAGATGTAGATGTCATGGTCCGCAGGAATCACTTGCCATCAGATGAAATGTGTGCTCGTTTGTTACTCTCAATTTAATTTAAAAAAAGAATAGCGTAACGCTCCTGTATTCCTTTGGTGAGTTAGACGTCAAAGACAAGAGTCACCCGATGACAACTTTTAGAGAGTATAGAATAGAATAGAATAGAATAGAATAGAATAGAATAGAATAGAATAGAATAGAATAGAATAGAATAGAATAGAATAGAATAAACATTTATGCGACACAAGACACAAGAGGACAAAACAAAACAAGCACAAAATTTAAATCAAAACACAACAATAACAAAGAAATTAAATTTAACATCTAGAAAAAAAAAACCTTGTATTCCTTTGGTGAGTGTAGAGACCCAGAGACCCTTAGTGTTAGTTACCTTAAATATTTGTGCCCTAAGGGCACGGCCATCTTTCAACTTAGTGAAGTTGTAAAGTCGGATTATTTTAAGTTTAGTTAATGTTTTCGAACACTTCCTGTGTATGGATCTGTTTGTGTATATCTAGAATTTAAATTATCTAGCTCAGTCTTTTTCAAAGTGGACGATAACGCATTAAATATAATGTGGGAAATCCCCGAAAAATTATATGGGGGAATGCCCGTGTTATACGGGGGATTGAAATCGCGTAATATGAAAATGCGTTATATGATGTATATATATTAATATATATAAATATACATATATATTAATATGATTTAAGATTTAATTAATAATTATTATCATGCGTATTACCTCTGTGATGTACTCCTGCGGCGAGAGGGCCAAGTCCGGGAGTTCGGTGGAGAGGGCGTCGTTGTTATGCCAAACTGCCAATTGTGGTATTTTGTCTGGCAATAAAATTATCAACATGAAAGTTTACTTAAGTCTCATATAAAAAGTAAAGATTATTCTAGATAGAATAAAAATATTCATAATTTTTTTTATTACTTTGTGAGTAACAAACTTGCACACAGTTCATCTGATGGTGTGCGATTCCTGCGGTCCACGACATCTACTTTCATCCTTGACTCACTCTGAAAGGACATGATTATCTCGTCAATAGTAATAAAGGTCCCCGGATCCCTCACTCACCAGACGAAATGCAGCAGCATTATGGTGCTGTTTCACGCTGGTATTATGTGAGGGCGTGGTCCTACCCCGGTCGAGCTGACCGCACTGAAACTGCATTGTAGCTCTACCGCTGTCAAGATATAATATATATGGTTTCTCTTGTTACTTTATTCCTCTATTGGGGGTGACTTACGAACACAGTTCATCTCATAGTGAGTGATTACAGAAATACACCGAAATTCATGCCCCGAGTAATGAGGTATCATCACCAAACCAAACTGCTGTACTTCGTATACCCTGCGTTATTCTGCTATGGCGTGTTCCTCCCCAGGCCGACCCATTCGTGTCTGATACAAACGCGATGAAGGACGAACGTCATGGGGTTTTAATCTGAGTCATTACCCCATGTTAAAAAAAAAAAAACGAAAGGAATCGGGATACCGGTGTTAAGAATTAATATATAGCGATTCCCTTGTTACTTTATAACTGTGTTAAGGACGACAACTAAACAAAGGTTACTAAAGCCAATGACATCGCAATTTGTCTCTCGTCACCAAACGATACTGATGTAATTCGTTTACACTGGTATTCTGTTATGGCGTGGTCCCACCCCGGCCGACGCATTCTTGTCGGACACAAACTGTAGCGTCGTTTTCCACCGTGAATTGCCGGCACACGTGGTAGAGCTCTGCAGTGGCGAGAACCTGTCTTCACTATATAAAGGTCAGCTCAACTCGGAAAGGAAAGCATAACGCTGATGGGATAGTTAATGGGTCGATTCTTTATTGCTTTCCTGAGCATGTCCTCTGGAGGGTCCGCCTCCCATCTAGAAAGAGAGTAGAAAGACGCGCTCGTTTTCCGGCTCGCCTTGCCTGGAGGGGTGGGAGGGGTACGTCCTCGTCGGAGGTGAGGCGAACGGAACAGGCAGGGTCGTGGATATACGATCCGAGGGCCTCCCATAAGGATGTTCGAACTTCGGCTCGGATTGCCATCGATTTAGAAAGCAGCATAGAACAATAACTTTTCTAGTTTCCTTTTAGTTGCGTCGAAGCACATCGTCTCAGTGCTGCGATGTGTAATATATCGTTTGTGTACGTAGTCATGAATGTCGTGTGCGTAATAGAGTATGACTGAATCTAGATAATTGTTAACAAAGACCTAGTATCTAGTATACATATAATATACATCCGACTATTCATTCTGGAATCTCAGACACTGAATCTGCATATGATAACATCGAAATAGTTAAGGAGACGGCAGTGGCTCCATGTTTGTGCCAATTAACGGCACTATCAAAAACATCACTCGCAGTTAATGTCATCTGGTCGATACCTGAAGACATCGCCGTGGTCCATATCGACCAGAGGGACATTATCAATGGTGATTACTGTATACAGGTATTTTATTTATTTATTTAATCTTTATTGCATTAACTTTAACAAAGTTCAAAGTTCACAAAGGGCGGACTTAATGCCAAAGGCATTCTCTACCTGTCAACCCAATAAGCTAATTAATAAAAGAAAAAAAACTAAAAATCACTAATACAAGCAAATAATAATATATACACATATAGATATTAAATACATAATACATGTATAAATACACAATATATAAAAAGCACTAAAATCTAGTATAATAAAGTGATTTAGTAATCCAAATTCCATACCTAACTGAACATCAACGGGGTTCCGTAGCACGGCTCTGGCGAGTGACCTCAGCTGTTCCCTCATTCGTTGGAGGCCAGCGGTGGAGGGGGGCTGGTAGGGGTCCGCCCTCGGGACTTCCGAATCTAAAAGCAAGCTCTGTAGATCCAGCAATGGGTGCTCTGGTTTTCAACTGGAGACAAAAAATTTAATTAATGATCTTTTTTTAAAAATTATATAACAAACGAGCACACAGTTCACCTGACGGCAAGTGATTCCTGCGGCCCACGACATCTACATTCATCTTTGACATGGAATCATAATGCAGACGCGTGACCCTTGATGACTAAAAATTAATGTATTTTATTAGGCTCTTAAAAAACTGTTAACCTATTAACAATATTAGTTGAAACGAAAAAGGAATTCGCATTTTCATTTTCCATTTTACTCGTGTATATAAATCGCATTTCATTTTAATATGTTCACAGTTAATATAATTGTAGGTCAAGTGCACTCCACTCACTTCCTGTGTTCCAATCAGTGCCGTACGTGTTTTTATCGATTATAAATTCAATGTCATAAGTAATAGAAGAAATAGTTTGAAACTTGTTTTAATGTCAACAGTGTTTTAAAATCTGTTTATGAATTTTTCTTCAATGCGGTGTCATTTGCTTTATCGGCAATAATAGATTCGCAGTCTTAGAGCTTAATTCTGTGGACAATATATGTACAGGTATTCAATGATATTGACACGGATCTGCATTTAAATACTGTTATACTAATATTGTTTGATAAAACATATGTAAATAATATTATGCATTGACGTAAATATTAAATATGTTTTATACATGTGAAATTAATAAATAATAAATATATGCGAATATGTACGTTACTAAATTGCACAGTCTATTGATGATAATATGTACAATAGAAGAAACCACACAAAACACTGCAGCGTTTCTGGCTGCGGCATAAAAGTGTCGGCTCGACTGAGGAAGGACCAAGCCCTCGCAGGATATCAGCTTCAAATAGCAGCATTACGCTACTGTAATTAATATGGTAAGTGTAGGGATCTGGGGACCCTGGGGTGGTAACGGGGATTTTTGTTGAGGATGAGTGTAGACGTCATGGGCAGCAGTTTACAAGTGAACTATGTGTTCATCTATTACCCCTGATATATGGAAAAAGGTTTTCATTGCGGCCCATGAACGTTCCATATATAATCAACACTTGTCGATAGTTTGTTAGAGAACGATGGAATGATTTATTTACTGTAATAGCCTACTGCGGCTCTTATTACATTTAACATAGCAGCATTATGAGTATCAATATAAACAATAAATCAACTCCTCTTAATGGGGATCATATATTTGCACAATTTATTGAAACATCACGGAAATAAAGAGAAAAACACTACGAACTCGTAGCACGTACATTTTTCCTCAAGAACAACTGGAAGAAGGAATGCATTATCAACTCTAAGGACAGAAATGAAATGCCTCATTACTAGTAGAAGGTTCAAGATTTCCTTAATTAGGCATATGTAATATAGCAGCTCTAAATTGATATATTATGGTTGTAAAAATATACGCCTACGCTATTAAACAGGCAGTTTATATAAACAGAGTTCCATTAATATAGTTACAGAGACAAATTAGTTAACAACGGTGGCCACCAATTTACTACTCGATACCTGATCGTGAAAATGGAAGCCGACATCCTGAGAGTTTCAAGAAAGAAAGTCATAGAGGAAATATTCATAACAACTAGGATAACATGACATATAAAGAAAGATTTATTTTAATTAAAGGAATTTGTATTATTAGAATAGTATAAGTTATATTAAAAATGAAAATAGTAGAATCAGTTTTAAGAATCGATTTGATCTACAAATCATTCTATATTTAGTCGATAAAAAATATTCACTTCCTCCATCCACATCCTCTTCTCTTAACGTTAGAATGGAATCGCTCGTAAAATGTATGATAAAATATGTCTCTATAAATATGTTAGATCTTATTTAGAGTACTCCTTGTTGGTAAAAGGTTCCATTAGAAGCCGAGGCAACATTCGTCATCATTATTGTCTTAGCCCAGCATTAGTCCACTGTTAAGCATGGGTATTATATTGACATTTGTACAACACACAAATTGCTGTTGTGTCTTTACTTTATCACATTGAGAATAACAAACGAGCACACAGTTCACCTGACGGCAAGTGATTCCTGCGGCCCACGACATCTACATTCATCTTTGACATGGAATCATAATGCAGACGCGTGACCCTTGATGACTAAAAATTAATGTATTTTATTAGGCTCTTAAAAAACTGTTAACCTATTAACGATATTACTTGAAACGAAAAAGGAATTCGCATTTTCATTTTCCATTTTACTCGTGTATATAAATCGCATTTCATTTTAATATGTTCACAGTTAATATAATTGTAGGTCAAGTGCACTCCACTCACTTCCTGTGTTCCAATCAGTGCCGTGCGTTTTGTTATCGATTATAAATTCACTGTCATAAGTAATAGAAGAAATAGTTTGAAACTTGTTTTAATGTCAACAGTGTTTTAAAATCTGTTTATGAATTTTTCTTCAATGCGGTGTCATTTGCTTTATCGGCAATAATAGATTCGCAGTCTTAGAGCTTAATTCTGTGGACAATATATGTACAGGTATTCAATGATATTGACACGGATCTGCATTTAAATACTGTTATACTAATATTGTTTGATAAAACATATGTAAATAATATTATGCATTGACGTAAATATTAAATATGTTTTATTAGAATAGTATAAGTTATATTAAAAATGAAAATAGTAGAATCAGTTTTAAGAATCGATTTGATCTACAAATCATTCTATATTTAGTCGATAAAAATATTCACTTCCTCCATCCACATCCTCTTCTCTTAACGTTAGAATGGAATCGCTCGTAAAATGTATGATAAAATATGTCTCTATAAATATGTTAGATCTTATTTAGAGTACTCCTTGTTGGTAAAAGGTTCCATTAGAAGCCGAGGCAACATTCGTCATCATTATTGTCTTAGCCCAGCATTAGTCCACTGTTAAGCATGGGTATTATATTGACATTTGTACAACACACAAATTGCTGTTGTGTCTTTACTTTATCACATTGAGAATAACAAACGAGCACACATTTCACCTGATGGCAAGTGATTCCTGCGGGCTATGACATCTATATTGATCCTCGACAAGGAATCATAATGCAGATGCGTTGTCACCTTTATTTCAACTATTAATAAAAATTACGTTAACTCCTACGACGTGATCTCAATAGGTGGGTATAAAAGGTTAATAGATATTTTACAATTTATTCTAGCCACTTATTTAAATTGTTAAGTAAGCTGAATCAATGAAAGAATGGTAAATGAAATAACTTACAAATACCTTTACCATTACATGAATACCATTGTCTTATATAAAAGTCCTTTAATGTCGCTTTAAGTTGGTGACATTGAAGCTTTCATAGAAAGTAACCGAGTTATGTGAGCAAAACTGGTAGAATTTTCTCATATGCCAACAAAACTGCACTTATTTTTACCGGTAAAACATGGCTTGAGGTTTATGAACATGGATAAGAAAGTTTTGGTACTGTTGACCAATGAACCTTGAATTAACATTCAGAACAACTTGCTTACTTTTAATTGAAAAGTAAAATGAATTCGAAATTACACTCGTTTGTCAGTGTAGAAATTTGCCAAAATTTTATGTAAAAAGCTCTGATGCTGCCACGATTTTTGAAAATCGCGATTCTATAAAAATATGAATTAAATATATATATTGAATTTTGTATGACCGAAAAGAGATTTACATTTTTTTGGTCATATAGAATTTCTATCAGATAAATTCAAAATCAACAAATTCCAATGATATAAAAAAAAATATTTAGTACGTGCCAATCAATACTCACATACCGGAAGCTGCCTAATTTTATCCTCACCAGGACGTTTCTCTGCTATGTTACGCATTAGTGACCTGAGAGGTAGCTCACCGAATCACCTTTTCTTTCACCGAATATTTATTACTCTGTCTATGCACCTAACCATAAGATATATTAGATATTGCTGTGACCAGCGCTTTCGGTTCCTTCTGTATATCAATGAAACGTTGCAAATTAGTAACATTCATTGATATGCAGATGACAAGACTGGTGATGCGTTGCTACGTTATCCTTTAACATCGGCACCGAAGATCGGGAAACTTGGCAGTTGGCAAACAAGCTACGACGGTGTTAAATAAAATACTGTCAAATAAATCCGGCTGTAAATCGTGAATATAGTCTAAAATTGGGATAACTTGTTAGTTCAACATATAGGTTTACCAAAAGTAGGATAAATTGATATTAGATGAGTAAAACACTGGTTGAGATAAAACTTTTTTCTATATACGTATACTCTGTTAGTGAAGTTAACGGTTTTTTTTTTATATTTTTCTTTGAGAATGCGTTTTGGTATTTTTTTTTTCGAGATCCAAGAAATTATTTCAGGTTACTACAGATTAAGAACGCATCTTACCTGCGTTTCAATGTAGCTGTGAAGATAAATATCTTTAATTGTACTTTTACGGGCGTAGTAAATGCACTATATTCATTCTTGCATTTCTTTTACGGGCGTAGTAAATGCACTATATTCATTCTTGCATTTTCTTTGTTCCATAGTCTTTTAATTGTACTTTTACGGGCGTAGTAAAATGCATATATTCATTCTTGCATTTCTTTTACGGGCGTAGTAAATGCACTATATTCATTCTTGCATTTCTTTTACGGGCGTAGTAAATGCACTATATTCATTCTTGCATTTCTTTTAGGGGCGTAGTAAATGCACTATATTCATTCTCGCATTTTCTTTGTTCCATAGTCTTTTAATTGTACTTTTACGGGCGTAGTAAATGCACCATATTCATTCTTGCATTTTCTTTGTTCCATAGTCTTTTAATTGTACTTTTACGGGCGCAGTAAATGCACTATATTCATTCTTGCATTTCTTTTACGGGCGTAGTAAATGCACTATATTCATTCTTGCATTTCTTTTAGGGGCGTAGTAAATGCACTATATTCATTCTTGCATTTCTTTTACGGGCGTAGTAAATGCACTATATTCATTCTTGCATTTTCTTTGTTCCATAGTCTTTTAATTGTACTTTTACGGGCGTAGTAAATGCACCATATTCATTCTTGCATTTCTTTTACGGGCGTAGTAAATGCACTATATTCATTCTGCATTTCTTTTACGGGCGCAGTAAATGCACTATATTCATTCTTGCATTTTCTTTGTTCCATAGTCTTTTAATTGTACTTTTACGGGCGTAGTAAATGCACTATATTCATTCTTGCATTTCTTTTACGGGCGTAGTAAATGCACTATATTCATTCTTGCATTTTCTTTGTTCCATAGTCTTTTAATTGTACTTTTACGGGCGTAGTAAATGCACTATATTCATTCTTGCATTTCTTTTACGGGCGTAGTAAATGCACTATATTCATTCTTGCATTTTCTTTGTTCCATAGTCTTTTAATTGTACTTTTACGGGCGTAGTAAATGCACTATATTCATTGTTGCATTTCTTTTACGGGCGTAGTAAATGCACTATATTCATTCTTGCATTTCTTTGTTCCATAGTCTTTTAATTGTACTTTTACGGGCGTAGTAAATGCACTATATTCATTCTTGCATTTCTTTTACGGGCGTAGTAAATGCTATATTCATTCTTGCATTTCTTTGTTCCATAGTCTTTTAATTGTACTTTTACGGGCGTAGTAAATGCACTATATTCATTCTTGCATTTCTTTTACGGGCGTAGTAAATGCACTATATTCGTCTTGCATTTCTTTTACGGGCGCAGTAAATGCACTATATTCGTCTTGCATTTCTTTTACGGGCGTAGTAAAATGCATATATTCATTCTTGCATTTCTTTGTTCCATAGTCTTTTAATTGTACTTTTACGGGCGTAGTAAATGCACTATATTCATTCTTGCATTTCTTTTACGGGCGCAGTAAATGCACTATATTCATTCTGCATTTCTTTTACGCGCGTAGTAAAATGCATATATTCATTCTTGCATTTCTTTTACGGGCGTAGTAAATGCACTATATTCATTCTTGCATTTCTTTTACGGGCGTAGTAAATGCACCATATTCATTCTTGCATTTCTTTGTTCCATAGTCTTTTAATTGTACTTTTACGGGCGTAGTAAATGCACCATATTCATTCTTGCATTTCTTTTACGGGCGTAGTAAATGCACTATATTCATTCTTGCATTTCTTTGTTCCATAGTCTTTTAATTGTACTTTTACGGGCGTAGTAAATGCACTATATTCATTCTTGCATTTCTTTTAGGGGCGTAGTAAATGCACTATATTCATTCTTGCATTTCTTTTACGGGCGTAGTAAATGCACTATATTCATTCTTGCATTTCTTTTAGGGGCGTAGTAAATGCACTATATTCATTCTCGCATTTCTTTTACGGGCGTAGTAAATGCACTATATTCATTCTTGCATTTCTTTTACGCGCGTAGTAAATGCACTATATTAATTCTTGCATTTCTTTGTTCCATAGTCTTTTAATTGTACTTTTACGGGCGCAGTAAATGCACTATATTCATTCTTGCATTTCTTTTACGGGCGTAGTAAATGCACTATATTCATTCTTGCATTTCTTTGTTCCATAGTCTTTTAATTGTACTTTTACGGGCGTAGTAAATGCTATATTCATTCTTGCATTTCTTTTACGGGCGTAGTAAATGCACCATATTCATTCTTGCATTTCTTTTACGGGCGTAGTAAATGCACTATATTCATTCTTGCATTTCTTTTACGGGCGCAGTAAATGCACTATATTCATTCTTGCATTTCTTTGTTCCATAGTCTTTTAATTGTACTTTTACGGGCGTAGTAAATGCTATATTCATTCTTGCATTTCTTTTACGGGCGCAGTAAATGCACTATATTCATTCTTGCATTTCTTTTACGGGCGTAGTAAATGCACTATATTCATTCTTGCATTTCTTTTACGGGCGCAGTAAATGCACTATATTCATTCTTGCATTTCTTTTACGGGCGTAGTAAATGCACTATATTCATTCTTGCATTTCTTTGTTCCATAGTCTTTTAATTGTACTTTTACGGGCGTAGTAAAATGCATATATTCATTCTTGCATTTCTTTGTTCCATAGTCTTTTAATTGTACTTTTACGGGCGTAGTAAATGCACTATATTCATTCTGCATTTCTTTTACGGGCGTAGTAAATGCACTATATTCATTCTTGCATTTCTTTTACGGGCGTAGTAAATGCACCATATTCATTCTGCATTTCTTTTACGGGCGTAGTAAATGCACCATATTCATTCTTGCATTTCTTTTACGGGCGCAGTAAATGCACTATATTCGTCTTGCATTTCTTTTACGGGCGCAGTAAATGCACCATATTCATTCTTGCATTTTCTTTCACGGGCGTAGTAAATGCACCATATTCATTCTTGCATTTTCTTTCACGGGCGTAGTAAATGCACTATATTCATTCTTGCATTTCTTTGTTCCATAGTCTTTTAATTGTACCTTTACGGGCGTAGTAAATGCACTATATTCGTCTTGCATTTCTTTTACGGGCGTAGTAAAATGCATATATTCATTCTTGCATTTCTTTGTTCCATAGTCTTTTAATTGTACTTTTACGGGCGTAGTAAATGCACTATATTCATTCTTGCATTTCTTTGTTCCATAGTCTTTTAATTGTACTTTTACGGGCGTAGTAAATGCACTATATTCATTCTTGCATTTTCTTTCACGGGCGTAGTAAATGCACTATATTCATTCTGCATTTCTTTGTTCCATAGTCTTTTAATTGTACTTTTACGGGCGTAGTAAATGCTATATTCATTCTGCATTTCTTTTACGCGCGTAGTAAATGCACTATATTCGTCTTGCATTTCTTTGTTCCATAGTCTTTTAATTGTACTTTTACGGGCGTAGTAAATGCACTATATTCATTCTTGCATTTCTTTTACGGGCGTAGTAATGCACTATATTCATTCTTGCATTTCTTTTACGGGCGTAGTAAATGCACCATATTCATTCTTGCATTTCTTTTACGGGCGTAGTAAATGCACTATATTCATTCTTGCATTTCTTTTACGGGCGTAGTAAATGCACTATATTCATTCTTGCATTTCTTTTGGGCGTAGTAAATGCACTATATTCATTGTTGCATTTCTTTTACGGGCGTAGTAAATGCACTATATTCATTCTTGCATTTCTTTGTTCCATAGTCTTTTAATTGTACTTTTACGGGCGTAGTAAATGCACTATATTCATTCTTGCATTTCTTTACGGGCGTAGTAAATGCACTATATTCATTCTTGCATTTCTTTTACGGGCGTAGTAAATGCACTATATTCATTCTTGCATTTCTTTGTTCCATAGTCTTTTAATTGTACTTTTACGGGCGTAGTAAAATGCATATATTCATTCTTGCATTTCTTTGTTCCATAGTCTTTTAATTGTACTTTTACGGGCGTAGTAAATGCACTATATTCATTCTTGCATTTCTTTGTTCCATAGTCTTTTAATTGTACCTTTACGGGCGTAGTAAATGCACTATATTCATTCTTGCATTTCTTTGTTCCATAGTCTTTTAATTGTACCTTTACGGGCGTAGTAAATGCACTATATTCATTCTTGCATTTCTTTACGGGCGTAGTAAATGCACCATATTCATTCTTGCATTTCTTTTACGGGCGTAGTAAATGCACTATATTCATTCTTGCATTTCTTTGTTCCATAGTCTTTTAATTGTACCTTTACGGGCGTAGTAAATGCACTATATTCATTCTTGCATTTCTTTTACGGGCGTAGTAAAATGCATATATTCATTCTTGCATTTCTTTACGGGCGTAGTAAATGCACTATATTCATTGTTGCATTTCTTTCACGGGCGTAGTAAATGCACTATATTCGTCTTGCATTTCTTTGTTCCATAGTCTTTTAATTGTACCTTTACGGGCGTAGTAAATGCACTATATTCATTCTTGCATTTCTTTACGGGCGCAGTAAATGCACTATATTCATTCTTGCATTTCTTTGTTCCATAGTCTTTTAATTGTACTTTTACGGGCGTAGTAAATGCACTATATTCATTGTTGCATTTCTTTTACGGGCGTAGTAAAATGCATATATTCATTCTTGCATTTCTTTGTTCCATAGTCTTTTAATTGTACTTTTACGGGCGTAGTAAATGCACTATATTCATTCTTGCATTTCTTTGTTCCATAGTCTTTTAATTGTACCTTTACGGGCGTAGTAAATGCACTATATTCATTGTTGCATTTCTTTTACGGGCGTAGTAAATGCACTATATTCATTCTTGCATTTCTTTACGGGCGTAGTAAATGCACTATATTCATTCTTGCATTTCTTTACGGGCGTAGTAAATGCACCATATTCATTCTTGCATTTCTTTGTTCCATAGTCTTTTAATTGTACTTTTACGGGCGTAGTAAAATGCATATATTCATTCTTGCATTTCTTTTACGGGCGTAGTAAATGCACTATATTCATTCTTGCATTTCTTTACGGGCGTAGTAAATGCACTATATTCATTCTTGCATTTCTTTTACGGGCGTAGTAAATGCACTATATTCATTCTTGCATTTCTTTACGGGCGTAGTAAAATGCATATATTCATTCTTGCATTTCTTTGTTCCATAGTCTTTTAATTGTACTTTTACGGGCGTAGTAAATGCACTATATTCATTGTTGCATTTCTTTTACGGGCGTAGTAAATGCACTATATTCATTCTTGCATTTCTTTGTTCCATAGTCTTTTAATTGTACTTTTACGGGCGTAGTAAATGCACCATATTCATTCTTGCATTTCTTTGTTCCATAGTCTTTTAATTGTACCTTTACGGGCGTAGTAAATGCACTATATTCATTCTTGCATTTCTTTTACGGGCGTAGTAAATGCACTATATTCATTCTTGCATTTCTTTTACGGGCGTAGTAAATGCACTATATTCATTCTTGCATTTCTTTGTTCCATAGTCTTTTAATTGTACTTTTACGGGCGTAGTAAATGCACTATATTCATTCTTGCATTTCTTTTACGGGCGTAGTAAATGCACTATATTCATTCTTGCATTTCTTTACGGGCGTAGTAAATGCACTATATTCATTGTTGCATTTCTTTTACGGGCGTAGTAAATGCACTATATTCATTCTTGCATTTCTTTTACGGGCGTAGTAAATGCACTATATTCATTCTTGCATTTCTTTTACGGGCGCAGTAAATGCACTATATTCATTCTTGCATTTCTTTACGGGCGTAGTAAATGCACTATATTCATTCTTGCATTTCTTTGTTCCATAGTCTTTTAATTGTACTTTTACGGGCGTAGTAAATGCACTATATTCATTCTTGCATTTCTTTTACGGGCGTAGTAAAATGCATATATTCATTCTTGCATTTCTTTGTTCCATAGTCTTTTAATTGTACTTTTACGGGCGTAGTAAATGCACTATATTCATTCTGGCATTTCTTTTACGGGCGTAGTAAATGCACTATATTCATTCTTGCATTTCTTTTACGGGCGTAGTAAATGCACTATATTCATTCTTGCATTTCTTTTACGGGCGTAGTAAATGCACTATATTCATTCTTGCATTTCTTTACGGGCGTAGTAAATGCACTATATTCATTCTTGCATTTCTTTGTTCCATAGTCTTTTAATTGTACTTTTACGGGCGTAGTAAAATGCATATATTCATTCTTGCATTTCTTTACGGGCGCAGTAAATGCACTATATTCATTCTTGCATTTCTTTGTTCCATAGTCTTTTAATTGTACTTTTACGGGCGTAGTAAATGCACTATATTCATTCTTGCATTTCTTTGTTCCATAGTCTTTTAATTGTACTTTTACGGGCGTAGTAAATGCACTATATTCATTCTTGCATTTCTTTTACGGGCGTAGTAAATGCACTATATTCATTCTTGCATTTCTTTGTTCCATAGTCTTTTAATTGTACCTTTACGGGCGTAGTAAATGCACTATATTCATTCTTGCATTTCTTTGTTCCATAGTCTTTTAATTGTACTTTTACGGGCGTAGTAAATGCACTATATTCATTCTTGCATTTCTTTTACGGGCGTAGTAAATGCACTATATTCATTCTTGCATTTCTTTCACGGGCGTAGTAAATGCACTATATTCATTCTTGCATTTCTTTTAGGGGCGTAGTAAATGCACTATATTCATTCTTGCATTTCTTTCACGGGCGTAGTAAGTGCACTATATTCATTCTTGCATTTCTTTTACGGGCGTAGTAAAATGCATATATTCATTCTTGCATTTCTTTGTTCCATAGTCTTTTAATTGTACTTTTACGGGCGTAGTAAATGCACTATATTCATTCTTGCATTTCTTTTACGGGCGCAGTAAATGCACTATATTAATTCTTGCATTTCTTTTACGGGCGTAGTAAATGCACTATATTCATTCTTGCATTTCTTTTACGGGCGTAGTAAATGCACTATATTCATTCTTGCATTTCTTTTACGGGCGTAGTAAATGCACTATATTCATTCTTGCATTTCTTTTACGGGCGTAGTAAATGCACTATATTCATTCTTGCATTTCTTTTACGGGCGCAGTAAATGCACTATATTCATTCTTGCATTTCTTTTACGGGCGTAGTAAATGCACTATATTCATTCTTGCATTTCTTTACGGGCGTAGTAAATGCACTATATTCATTGTTGCATTTCTTTCACGGGCGTAGTAAATGCACTATATTCATTCTTGCATTTCTTTGTTCCATAGTCTTTTAATTGTACCTTTACGGGCGTAGTAAATGCACTATATTCATTCTTGCATTTCTTTGTTCCATAGTCTTTTAATTGTACTTTTACGGGCGTAGTAAATGCACTATATTCATTCTGCATTTCTTTGTTCCATAGTCTTTTAATTGTACCTTTACGGGCGTAGTAAATGCACTATATTCATTCTTGCATTTCTTTTACGGGCGTAGTAAATGCACTATATTCATTCTTGCATTTCTTTTACGGGCGCAGTAAATGCACCATATTCATTCTTGCATTTCTTTTACGGGCGCAGTAAATGCACTATATTCATTCTTGCATTTCTTTTACGGGCGTAGTAAATGCACCATATTCATTCTTGCATTTCTTTGTTCCATAGTCTTTTAATTGTACTTTTACGGGCGTAGTAAATGCACTATATTCATTCTTGCATTTCTTTTACGGGCGCAGTAATTGCACTATATTCATTCTTGCATTTCTTTTACGGGCGCAGTAATTGCACTATATTCATTCTTGCATTTCTTTTACGGGCGCAGTAATTGCACTATATTCATTCTTGCATTTCTTTTACGGGCGCAGTAAATGCACTATATTCATTCTTGCATTTCTTTGTTCCATAGTCTTTTAATTGTACTTTTACGGGCGTAGTAAATGCACCATATTCATTCTTGCATTTCTTTTACGGGCGCAGTAAATGCACTATATTCATTCTTGCATTTCTTTTACGGGCGTAGTAAATGCACTATATTCATTCTTGCATTTCTTTTACGGGCGTAGTAAATGCACTATATTCATTCTTGCATTTCTTTGTTCCATAGTCTTTTAATTGTACTTTTACGGGCGTAGTAAATGCACTATATTCATTCTTGCATTTCTTTTACGGGCGTAGTAAATGCACTATATTCATTCTTGCATTTCTTTTACGGGCGTAGTAAATGCACTATATTCATTCTTGCATTTCTTTGTTCCATAGTCTTTTAATTGTACCTTTACGGGCGTAGTAAATGCACTATATTCATTCTTGCATTTCTTTTACGGGCGTAGTAAATGCACTATATTCATTCTTGCATTTCTTTGTTCCATAGTCTTTTAATTGTACTTTTACGGGCGTAGTAAATGCACTATATTCATTCTTGCATTTCTTTTACGGGCGTAGTAAATGCACTATATTCATTCTTGCATTTCTTTTACGGGCGCAGTAAATGCACTATATTCATTCTGCATTTCTTTACGGGCGCAGTAAATGCACTATATTCATTCTTGCATTTCTTTTACGGGCGTAGTAAATGCACTATATTCATTCTGCATTTCTTTGTTCCATAGTCTTTTAATTGTACCTTTACGGGCGTAGTAAATGCACTATATTCATTCTGCATTTCTTTACGGGCGCAGTAATTGCACTATATTCATTCTGCATTTCTTTGTTCCATAGTCTTTTAATTGTACTTTTACGGGCGTAGTAAATGCACTATATTCATTCTTGCATTTCTTTACGGGCGCAGTAATTGCACTATATTCATTCTGCATTTCTTTTACGGGCGTAGTAAATGCACTATATTCATTCTTGCATTTCTTTACGGGCGTAGTAAATGCACTATATTCATTCTTGCATTTCTTTACGGGCGTAGTAAATGCACTATATTCATTCTTGCATTTCTTTGTTCCATAGTCTTTTAATTGTACCTTTACGGGCGTAGTAAATGCACTATATTCATTCTTGCATTTCTTTCACGGGCGTAGTAAATGCACTATATTCATTCTTGCATTTCTTTGTTCCATAGTCTTTTAATTGTACTTTTACGGGCGTAGTAAATGCACTATATTCATTCTTGCATTTCTTTTACGGGCGTAGTAAATGCACTATATTCATTCTTGCATTTCTTTACGGGCGTAGTAAATGCACTATATTCATTCTTGCATTTCTTTACGGGCGTAGTAAATGCACTATATTCATTCTTGCATTTCTTTTACGGGCGTAGTAAATGCACTATATTCATTCTGCATTTCTTTACGGGCGCAGTAAATGCACTATATTCATTCTGCATTTCTTTACGGGCGCAGTAATTGCACTATATTCATTCTTGCATTTCTTTACGGGCGCAGTAATTGCACTATATTCATTCTTGCATTTCTTTACGGGCGCAGTAATTGCACTATATTCATTCTTGCATTTCTTTACGGGCGTAGTAAATGCACTATATTCATTCTTGCATTTCTTTACGGGCGCAGTAATTGCACTATATTCATTCTGCATTTCTTTTACGGGCGTAGTAAATGCACTATATTCATTCTGCATTTCTTTACGGGCGTAGTAAATGCACTATATTCATTCTGCATTTCTTTACGGGCGTAGTAAATGCACTATATTCATTCTGCATTTCTTTGTTCCATAGTCTTTTAATTGTACTTTTACGGGCGTAGTAAATGCACTATATTCATTCTTGCATTTCTTTACGGGCGTAGTAAATGCACTATACTCATTCTTGCATTTCTTTTACGGGCGTAGTAAATGCACTATATTCATTCTTGCATTTCTTTGTTCCATAGTCTTTTAATTGTACTTTTACGGGCGTAGTAAATGCACTATATTCATTCTTGCATTTCTTTGTTCCATAGTCTTTTAATTGTACCTTTACGGGCGTAGTAAATGCACTATATTCATTCTTGCATTTCTTTGTTCCATAGTCTTTTAATTGTACTTTTACGGGCGTAGTAAATGCACTATATTCATTCTTGCATTTCTTTGTTCCATAGTCTTTTAATTGTACCTTTACGGGCGTAGTAAATGCACTATATTCATTCTTGCATTTCTTTGTTCCATAGTCTTTTAATTGTACCTTTACGGGCGTAGTAAATGCACTATATTCATTCTTGCATTTCTTTGTTCCATAGTCTTTTAATTGTACCTTTACGGGCGTAGTAAATGCACCATATTCATTCTTGCATTTCTTTTACGGGCGTAGTAAATGCACTATATTCATTCTTGCATTTCTTTTACGGGCGTAGTAAATGCACTATATTCATTCTTGCATTTCTTTTACGGGCGTAGTAAATGCACCATATTCATTCTTGCATTTCTTTGTTCCATAGTCTTTTAATTGTACCTTTACGGGCGTAGTAAATGCACTATATTCATTCTTGCATTTCTTTTACGGGCGTAGTAAATGCACTATATTCATTCTTGCATTTCTTTTACGGGCGTAGTAAATGCACTATATTCATTCTTGCATTTCTTTTACGGGCGCAGTAATTGCACTATATTCATTCTGCATTTCTTTTACGGGCGCAGTAAATGCACCATATTCATTCTTGCATTTCTTTCACGGGCGTAGTAAATGCACTATATTCATTCTTGCATTTCTTTTACGGGCGCAGTAATTGCACTATATTCATTCTTGCATTTCTTTGTTCCATAGTCTTTTAATTGTACCTTTACGGGCGTAGTAAATGCACTATATTCATTCTTGCATTTCTTTACGGGCGTAGTAAATGCACTATATTCATTCTTGCATTTCTTTCACGGGCGTAGTAAATGCACTATATTCATTCTTGCATTTCTTTGTTCCATAGTCTTTTAATTGTACCTTTACGGGCGTAGTAAATGCACTATATTCATTCTTGCATTTCTTTTACGGGCGTAGTAAATGCACTATATTCATTCTTGCATTTCTTTTACGGGCGCAGTAAATGCACTATATTCATTCTTGCATTTCTTTTACGGGCGCAGTAAGTGCACTATATTCATTCTTGCATTTCTTTTACGCGCATAGTAAATGCACTATATTCATTCTTGCATTTCTTTGTTCCATAGTCTTTTAATTGTACCTTTACGGGCGTAGTAAATGCACTATATTCATTCTTGCATTTCTTTTACGGGCGTAGTAAATGCACTATATTCATTCTTGCATTTCTTTTACGGGCGCAGTAAATGCACTATATTCATTCTTGCATTTCTTTTACGGGCGCAGTAATTGCACTATATTCATTCTTGCATTTCTTTTACGGGCGTAGTAAATGCACTATATTCATTCTTGCATTTCTTTTACGGGCGCAGTAATTGCACTATATTCATTCTTGCATTTCTTTTACGGGCGTAGTAAATGCACTATATTCATTCTTGCATTTCTTTTACGGGCGTAGTAAATGCACTATATTCATTCTTGCATTTCTTTTACGGGCGTAGTAAATGCACTATATTCATTCTTGCATTTCTTTGTTCCATAGTCTTTTAATTGTACCTTTACGGGCGTAGTAAATGCACTATATTCATTCTTGCATTTCTTTCACGGGCGTAGTAAATGCACTATATTCATTCTTGCATTTCTTTGTTCCATAGTCTTTTAATTGTACCTTTACGGGCGTAGTAAATGCACTATATTCATTCTTGCATTTCTTTTACGGGCGTAGTAAATGCACTATATTCATTCTTGCATTTCTTTTACGGGCGCAGTAATTGCACTATATTCATTCTTGCATTTCTTTGTTCCATAGTCTTTTAATTGTACCTTTACGGGCGTAGTAAATGCACTATATTCATTCTTGCATTTCTTTTACGGGCGTAGTAAATGCACTATATTCATTCTTGCATTTCTTTTACGGGCGCAGTAAATGCACTATATTCATTCTTGCATTTCTTTGTTCCATAGTCTTTTAATTGTACCTTTACGGGCGTAGTAAATGCACTATATTCATTCTTGCATTTCTTTTACGGGCGTAGTAAATGCACTATATTCATTCTTGCATTTCTTTACGGGCGCAGTAAATGCACTATATTCATTCTTGCATTTCTTTGTTCCATAGTCTTTTAATTGTACCTTTACGGGCGTAGTAAATGCACTATATTCATTCTTGCATTTCTTTTACGGGCGTAGTAAATGCACTATATTCATTCTGCATTTCTTTTACGGGCGCAGTAAATGCACTATATTCATTCTTGCATTTCTTTTACGGGCGCAGTAATTGCACTATATTCATTCTTGCATTTCTTTACGGGCGTAGTAAATGCACTATATTCATTCTTGCATTTCTTTACGGGCGCAGTAATTGCACTATATTCATTCTGCATTTCTTTACGGGCGCAGTAATTGCACTATATTCATTCTTGCATTTCTTTTACGGGCGTAGTAAATGCACTATATTCATTCTTGCATTTCTTTGTTCCATAGTCTTTTAATTGTACCTTTACGGGCGTAGTAAATGCACTATATTCATTCTTGCATTTCTTTTACGGGCGTAGTAAATGCACTATATTCATTCTTGCATTTCTTTGTTCCATAGTCTTTTAATTGTACCTTTACGGGCGTAGTAAATGCACTATATTCATTCTTGCATTTCTTTTACGGGCGTAGTAAATGCACCATATTCATTCTTGCATTTCTTTTACGGGCGTAGTAAATGCACTATATTCATTCTTGCATTTCTTTGTTCCATAGTCTTTTAATTGTACCTTTACGGGCGTAGTAAATGCACTATATTCATTCTTGCATTTCTTTACGGGCGTAGTAAATGCACTATATTCATTCTTGCATTTCTTTGTTCCATAGTCTTTTAATTGTACCTTTACGGGCGTAGTAAATGCACTATATTCATTCTGCATTTCTTTACGGGCGCAGTAAATGCACTATATTCATTCTTGCATTTCTTTTACGGGCGCAGTAAATGCACTATATTCATTCTTGCATTTCTTTTACGGGCGCAGTAAATGCACTATATTCATTCTTGCATTTCTTTACGGGCGTAGTAAATGCACTATATTCATTCTTGCATTTCTTTTACGGGCGCAGTAAATGCACTATATTCATTCTTGCATTTCTTTTACGGGCGCAGTAATTGCACTATATTCATTCTTGCATTTCTTTTACGGGCGTAGTAAATGCACTATATTCATTCTTGCATTTCTTTTACGGGCGTAGTAAATGCACTATATTCATTCTTGCATTTCTTTTACGGGCGTAGTAAATGCACTATATTCATTCTTGCATTTCTTTACGGGCGTAGTAAATGCACTATATTCATTCTTGCATTTCTTTACGGGCGTAGTAAATGCACTATATTCATTCTTGCATTTCTTTGTTCCATAGTCTTTTAATTGTACTTTTACGGGCGTAGTAAATGCACTATATTCATTCTTGCATTTCTTTACGGGCGTAGTAAATGCACTATATTCATTCTTGCATTTCTTTGTTCCATAGTCTTTTAATTGTACCTTTACGGGCGTAGTAAATGCACTATATTCATTCTTGCATTTCTTTTACGGGCGTAGTAAATGCACTATATTCATTCTTGCATTTCTTTTACGGGCGTAGTAAATGCACTATATTCATTCTTGCATTTCTTTGTTCCATAGTCTTTTAATTGTACCTTTACGGGCGTAGTAAATGCACTATATTCATTCTTGCATTTCTTTTACGGGCGTAGTAAATGCACTATATTCATTCTTGCATTTCTTTGTTCCATAGTCTTTTAATTGTACTTTTACGGGCGTAGTAAATGCACTATATTCATTCTTGCATTTCTTTTACGGGCGCAGTAATTGCACTATATTCATTCTTGCATTTCTTTTACGCGCATAGTAAATGCACTATATTCATTCTTGCATTTCTTTTACGGGCGCAGTAAATGCACTATATTCATTCTTGCATTTCTTTGTTCCATAGTCTTTTAATTGTACTTTTACGGGCGTAGTAAATGCACCATATTCATTCTTGCATTTCTTTTACGGGCGTAGTAAATGCACTATATTCATTCTTGCATTTCTTTTACGGGCGCAGTAATTGCACTATATTCATTCCTTGCATTTCTTTTACGGGCGTAGTAAATGCACTATATTCATTCTTGCATTTCTTTGTTCCATAGTCTTTTAATTGTACTTTTACGGGCGTAGTAAATGCACTATATTCATTCTTGCATTTCTTTTACGGGCGTAGTAAATGCACTATATTCATTCTTGCATTTCTTTTACGGGCGTAGTAAATGCACTATATTCATTCTTGCATTTCTTTGTTCCATAGTCTTTTAATTGTACCTTTACGGGCGTAGTAAATGCACCATATTCATTCTTGCATTTCTTTGTTCCATAGTCTTTTAATTGTACTTTTACGGGCGTAGTAAATGCACTATATTCATTCTTGCATTTCTTTGTTCCATAGTCTTTTAATTGTACCTTTACGGGCGTAGTAAATGCACCATATTCATTCTTGCATTTCTTTACGGGCGTAGTAAATGCACTATATTCATTCTTGCATTTCTTTACGGGCGCAGTAAATGCACTATATTCATTCTTGCATTTCTTTACGGGCGCAGTAAATGCACTATATTCATTCCTTGCATTTCTTTTACGGGCGTAGTAAATGCACTATATTCATTCTTGCATTTCTTTACGGGCGCAGTAAATGCACTATATTCATTCTTGCATTTCTTTACGGGCGCAGTAATTGCACTATATTCATTCTTGCATTTCTTTGTTCCATAGTCTTTTAATTGTACTTTTACGGGCGTAGTAAATGCACTATATTCATTCTGCATTTCTTTACGGGCGCAGTAAATGCACCATATTCATTCTTGCATTTCTTTACGGGCGCAGTAAATGCACCATATTCATTCTTGCATTTCTTTACGGGCGTAGTAAATGCACTATATTCATTCTTGCATTTCTTTACGGGCGTAGTAAATGCACTATATTCATTCTTGCATTTCTTTTACGGGCGTAGTAAATGCACTATATTCATTCTTGCATTTCTTTGTTCCATAGTCTTTTAATTGTACTTTTACGGGCGTAGTAAATGCACTATATTCATTCTTGCATTTCTTTACGGGCGTAGTAAATGCACTATATTCATTCTTGCATTTCTTTACGGGCGTAGTAAATGCACTATATTCATTCTTGCATTTCTTTACGGGCGTAGTAAATGCACTATATTCATTCTTGCATTTCTTTACGGGCGTAGTAAATGCACTATATTCATTCTTGCATTTCTTTACGGGCGTAGTAAATGCACTATATTCATTCTTGCATTTCTTTGTTCCATAGTCTTTTAATTGTACTTTTACGGGCGTAGTAAATGCACTATATTCATTCTTGCATTTCTTTACGGGCGTAGTAAATGCACTATATTCATTCTTGCATTTCTTTGTTCCATAGTCTTTTAATTGTACCTTTACGGGCGTAGTAAATGCACTATATTCATTCTTGCATTTCTTTACGGGCGCAGTAATTGCACTATATTCATTCTTGCATTTCTTTACGGGCGTAGTAAATGCACTATATTCATTCTTGCATTTCTTTACGGGCGTAGTAAATGCACTATATTCATTCTTGCATTTCTTTACGGGCGTAGTAAATGCACTATATTCATTCTGCATTTCTTTACGGGCGTAGTAAATGCACTATATTCATTCTTGCATTTCTTTGTTCCATAGTCTTTTAATTGTACTTTTACGGGCGTAGTAAATGCACTATATTCATTCCTTGCATTTCTTTTACGGGCGTAGTAAATGCACTATATTCATTCTTGCATTTCTTTGTTCCATAGTCTTTTAATTGTACTTTTACGGGCGTAGTAAATGCACTATATTCATTCTTGCATTTCTTTGTTCCATAGTCTTTTAATTGTACTTTTACGGGCGTAGTAAATGCACTATATTCATTCTTGCATTTCTTTGTTCCATAGTCTTTTAATTGTACTTTTACGGGCGTAGTAAATGCACCATATTCATTCTTGCATTTCTTTTACGGGCGTAGTAAATGCACCATATTCATTCTTGCATTTCTTTGTTCCATAGTCTTTTAATTGTACTTTTACGGGCGTAGTAAATGCACTATATTCATTCTTGCATTTCTTTGTTCCATAGTCTTTTAATTGTACTTTTACGGGCGTAGTAAATGCACCATATTCATTCTTGCATTTCTTTTACGGGCGTAGTAAATGCACCATATTCATTCTTGCATTTCTTTTACGGGCGTAGTAAATGCACCATATTCATTCTTGCATTTCTTTGTTCCATAGTCTTTTAATTGTACTTTTACGGGCGTAGTAAATGCACTATATTCATTCTTGCATTTCTTTTACGGGCGTAGTAAATGCACCATATTCATTCTTGCATTTCTTTGTTCCATAGTCTTTTAATTGTACTTTTACGGGCGTAGTAAATGCACTATATTCATTCTTGCATTTCTTTTACGGGCGTAGTAAATGCACTATATTCATTCTTGCATTTCTTTGTTCCATAGTCTTTTAATTGTACTTTTACGGGCGTAGTAAATGCACTATATTCATTCTTGCATTTCTTTGTTCCATAGTCTTTTAATTGTACTTTTACGGGCGTAGTAAATGCACCATATTCATTCTTGCATTTCTTTTACGGGCGTAGTAAATGCACTATATTCATTCTTGCATTTCTTTTACGGGCGTAGTAAATGCACCATATTCATTCTTGCATTTCTTTTACGGGCGTAGTAAATGCACTATATTCATTCTTGCATTTCTTTTACGGGCGTAGTAAATGCACTATATTCATTCTTGCATTTCTTTTACGGGCGTAGTAAATGCACTATATTCATTCTTGCATTTCTTTTACGGGCGTAGTAAATGCACTATATTCATTCTTGCATTTCTTTGTTCCATAGTCTTTTAATTGTACTTTTACGGGCGTAGTAAATGCACCATATTCATTCTTGCATTTCTTTTACGGGCGTAGTAAATGCACCATATTCATTCTTGCATTTCTTTGTTCCATAGTCTTTTAATTGTACTTTTACGGGCGTAGTAAATGCACCATATTCATTCTTGCATTTCTTTTACGGGCGTAGTAAATGCACTATATTCATTCTTGCATTTCTTTGTTCCATAGTCTTTTAATTGTACTTTTACGGGCGTAGTAAATGCACTATATTCATTCTTGCATTTCTTTTACGGGCGTAGTAAATGCACCATATTCATTCTTGCATTTCTTTTACGGGCGTAGTAAATGCACCATATTCATTCTTGCATTTCTTTTACGGGCGTAGTAAATGCACTATATTCATTCTTGCATTTCTTTTACGGGCGTAGTAAATGCACCATATTCATTCTTGCATTTCTTTTACGGGCGTAGTAAATGCACCATATTCATTCTTGCATTTCTTTGTTCCATAGTCTTTTAATTGTACTTTTACGGGCGTAGTAAATGCACCATATTCATTCTTGCATTTCTTTTACGGGCGTAGTAAATGCACCATATTCATTCTTGCATTTCTTTTACGGGCGTAGTAAATGCACCATATTCATTCTTGCATTTCTTTTACGGGCGTAGTAAATGCACCATATTCATTCTTGCATTTCTTTTACGGGCGTAGTAAATGCACCATATTCATTCTTGCATTTCTTTTACGGGCGTAGTAAATGCACTATATTCATTCTTGCATTTCTTTTACGGGCGTAGTAAATGCACTATATTCATTCTTGCATTTCTTTTACGGGCGTAGTAAATGCACCATATTCATTCTTGCATTTCTTTGTTCTTTATGCCTTTCTAAAACTTAAAAAAATTGTCGAATAGGCATAGAGTATTCTAATTTTAAATTTTCGTCAAATAAACAATGCGCCCATTTATTACAAAGATTTTTATATTGATATGATGCGATGATGATATCTTCCCGTAATTACCAGATAACTTCAACTGCACAGAACATATTCTAGTTCCGTAAGCATTTGCACTAACACAGGGTATCAAGTAATGTAACACTTTACCTTACTTAGTACGATGCAACGTGTGTGCAATAAGATTGGAGGAAGGTTTTAGATGCAATGTCGAACACACTGGCCACAACATACCGAAACCCGAAAATCAACCATTCATAGGGTACTTTAACCACAACTCCACGCGGCCGTAAAAATATATTTAAATTCGTTATGTATTAATACCGAACGAATTTAAATATATTTTTATTACATTGAGAGTAACAAACGAGCACGCAATTCACGTGATGGCAAGTGATTCCTGCGGCCCATGACATCTACATTCATCCTAGACAAGGAATCATAATGCAGATGGTTTGTAACCATCGAGGTCTGAGATGGAATGCTTCGTAATATCAAGTAATAAAGGTCTCCGTATGGCCACACTCACCAGACGAAACACAGCAGCATCATGCTGCCATTTCACGCTGGAATTCTGTGAGGGCGCGGTCCTACCTCGGTCGAGCTGACCCCCTCATTCTGCAGCTAGAAACAAAATACATCTGTAGAATACTAATCCAGTGAAACGTTTTAAAGATGTACTCTATTGTTTTTATTATATTATATACCAAGACAGACATTTTATTGTCACTTGTTTATAAGCTTCATAAGTTATGACACACGCAGATGTAAAAAGAATCCAATTGACAATCTGAGTCGTCTTCAATTACGGGTTAGGAAATGTAACTCGATACAAAGCTTTTCACATTAGCAAACGTTTTTATGATTTTTTTTTATGTAATCGACGTCATCTATAAAAACATCTTAGACTACAATAAGACCAATCTATTCACTGACACAATTTTACTTGTATAAGAAAATATAATAAAATAACATCTAAGGAACTTATTGTATCCGCATTCTAGGCGTTTAAGTGAGCGTATTTCCAAGAAGTGTCACTTGCTGTTTAACGTTGGATCATGTTATCTAAACGGTATCATGTGTCATGGTAATAAGACCATTCAAATTACTTCCGGAACATGCAATCTACATATCAATTAAGCGGCAAATTAATTAAACGAGTCAGTGTTTTAATCTATATTAGTTTGCTTAAACTAAACCTTAGCCAAAACTAAGCCATACGTTACTTTCATAACTTATAATTATGTAACATTTCATTAAAAGTTTTGTCATATCAGGTTATTTATACATCATTTGCGTCAATCGATCAGGTGCTTTATTACAACCAGGATAGACAGAGATCGCTAGAGGTAATTACATTTTACTTGGAGCTAATTTGGTTAGCTACAAGAAGTGTGGTAATCTAAAAAACGAAAACTGGTTTAAGCCAGTTGGGATATGCCCTGGAACGCTTGATAATAAATCATACGTTATACATACAATAAAATATAATACATACATATATATATATATATATATATATATATATATATATATATATATATATATATATATATATATATATATATATATATATATATATATATATATATATATATATATATATATATATATATATATATATATATATATATATATATATATATATATATATATATATATATATATATATATATATATATATATATATATATATATATATATATATATATATATATATATATATATATATATATATATATATATATATATATATATATATATATATATATATATATATATATATATATATATATATATATATATATATATATATATATATATATATATATATATATATATATATATATATATATATATATATATATATATATATATATATATATATATATATATATATATATATATATATATATATATATATATATATATATATATATATATATATATATATATATATATATATATATATATATATATATATATATATATATATATATATATATATATATATATATATATATATATATATATATATATATATATATATATATATATATATATATATATATATATATATATATATATATATATATATATATATATATATATATATATATATATATATATATATATATATATATATATATATATATATATATATATATATATATATATATATATATATATATATATATATATATATATATATATATATATATATATATATATATATATATATATATATATATATATATATATATATATATATATATATATATATATATATATATATATATATATATATATATATATATATATATATATATATATATATATATATATATATATATATATATATATATATATATATATATATATATATATATATATATATATATATATATATATATATATATATATATATATATATATATATATATATATATATATATATATATATATATATATATATATATATATATATATATATATATATATATATATATATATATATATATATATATATATATATATATATATATATATATATATATATATATATATATATATATATATATATATATATATATATATATATATATATATATATATATATATATATATATATATATATATATATATATATATATATATATATATATATATATATATATATATATATATATATATATATATATATATATATATATATATATATATATATATATATATATATATATATATATATATATATATATATATATATATATATATATATATATATATATATATATATATATATATATATATATATATATATATATATATATATATATATATATATATATATATATATATATATATATATATATATATATATATATATATATATATATATATATATATATATATATATATATATATATATATATATATATATATATATATATATATATATATATATATATATATAAATAGTTTCTTAATCTTTTTCGACATAATCCCGCTACAGAGTGGGATGTGGTTTGAAAATATCACCAAAAATATCGATTCATGGAAGATTTGGTCGTGATAGCTTGACTGGGTTGCTGTGTAGGTGAATGGAGTACCGGTACTCTACTATATTATATTTATATTATAAAATTGAATATTTTTGGACAAAGTAGCTATCTAATCTGTGCTACGAGTACATTCATAGCAAAAAGTATCAAATGTAAATGTTTAAAACTAATAACGAACCATTAAGCATTTACTCTTTTTGGTTGCTTTTAATCGGTCAAAGTTTTTCTTTCAATATTTTTACCATGAATGGATAGCGGATTGCCAAAGGAATAAATAATTTAGAGAAAATTAACTTTTTTTTTAATAAACGAATCGATCGATCTATTTTTGTGCCAACCTGTCGAATTGTAACGACTGATATGATAAAGGTTTCTATATTGTTAATGGTGGTATAGTTATTATAATATATCGCTGCTATTATTAATACTGTATAAGGTATTTAATATTAAGGATCAATCAATATAGTTCTATATCAATCAATTATTTAACAAGTTTTTAATTCAAGTGGACACAATTTCAATTAATATATAAAATAAATTACTTTTTCCTGAAAACATATAAATAATAAATATGTTTCAAAAAGATGCCTAATTTATTTATGCAGGTTAATTTTTTTCAGAAGTTACGCACGTCATGGCACGGTTATTCCTAACACGGATATTAACTTCAATATCATGAGGAAGAAGTCATGTAGATAATTTCGCAGAACCTGACAAAGAACTATACTTACTTGGAAAAACCTAAATTTTAATATTAAATCTCTTGTAATTTTTTTATTCTGTGCATGCTTCATGCTCTTAAATAGCACGTACTACAATGCTTATTTCATTCTATTATTTACATTTTTTTTTATGGGAGAAAAAGACATTTGTTAAGCGAAAATGGATCTCTAAATCAAATTTAAAGGAAATAACTAAGCCAAACAAAAACAAATGAAACTAAAAGGTAAAATTGCAAATAAAATAAAGTTTATTTTATTACTTATCTTCATATTTTATACTTAACTATTTGCTAGTAAAGTTTGATAAAATTAAAAATCGCGTGTCTTAGTAGTAGATTCAGATGACAGTCATTGACCGGTGATAGGTACTAAACTAGAACGGCGAATATGTTTGTCCCATGTTTTAAATTCCCACTCTGCAAATGGACCGTACCGTTTACATTTTGTTTCTATTAAATATTAAAATAAAATTATTGTTGATTTTGGGATTTTTTCACAATTGGCATTTACCAACAATACCTTTATTGCAAATAGGAAAGTAAAATAACGACTACAGGAAGGATAAATTGCATTCCTAAATCTATTTGGTTTTATGGGAACTTCGGAAATTTTAGTAATTTGTTAATATATAATATAATGATGCAAATCAAATTATTGTTGATTTTGGGATTTTTTCACAATTGGCATTTACCAACAATACCTTTATTGCAAATAGGAAAGTAAAATAACGACTACAGGAAGGATAAATTGCATTCCTAAATCTATTTGGTTTTATGGGAACTTCGGAAATTTTAGTAATTTGTTAATATATAATATAATGATGCAAATCAAATTATTGTTGATTTTGGGATTTTTTCACAATTGGCATTTACCAACAATACCTTTATTGCAAATAGGAAAGTAAAATAACGACTACAGGAAGGATAAATTGCATTCCTAAATCTATTTGGTTTTATGGGAACTTCGGAAATTTTAGTAATTTGTTAATATATAATATAATGATGCAAATCAAATTATTGTTGATTTTGGGATTTTTTCACAATTGGCATTTACCAACAATACCTTTATTGCAAATAGGAAAGTAAAATAACGACTACAGGAAGGATAAATTGCATTCCTAAATCTATTTGGTTTTATGGGAACTTCGGAAATTTTAGTAATTTGTTAATATATAATATAATGATGCAAATCAAATTATTGTTGATTTTGGGATTTTTTCACAATTGGCATTTACCAACAATACCTTTATTGCAAATAGTAAAGTAAAATAACGACTACAGGAAGGATAAATTGCATTCCTAAATCTATTTGGTTTTAAGGGAACTTCGGGAAATTTTAGTAATTTGTTAATATATAATATAATGATGCAAATAAAATTATTGTTGATTTTTGGGATTTTTTCACAATTGGCATTTACCAACAATACCTTTATTGCAAATAGGAAAGTAAAATAACGACTACAGGAAGGATAAATTGCATTCCTAAATCTATTTGGTTTTATGGGAACTTCGGAAATTTTAGTAATTTGTTAATATATAATATAATGATGCAAATAAAGTAAAATAACGACTACAGGAAGGATAAATTGCATTCCTAAATCTATTTGGTTTTATGGGAACTTCGGAAATTTTAGTAATTTGTTAATATATAATATAATGATGCAAATCAAATTATTGTTGATTTTTGGGATTTTTTCACAATTGGCATTTACCAACAATACCTTTATTGCAAATAGTAAAGTAAAATAACGACTACAGGAAGGATAAATTGCATTCCTAAATCTATTTGGTTTTAAGGGAACTTCGGGAAATTTTAGTAATTTGTTAATATATAATATAATGATGCAAATAAAATTATTGTTGATTTTTGGGATTTTTTCACAATTGGCATTTACCAACAATACCTTTATTGCAAATAGGAAAGTAAAATAACGACTACAGGAAGGATAAATTGCATTCCTAAATCTATTTGGTTTTATGGGAACTTCGGGAAATTTTAGTAATTTGTTAATATATAATATAATGATGCAAATCAAATTATTGTTGATTTTTGGGATTTTTTCACAATTGGCATTTACCAACAATACCTTTATTGCAAATAGTAAAGTAAAATAACGACTACAGGAAGGATAAATTGCATTCCTAAATCTATTTGGTTTTATGGGAACTTCGGGAAATTTTAGTAATTTGTTAATATACAATAATATGTAATTTTATTATTATTGATTTTTAGCTGCCTATAAAATTATTTTTTGACATTTATAAAAATTAATTAAAAGAATTTATAATAGAAAAATCAACGAAAAGAGCGAAGAAAAACTATGTAATCAACTAATCACAGTTGCGACTAAGAGACTAAGTGAGAGAGCCAAGTAAGACTAGGAAGGAAGTAATAAAAATATCGCACTCTGTTTGGGCTTAAACGCAATGACACGACACCTAGCTATGGCTAGATGTCGCACAAATTCCATCAAAATTTGCTGGGAGAGTTGCTCATTGAAAAACTAACTTTAATACGTTATTCTAAGGTATAATTTACTTCGGAATCGACATATGTACATGTAATTTAGTAGCTAACACACGGTATAAACGAAGCGATTTTAATCAAATATTTGAGGTTATGTTGGTTTACTATATAATAAACCTTATGACCACATAATCGAGTTTATTATATATTTAACGAACGTATTTACTTTGTAGGTTATCGAAACTGTAGCAGAGCTACCCTGCAGTGGCTACGGCTTGCTACTCGTAGCTACGGCATGAATCGGCTCTATCGAGGAAGGAGCACGTCCTCACTGGACACCAGCGTAAAATTCCAGCATATTATGTATATTGTCCGGTGAGTTAATTAAAATTAAAGAATTTATAATAGAAAAATCAACGACAAAGAGCGAAGAAAAAACTATGTAATCAACTAATCACAGTTGCGACTAAGAGACTAAGTGAGAGAGCCAAGTAAGACTAGGAAGGAAGTAATAAAAAATATCGCACTCTGATTGGGCTTAAACGCAATGACACGACACCTAGCTATGGCTAGATGTCGCACAAATTCCATCAAAATTTGCTTAACATTTTTTACTATTAATAAAAATGGTAAGTTCTGTTTCCATTTTCATACATACCATAGGTCACGGAATAAATTACACCCACACTAAAATCAGATTTAAGTCCATAATCGAACCAATTTTTTTACGCATTGTTTCTTTTTTTAAATAAAACTTTAAAATGTATCGAATTTCTTCGTTAGATTCACTCATTTTGGCGAACAGAAAAAAATATAATAAATTCCGCGACACCGTGTTTACTTATTATCTTTCTGTTTTTAAAATGTCATCTATGTCATGGTTTCTAAACCAACCAGATGATTCAAAAGCAGTACAATCAAAGAGATTTTCATTCAAGTTTTTACTTTAATTTAATTTCCTCGACCATTAGCATGACGAATTTTGCTCCAAATCCAGTCTTGACATATCTGTTGCGTCTATGTCTTATATTATGTCAACTGATCAATACAGTGCCACTAACTGGCCAGCATTAGAATTAAACCTGCTATTTTGAAATGTCATATCGCTGTCTGTTCTATATGTTTCCTTGTCAAAAGCGCAAATAAAACTGTCCACACATCAAGTGACTCGTGGGACTGTTTAAAAAGTAATTTTCATTTACTTAATAAATATAATTCACTCGATATATAATGCAGTATTCAATTATTATTAATAGATCATTTAAAAACCTCGAGGCTCCAAATAAGAATATAATTTATTCATAAAATATTGGTAAATTTATAAATGGCTATACCAAACTCGATGCGATGCCGTCGACTCAACCGTTAAGTTGGCTGCACTATAATCCACTCTTGAAAATGGATTTGCTGAATCCATTTCGCTCTTATTTCCATAGAATTAAATCCATCTTATTTACACAAACTTGCAAAGTACTTCTACTAGGAGATATTTCTACACAGTGTAGTGATGCCAACGAGTCGATTTTTAATATTCACAAGACTCTCTTAACTCGAACGTCGTCGTCGTCGTTACGAAATTGAATTTTGTCGCGCGTGTTATTATTGATTTTATAGTAAAGCTTAGTAGTAGTAGTAGTAGTAGTAGTGGTGGTCATGGCTCGCACTAAGCAAACCGCTCGCAAGTCCACCGATTGGAAGGCGCCACGAGAGCAGCTCGCCACTAAAAGAGCTGCGCGGAAGAGTGCGCCAGCCACCGGAGGTGTTAAACCTCATCGCTACGGGCCCGGCACTGTCGCCCTCCGCCGAGATTCGTCGTTACCAGAAGAGCACCGAGCTTCTTGTTATGATTGCCGTTCCAACGTTTGGTTCGTGAGATCGCACAAGACTTCAAAACTGATCTTCTTCCAGAGCTCTCCGCCGTGATGGCCCTCAAGGAGGCCAGCGGGAAGAACTACCTCGTCGGACTGTTCGAGGGGCCACGAACCTATGTGCGATTCACGCTAAGCGCATTGACCATCATGCCGAAAGACATACAATTGGCGCGCAGAATACGCGGAGAGCGAGCCTAATAGGCCGCAAAATCATCGCGGTGATGGATGCGGTTGATTCGTTGGATTTACGATAGTGGACCGACTAGTGATCGTGTGTCATTTGTGAATGAGAATCATTATTCGTCGTCGTCGTCGTCGATCATCAGAACGCGACGCGATGACCCTGACTGAATGAATGAACAGACAGAAGAAGACGAGTCGATTTT
>JAGSMU010000430.1:0-76624 GCA_029286865.1 Teinopalpus imperialis
TAATATTCACAAGACTCTCTTAACTCGAACACGTCGTCGTCGTCGTTACGAGTGAACTTTGTCGCGCGTGTGTGTGTGTTTATAGTAAACTTAGTAGTAGTAGTAGTAGTAGTAGTGGTGGTCATGGCTCGCACTAAGCAAACCGCTCGCAAGTCCACCGGTGGAAAGGCGCCACGGAAACAGCTCGCCACTAAAGCTGCGCGGAAGAGTGCGCCAGCCACCGGAGGTGTTAAACCTCATCGCTACAGGCCCGGCACTGTCGCCCTCCGCGAGATTCGTCGTTACCAGAAGAGCACCGAGCTTCTTATTCGCAAATTGCCGTTCCAACGTTTGGTTCGTGAGATCGCACAAGACTTCAAAACTGATCTTCGCTTCCAGAGCTCCGCCGTGATGGCCCTCCAAGAGGCCAGCGGGGCTTACCTCGTCGGACTGTTCGAGGACACGAACCTATGTGCGATTCACGCTAAGCGCGTGACCATCATGCCGAAAGACATACAATTGGCGCGCAGAATACGCGGAGAGCGAGCCTAATGAGCCGCAAAATCGCATCGCGGTGATGGATGCGGTTGATTCGTTGGATTTACGATAGTGGACCGACTAGTGATCGTGTGTCATTTGTGAATGAGAATCATTATTCGTCGTCGTCGTCGTCGATCATCAGAACGCGACGCGATGACTGACTGAATGAATGAACAGACAGAAGAAGAGACGAGATATTTGTATATATATTATCGTCGATCGATCGATCCATCCATCATCGTATGTTCATATAATCAACATCTAAATAACAAAAGGCCCTTTTCAGGGCCGCATATATTTCTATGTTACCCCCGCCGCCCGTGCGTTTTAATGTGGGTTTCTTTGTATAGATATGAGAACGTCTTACTTTATTATTACATACATCATATGCAGGTAGAACACACCACACACAGACACACGATATATATAATATTACACAAGACTAACAGAACATAAAATATATGTCCTTTTCCACAAAGTCGTATGTGTGTGTGTGTTGGTTAACTAACTAACAACTACTACTACTACTACTATAATAATATGGAAGAAGAAGTTACCAATTATTATTATTTTTTTTCCTATCTATCTATCATACGATGCCCAATCATCATCATCATCATCATCATAATCCAGCATCGTATGATAGATAATAATAATAAATAGAGATAGGTGGTTGGAGGACGTATGAGGCAGACAAACTAGATCTATCTAGATTCTATTGATGTTGATAGCCTAACTTCATCGGACACAGAGCTCACAAACTAGAAGCTAAATTCTTTACACGTTGTCGCTCGCGCTCACAATACAACACCTCCCTCCTCGCGTCTCAGTCACCTCAGACTCCTGTAACCGAGTGAGCGCGAGGGTAGGCTTAAATATAAATATAGTGCGCCGAGCAGTCGATACGGCACTTCTACTTCGAGACGTGACGGACGTAGTCGTCGGTCAATTGCGCGCGCGTGTTTGTGTTTTGTTATCGACGATTTTTTTTTTTCTTCTTTTATTCCCTCTGTGAAGAAAAGTTCTCTTACTCTTTGAGCGAAGATGACCGGTCGCGGCAAAGGCGGTAAAGGTTTGGGAAAAGGAGGAGCGAAAAGGCACAGGAAGGTTCTTCGTGATAACATCAGGGTATTACGAAGCCCGCCATCCGTCGTCTCGCTCGCAGAGGTGGCGTGAAACGTATCTCCGGTTTGATCTACGAAGAAACTCGCGGGGTGCTGAAAGTGTTCCTCGAGAACGTGATCCGCGACGCGGTCACTTACACAGAACACGCTAAGAGGAAGACGGTCACCGCTATGGATGTCGTCTACGCTCTGAAACGTCAAGGACGCACCCTCTACGGCTTCGGAGGATAAAGGAAAGAAGAAGCACAGATCTTCTTCTTCTTCTTCGATTCTATTTGAAGCTTCGTTCGTTCGTCGTGTTACGCTATGTGCGGCAAGGCATAATCGCCTACCACCACCCCACCACCGCCGCCGCACCACTCTACTGTTACATTCATATAAACATATTACTTACTACATGGCGTATGTGCGCATGTAGATGTGTGTGTGTGTGTGTGCATGTGTAATAAATAGCATAGGTAGCATGACGATACTGTGGATACAGAAAGAAGAAGAAGAAGATTATAATAGATAAATAAAAGGCCCTTTTCAGGGCCGCATATGAATCACGATACCTTGATATGTTTCATAGATAGATTCCGACGTATCGCCGTTGTCGACATAACATAAAATAAATATATAGAAATGTTCTCGACCACTATCACTACACACACTAAGATTGACCCTATATATATATATATAATCATTATTATATATACAATTCATTATCTTAAAACTAATAATAATTAAATAATGATATATGAAATATAAAAGACAGAAAAGTCAAAAAAACAAAAAAAAACACAACATACGTTAGTTGCATGACACTCAGACTGCGCTAGCGTGCGTGCTGTGTTATATATAATAGATGTATGTGTAAAATAAATAAACATACATTTCTTTGTTTGTTCTTTCGTATAATATAATAATAATATTATTATTATTACTACTACGATAACTATTCGAGAGAGCGCGCGTCGTCGTTCAAAGAGTGATGTTCTACTCTCTCTCTCCTCGCTTTGAAAGAGGACGAGGATTACAATGGGAAGAAAGCTTCTCTCGAGGCCTGAACGCCGGTGTTCATGTTGACGTCTGACATATATGCGAATACGGATTCAAGTGGAGTTATTTTGAAACATTATAAATAATTTTCAAGGGTCGAACCTTACGTATTGAGAGTTCAGTCTGTGAGCTGGGAGAGCTCTACATGTTTACGACCTTCGACGTATAATCGGCCGCTGCTTTTCGAATTATGCATTACCGGCGGGACCTCCGCTTCCTGTTCAATCTGAGGATCCTCACTTTCACTGGATCGAATTAAAGCTGACTAGGAGAATGATAGAATAGAGAAAAATCAATTTAAAACGTGTGTCTCAGTACGCACAGAATACAGTGAACAAAATAAACATACGCCAGTCTGTTCTCGATCGTCACATCTTTCCGTGTATTGATCGTTCACGTAAACAGTCTCAATAATATAACGTACGTGCATTCTGAATGCGATAATATTTATGTGTCCCGTTAAAAATTAAATTTAATTCGAGACGTTCTAGTGAAAAGTTATAAGTGTTCATACGAGAAAACGTCTCAAAGCACCACGGTTCTCCTTATGGTTTTGCTTTGCGGCGGGGGTAGAGTAGGTCGCCAGAGGGCGCCACAGAGCGTTCTCGTGCGGTGTAGTTCGATTGCGAGTACCTTAGGGGAAAACACAAGAGCTACGTTACCAACGTCCAAAGCGGAACCTCCGTTTGCAGTCGAGGTATTAACTCCTGCATTCGTTGAGGACCTCGGAGGACCGCGAGATCGCCCTGAGCTCGAAGTTCAGAACGCCTTTTTGTGCCCACTGATACGGAGAGCATTTCTTGCACTAGGTCCCCTTTCTTTTGAGAAAGGGACCACCTAGTGCAACGCCCTTATTAGGGCGGTGACTAGCCTAACGCGAATTCCATCCGCAAGCAACGTCTGACTTGGCTCTCAACGTGGTGTGTACCCCCCCGCAAGGAGGGGGAGCTCCCCGCAGCGACCGCCCTGTCAGCGTTCTGCAAGCGCTAAGGCACAATCAAACAGGACTGTAACCAGTCACAGCTCTGAGAGCAGAGTAACACGTTCCGGCTCCACGAAGAAGATGTCGCAGCCAGAAGAAGACCCCCCACCCCCCCGCCCCGATAGAAGTAGGCGCCCGAAGGCGATAGGTGATAGGCCGCTCGTAGAGCGAAATTTGTTCGTTCCCGGGTCGTCGCGCATATTGCCACCGGGCTACCTCACGCGGACGAAGCCAGGAAGACCGGCATCGGACGTCGTGCTCGACGAACGCGAGGCTGAGACCTCACGCGCCGTCGAACCGGCGCCCTTACCTCGCCGAATACCAGGCCGACGACGCACACCCTCGGAAGGAGACGATGTGGTCCATGAGGACAAACGTCCACGTGTCGACGACAAGAAGACGCCTACTCCACCATCCGTGAGGCACGCAGTACCACCAGCGTCACCAACACCCCCGAAGGGAAGAAGAGGATCGGAGGAAGAAGCGGAGATGCGCGATTTTGAGGAGGAATCGCCGGAAGGGGAACGCGGTTGGGACACCACGTCCTACGCGACCCTTCCGTCGATATCGGATGAACCCCGCCCCCCCCGCGGCGTGGCTACACCAGCTCCCCCCCCCGCACCGACAAATCCCCCCCCCCGCCCCACCTCCCCTCAACCATCGACGTCCTATGCCCAGATGGCATCCGAGCCGGCATCTCCACGCCGTGCTACTCCCCCTCCCCCTTCCGCGCATCCGCCGCAGCGCCCCGTTGAGCGTACGGCGGATGACCGCAAATATCCTCCCATTATTGTGGAATCCTTACCTAGCTGGACGAGCCATTTTAAGGAGCTAACCAAACGGTTAGGACATGCTCCCAACGCCCGCCCGTTCGGGAAGGGTGTTAGATTCCGACCCCAGACCGCGGCGGAATACCGGGTAATCCAGAGTTACCTCATAGAGAAGAGCGGAATCGACTCGACGATAATCTGGTACTGCTACACCCCTGCCGAAGAGCTGCCTACCAAAGTGAGCATCCGGGGGCTGCCCATGGATACGCCTGTAGACGCGATCGAAGAGGCGCTGAAAGCGATGAAATTCCCGGTAACCTTCGTGCGGTTGATACCGCCGAAGAGGGACAAACCTGGGTGCGTGTTCCACGCAAAGCTGACCCATCTACCAGCTCAAGAGCTTCAGCGCCTTTATGGCATTGACGAACTTTTATGTATGCCAGGCATTACCATCTCTGCCTGGCAAGGAAGACAAGGGCCCTCGCAATGCCATAGGTGCCAGGGCTTCGGCCATTCGTCTTTTACATGTTTCCGGCCGTACAGGTGTGTCCGATGTGCAGAAGACCACCCTGCGTCCAGCTGCCCCTACCCCAAGGACAGGCAACCCAAGTGCGCAAATTGCGCAAAGGCCCACGCAGCCAATGATCGGCGGTGCGCTGTGATACAGCGCATAACAAGGAAAAAGGGCATCAACATCCCCCCACCCCCTCCACCGCAAGTGCAGCGGAGAGCACAGACTGCAACGGAGGACGGATGGACGCAGGTGGGCAGGCAGCCCCCGCGCCGGACCCCCAACCCCAGCCTCAGCCTCAGCCCCTAGAGCGAGACAGAAGCAGCCAGCCCCCCCCCAACCATCAACATCAACAGCGCCGATAGTCGCACCACGACCTCAACACCAGGCACCAGCACCAGCACCAGCAGTAGCATCAACTTCGGCAGCAGCTACTGGTGCCACGCTCATCCCCCCGGCGAACAACGCCACAGAGCGGGGGGAAGGTGCAAAGGCTAGAAAGAAGAGGGGTAAGAGGAAGCGGAAGGGAGGTCAGGCCGAAGGAGCCACCTCGACGCCGATTCCAGCCCAGAGCACCACCCAACGGTCGCACATACCATCGACGGTAGCACCGGGAGGAGAAGGACAATCTCGGGCTCCACCGCAGCACACAAATCTGCTAAATTTATTTTTAAACTCTGCAAATAGAGCACCCCAAGTCGGGCAAACATCGGCTACTGTGGCGCCGTCGTTCGAGGACGTGATTTTACTTTTTGTTAGGCAGGTTATGGGACTCCTCGGGGATATTCTCGTAGCCATCACTGCCGGGAACATCCACTCGCCGCGATCGCACGCGTGTTAGCTTCACTTAGCACGGCTCGTAATGGCTCCGCAAATTAGGGCTATGTATTGGAACCCGAACGGCATTAACACCAAGCTGATCGGGCTCAAGGCTCTCGTCCGGCGATACGACATTCAAGTTGTATTGCTGGGCGAAACGAAACTAACACCTTCGGATAGTCTGAGATTGCCGAATTTCCACGTGTATCGTCGCGATGAGGTCTCTCCTGCCGGAGTGGCCTACCGTGGCACGGCCGTACTGGTCAGGAGGGATCTCGTGCACGAGGAAATCGAGCTGCAGCCTTTCATCTCTATGCGCTCCATCGGCATCCGGCTAAAAGCCTCCGGGAAGACGCTGCGGCTTTACGCTGCGTACCGTCCTCCCGGCACTCCCCTCAATCCAACGGACATCCGGAATGTATTCGACGGCAGCACGCCCACGATTATTGCCGGGGACCTCAACGCTAAACACCCGGCATGGGGGTCGACCACCAGAACCCCCGCGGGCAGGCTGCTGTACGCAGACTCGCAGGGAGGGGATTACGACGTGCTCGGGCCGAACGAGCCGACGCATATTCCCTCCTGCAGTCGATACAAACCGGATGTCCTGGATATAGTGCTTAGCCAGTGTATCCAGACCCCCGTCCACCTGGAGGTCCTTTACGACGCGGATACTCAGCACCTTCCGGTGCTCATAGTGACGGACCTAAGTGCAGTCTCGGTGTCTCTGAGATCGCCCAACACAAGAACGGACTGGGAGGCTTACAGAAGCGCACTTGTGGCGATGGACACGGGCCGTCCCATCAGGACGGCCGAAGACGTCGAGGTGGTCGCCAAGCACATCACCGAACGTATATCGGAGGAGTGCAAAGCGGCCACCAAAATCGTCCAGTCATCGCCACGGTGGCGTGGTGAGCTTCCCAGAAAGCTGACCATCAAGCTGAACCGTAAGAAGGCACTCAGAAGACTCTGGGCACGCACTCGTTGCCCACGCGTGAAGACACTTTTAAATCGGCTGTCGGAGGAGCTGTCTATGGAAGTGATGCTGCACAGGGGAGAGTCATGGAACCGTCATCTCGACCGGATTTCGGAAAACCAGACCTCTCTTCATCACTTAAATAGGCAGCTTACCCGCACCCATTTACCGGTGTCTCCACTAGTGGATGATACGGGTCGCGTTCACTATGAAGCATCGGACAGGGCCGAGATACTGGCTACGCATTTAGAGGGGCAGTTCACACCGAACATAGCCCTAATCGCGGCCGCGGAACATCATAGGCAGGTAGAGGACCGCGTGCGGAATTCATGTTATGTCCTGAGGAGCCTCTGCAGGAGAAGCCTTCTTCTCTCCAGCGGAAGTGCGCAGAGCTATTCAATGGCTACCACTGCGCCGTGCACCCGGACAAGACGGAATACCCACCGCGGCGCTTAAGGCTCTGCCGGGGAGAGGTGTCGTTGCGCTAGCCCGTTTATATAACGGGATTCTGCGCACGTGCCACTTCGGAACAGTGGAAACTGGGGAAGATTTTCGTGCTGCCGAAGGCGGGTAAAGACAGGAGACGTCCGGCAAGCTACCGTCCTATTACGTTGCTATCACACGTAGCGAAACTTTTGAGAAGCTGCTGCTGCGGAGGATCAGCCCGTGCATAACTGTACGGGATGAACAGTTCGGTTTCCGTAGCGGCCATTCTACTACTTTGCAGCTGGCACGTGTGCTACACTACCTCGCATTCGATCACAATCGTGATCGGGTGTGCGTCGGGGTCTTTCTCGATATCGAGAAGGCCTTTGACAGGAGTGTGGCATACGGGACTGCTGTATAAGCTGATAGAAAACACCACCATCCCGCCTCAGTTCGTGCGTTTGATAGCATCGTATCTGGAGGTCGCAGCTTTACGTCTCCGTCGATAAAGCCGATTCGGCGGTACGGCCTATTCAAGCTGGCGTTCCCCAGGGGAGTTGCCTCGCGCCGCGACTGTACGCGGTCTACACCGACGACATCCCCGCTCCCTTAGGTCGCGCGGAGGAGCGGGATGATGACGGTCTGTTAGCGCTTTTCGCCGACGACAGTGCGTACTTTACGTCTTCGCGTCAAGCCAACCACGCAGCCAGAAAAATGCAGCGCATGTTGGACCTGCTTCCTGACTGGTTTGATAAGTGGCGGTTGACTGTCAACGTTGACAAGACTACCGCCCTTATCACCGGAAGACGGAATAAATACCCCCCCCCCCCCCCGCTCGAGCTCCGCGGACAAGCGATCGAATGGAATACCAGAGTGACATATCTCGGATGCCGTATTGACAGCATGCTGCGCATGGAACCGCAGGTCGAACACTCAGTTCGAACTGCGCGGGCGGCGAGTGCGATGCTGGGACCAGTACTGTCATCAAAACTACCTACGTCAACTAAGATAGGAATCTACAAAACGTACATTCGATCGCGCTTGACTTACGCCGCTCCGGCGTGGTACCCCCTCACGTCCGCGTCGCAGCGAAAGCGGCTGCAGGCCCAACAGAATCTGGCTGTTAGGAGAATCGTGGGAGCAGGTCGCTACGTCAGGAACGATGTTATCGCGTCTAACCTTAAGTTAGAATCTATCTCTGACTTCGTCACCCGTATCGCGCGTCGTATGTACGAACGCGCTGATACGGGAGAACATCCCCATCTGCGAAACATCGCTCCCCTGCACGCACGCCCCCCGGACGGGCGACCGCTTCCTCGCGAGCTGCTGTTACCGTCTCCCGACTAAGGGAATGTAGGTTGAGACGGTAACTTGCACATCAGACCGTGAGGATAAGTGATTTTACTTTTTCGCATTTTCCTTCCGGATTTGTATGTGACGTGAAGACGTAACGTAGCATTTCTACCTGTGCCACGAGTTGTGTCACCTGATTCCGACAGGCCGTAGATCTGTCGAGTTGATGTTCGGGTAGTGGGGGAATATCCCCGGGGCCCGGTCCCTGCAAACCTGCATAGGATTGTAGACGTTTGACGTTCAGAGAGGGCGCCAAAAAAATCGGACAGCCGTGAGGTGTTAAGCTGTTGATTAGTACGAGTATTCGGAAAGTCTCCAGACGACGCATCCTTTGCCCGAAGGGAAACCAAGCTTAGTCCCAGGATTATCCCGGGACGGAGCGAGGAATCCCGGAGGGCCACGTCTGCCCGGTAGACTTCGCTGACACGGGTCTAGCCACCCGCGTGTGCCCAATCCTGTGTCAGCACGGTCACGCACTATTGATTCCTTTTGTTAGGAAAGGAACGAATAGTGCAGCGTCCTTTTGAGGACGCACTAAAGTCCCATACATCCAGCCCGAGGGTCAAGCCACCGAAGATAAGACTGTCCCACAGGATCTCCCTTAGGGGTGATTCCTTGTGGGGGGAGCTCTGTCCTAGGTGGCCCACCCCTCGCCTGAATAGGGCACACACGAGCAGTGTAACACCGCCACCCCTAACAATCATAGTTAGTGATAAGGTAGATAGTAGGGGAGGCTGAAAGAAATGGCCGACGGGCGGGATCCCCCGCCCCCCCACCGAACGGCAAGGGAGGAACGAGGAGAGGCAGAGCGGCGGCCGGTGGACCACCGCGGGTCCGAGCCAGAGCGCGGCCCCCCTCACCCCTCACCCGTACCCCCTGTGCCCCGCCCGCGTACAAGCCCGCCCGAGCTGAGAGTCCGGTTCGTCGCGCAGGTAGCTGAGCCTACCTCGCTGCGCGAACAGGTTCCCCTCCCACGCCGGGCGGAAGCGCGGCGGAGAACACCTCCTGCTGTCACATCGCCACAGCAGGAGAAGCGCACTAAGCGAGGAGACACACCCGAGCCTATGGAAGGCCGAACAGAGAGGGGACGATACATTCCTCCCCCCCCCGATCCCCCTCCCCTCAAGCACTGGTGGACTTTGCCGAAGAGGACCCCCAGGGCGCAGTCGGGTGGGACACCACCTCGTACCAGACCTTCGCAGACGAAGAGGAGCCGCAGCCATCGACGTCCGCGGCCCCTGTACAGCCGAGGACGTACGCGGGGACCGCAGCCGCACCACCGGTGCCGCGCCGCAGCCCCCCACCGCAGCCGCAGGCCCCTCCGACGTCTGCAAGTGAAGACTCCAAAAAGTACCCGCCCATCGTCGTCGAGTGTCTCCCCGACTGGACGACCCACCTAGCCAGAATCAAGGCGACCCTAGGACATACGCCGAACGCCCGCCCCTTCGGCAAAGGGGTACGTTTCCGCCCGAACAGCGGAACGGAATACCGGGTCGTACAGAAGTACATGACCAACTTGAGCCAAGAGAACCCGACCGTGGTGTGGTATAGCTACACTCCGGCCAACGAGCTGCCCACCAAGGTCGGGATACGCGGTCTCCCGGCGGACACACCTGCACAGCAGATTGAAGCAGCGCTGCGCGAGGAGGGCTTCCCGGCGACCTACGTGAAAGGCATACCGCCTAAACGAGGACGCCCGGGCTGCCTATTCTTCGCGCAACTGGACCACCTCTCAAAAGAAGAGCTACAGCGGCTGTATGGCACTGAGGAGCTCCTATGCATGCCAGGCATTTCCATCGTCGCCTGGCAGGGCAGGGAGGGGCCATCTCAGTGCCACCGATGTCAAGGGTTCGGACACTCTTCAACCAGATGTTTCCGGCCCTTCAGGTGTGTCCGCTGTGCGGGTGAACACCCGGCTGCGGACTGCCCTCACCCCCGCGACCAACAACCGAAGTGCGCCAACTGCGCAAAGGCGCACGCAGCGAACGATCGGCGGTGCGCGGTTATCCAAAGAATGGCCAGACAGATGGGGGTGAAGATCAGCCCCCCACTACCCCCCGCACCCGCCCGCACAACAACGGCGGGGAGAGGTACCGCGCCGCCGCCGAGGGCAGTACAGCGTGCGCCCCCCCCACCTCAGCAAGCAACAATTACACCATCTACGAGCGCTCCGCAACCGCCGAAGAAACGGCAGGAGGCGCACGCTCAACCGCAGCCGGCGAAGCGTACGATCCGGACCATCCCACCACCAGTGCCTTCTACATCAGCCACGACTGGCACCACTCTGGCCCCCCCGGCGAACGACGCCACCGAAAGGGGGGGGACCACTTCAGGCCCCGCAAAGAAGAAGAAGAAGAAGAAGAAGAAGAAGAAGAAGAAGAAGAAGAAGAAGAAGAAGAAGAAGAAGAAGAAGAAGAAGAAGAAGAAGAAGAAGAAGAAGAAGAAGAAGAAGAAGAAGAAGAAGAAGAAGAAGAAGAAGAAGAAGAAGAAGAAGAAGAAGAAGAAGAAGAAGAAGAAGAAGAAGAAGAAGAAGAAGAAGAAGAAGAAGAAGAAGAAGAAGAAGAAGAAGAAGAAGAAGAAGAAGAAGAAGAAGAAGAAGAAGAAGAAGAAGAAGAAGAAGAAGAAGAAGAAGAAGAAGAAGAAGAAGAAGAAGAAGAAGAAGAAGAAGAAGAAGAAGAAGAAGAAGAAGAAGAAGAAGAAGAAGAAGAAGAAGAAGAAGAAGAAGAAGAAGAAGAAGAAGAAGAAGAAGAAGAAGAAGAAGAAGAAGAAGAAGAAGAAGAAGAAGAAGAAGAAGAAGAAGAAGAAGAAGAAGAAGAAGAAGAAGAAGAAGAAGAAGAAGAAGAAGAAGAAGAAGAAGAAGAAGAAGAAGAAGAAGAAGAAGAAGAAGAAGAAGAAGAAGAAGAAGAAGAAGAAGAAGAAGAAGAAGAAGAAGAAGAAGAAGAAGAAGAAGAAGAAGAAGAAGAAGAAGAAGAAGAAGAAGAAGAAGAAGAAGAAGAAGAAGAAGAAGAAGAAGAAGAAGAAGAAGAAGAAGAAGAAGAAGAAGAAGAAGAAGAAGAAGAAGAAGAAGAAGAAGAAGAAGAAGAAGAAGAAGAAGAAGAAGAAGAAGAAGAAGAAGAAGAAGAAGAAGAAGAAGAAGAAGAAGAAGAAGAAGAAGAAGAAGAAGAAGAAGAAGAAGAAGAAGAAGAAGAAGAAGAAGAAGAAGAAGAAGAAGAAGAAGAAGAAGAAGAAGAAGAAGAAGAAGAAGAAGAAGAAGAAGAAGAAGAAGAAGAAGAAGAAGAAGAAGAAGAAGAAGAAGAAGAAGAAGAAGAAGAAGAAGAAGAAGAAGAAGAAGAAGAAGAAGAAGAAGAAGAAGAAGAAGAAGAAGAAGAAGAAGAAGAAGAAGAAGAAGAAGAAGAAGAAGAAGAAGAAGAAGAAGAAGAAGAAGAAGAAGAAGAAGAAGAAGAAGAAGAAGAAGAAGAAGAAGAAGAAGAAGAAGAAGAAGAAGAAGAAGAAGAAGAAGAAGAAGAAGAAGAAGAAGAAGAAGAAGAAGAAGAAGAAGAAGAAGAAGAAGAAGAAGAAGAAGAAGAAGAAGAAGAAGAAGAAGAAGAAGAAGAAGAAGAAGAAGAAGAAGAAGAAGAAGAAGAAGAAGAAGAAGAAGAAGAAGAAGAAGAAGAAGAAGAAGAAGAAGAAGAAGAAGAAGAAGAAGAAGAAGAAGAAGAAGAAGAAGAAGAAGAAGAAGAAGAAGAAGAAGAAGAAGAAGAAGAAGAAGAAGAAGAAGAAGAGGCTTATCCGCCGTTCGCAGAGACCCTCCAACTTAGGGTCATATTCTGGAATCCGGGCGGAATAGCTGGACGTGTCGCCGAGCTCAGGCTGCTCGTTTCGCAGCACAACCCCGATGTTGTGTTGCTGAACGAGACCATGCTGAGCGAGGGACGCCAGTTCAGGATACCGAACTACATCGTGTATCGGCGCGACGAGGTTTCTCCTGAAGGCGTGGCCTATAGAGGCACTGCCGTGCTAATCAGGAGGAACCTAATACACGATGAGTTAGAGTTCCATGACTTTGTAAGCATGAGAACTCACGGTATCCGATTCCGTGTAGCTGGGGGGGAGATGCGTATGTTCGCCGCATACCGTCCCCCCCACTCCTCTCTACACCCCGATGACATCCGCAAGATTTTCGACGGCAGCACACCGGCCATTATCGCCGGGGATTTGAACGCAAAACACCCGGCGTGGGGGTCGAACACCTATAACCCCCCCGGTCGTGTGCTTGCCGAAGATGCAGAGGCGTGGGGGTACAATGTGCTGGGCCCAGATGCGCCCACACATGTACCCTCAAACCCCAAACATCGACCGGATGTCATCGACATAGTGCTGTGCCATCAAGTTACGGCCCAGATCCGTTTAGAGGTGCTGTACGATACGGACACGCAGCACCTCCCGGTACTTCTGCTCGCTGACTTTAGTGCCAACGCAGTCGCGCCTCGAGGTCCCAGGTTCCGAACGGACTGGGAGGCCTTTTATCGTGCATTGCAGAACTTTTCTCTCAAGGAGCCTCTCACGACCTCCAGTGGTGTCGAGAGGGCCGCGCGATATATCAACCGACGTATTTCGGAGGAATATCGCGCGGCCACCACGGCAGTGGAGGGCTCCTCGAGAGAAAAAGTTGCCGATAAGGCTTCTCAGGAAGTTACATGTCAAACGGAACCTACGGAAACTTTGGGCGCGAACCCGCTGTCCACAAGTGAAGACACGCCTTAACCGATTATCGGAAGAGTTGTCGGAGGAGATATGGATGTGGCGGGGGGAGACGTGGGACAGGCACGTTTACAGCCTGTCCCAACATCAAGCCTCGCTGCATTCACTCACCCGACGACTCGCCGGTACGGCAACCGCGGTCTCTCCGCTTGTGGACGGTGCGGGCGTAAGGCACTATGCAGCAGCAGAGAGGGCCGAGCTACTGGCACAGCACTTAGAGAGCCAGTTCATTCCGAATGAACCCTCAGTTGGAGCTGAAGAACACCATCAGGGAGTCAGGGACCACGTGTTGGAATACCTGCGTACCCCGCCGCCCCCCTTGCGGGGGGAAGATTTTGTCTCGCCCGCTGAGGTACGGGGGGCAATTTCTCGGTTGCCGAACCGTAAGGCACCGGGGTATGACGGTATTCCGACGGCGGCGCTTAAAGCTCTCCCCCGCAGAGGGGTCGTGGCTATAGCGCGCCTGTTTAATGGCGCGCTACGCACCAGTCACTTCCCGATGTGTGGAAACGGGGAAGATCATCCTGCTGCCGAAGCCCGGTAAAGACAAACGTCTGCCGGAAAGCTACAGACCCATCACGCTACTGCCTCACATAGCAAAATTGTTTGAAAGGCTACTGCTGCGAAGGATTGCACCCCATTGCCTTGCGAGAGGAGCAACACGGCTTTCGCAGCGGACCTCCACAACTACACAGCTGACCCGTGTGCTGAACCATCTTGCGACCGAAATTAATAACGGTCGCATCTGTCTGGGGGTCTTTCTCGACATCGAGAAAGCCTTCGACAGGGTTTGGCACATAGGTCTGCTGTGGAAGTGCTCTAACAAACCTCGACGCCCACAATGCTTGTGCGGCTAGTAGCGTCTTTTCTGGTGGATCGTAGCTTTTTCGTCTCCGTCGAGGGCCGACTCGGCAGTACGGACGATCAGAGCAGGCGTCCCCAGGGGAGCTGCCTCGCGCCGCTACTGTATGTTGTGTATACCAACGACATTCCCACTCTCGTAGGTCGCGTCGCGGAGTGGGAAGATGACGTAGTACTAGCGTTGTACGCCGATGATAGTGCATACTTTACTTCCTCGCGTCAGTTTCCATCGCTGCACGCAAGATGCAGCGACTTTTAGATCTGCTTCCCGAATGGCTTGACAAGTGGCGCATGAAGGTGAACGTCGGCAAGACGTGCGCACTTGTCACCAAACGTCTTCGAACACCCCAACGATTCAGTTGCTTGGTCAGAACATTGAGCTGAAACCAACCATCTCGTACCTTGGATGTCAAATTGATCGCTCCCTGCGCATGGCCCCCCAGGTCGAACAAGTGGTTCGACAGGCTAGAGCGGTGAGAGCTAAGCTTTATCCGATCTTTGCATCCAAGTTGCCTACCCGTACCAAAATCGGGATCTACAAGGCGTACGTCCGCTCAAGACTGACCTATGCAGCTCCCGCCTGGTACGCGTTAACTTCCAACACACAACGCAATCGTATACAGGCCCAACAGAACATAGCTCTGCGAACGATCGTGGGTGCTGGTCGCTACGTCAGAAATGACGTTATAGCTTCCAACCTGCGAATAGAGTCCACTGCTGAGTTCGTGGTCCGTATCACGCGACGAATGCTCGATCGCGCGGATAACGGACCCCATCTACACCTGACTAAGATAGCACCGCTTCATGGCCGACCTCCAGAAGGAAGGCCTTATACTCGCGAGCTAGTATCTCCAGACGGCTCCGCCAACTAGCGACTAGTTGACGGAGACATTTCCTTATTAGGCATGTATGGAAAATGTCGAAGTCGTTCGCGATTACGATATCTCTCATACTTGCTTAAAGAGTTAGGCGTAGGCCCCGCCCATTGTCACGTGATCACGTACAGAGGGCGGAGCTTACTAGGTCCCCAGTAGTATATATATAAAAATGCAGATATTTTCGTCTTATTAGAATGGGGAATTCGACGGAGATATATCCGACGTGAGCAGATTATATATTATAGTGCCTTCGACAGTGTCTTCGCGCTGATGTCGTCGTCGTAAGTATGATGATGTCGGCGACGTAAAGTATGCATTACCATCGTAAGTATACACAACACACACACACCCTACTCCGCCGTCCTCGAACGGCGGATAAGGACCCAGGGGGAAGTTACCCCCTAGAGAGGATGCCCGGGTAGAGGGGACAGCCCCGTGACCCGTTACCTGCAGCCCTTCAGGCTGCGGATGCTCCGGTAGGTAGGTAGGTAGGTAGGTAGGTAGAGGGCGCCACAGAGCGTTCTCGTGCGGTGTAGTTCGATTGCGAGTACCTTAGGGGAAAACACAAGAGCTACGTTACCAACGTCCAAAGCGGAACCTCCGTTTGCAGTCGAGGTATTAACTCCTGCATTCGTTGAGGACCTCGGAGGACCGCGAGATCGCCCTGAGCTCGAAGTTCAGAACGCCTTTTTTGTGCCCACTGATACGGAGAGCATTTCTTGCACTAGGTCCCCTTTCTTTTGAGAAAGGGACCACCTAGTGCAACGCCCTTATTAGGGCGGTGACTAGCCTAACGCGAATTCCATCCGCAAGCAACGTCTGACTTGGCTCTCAACGTGGTGTGTACCCCCCCGCAAGGAGGGGGAGCTCCCCGCAGCGACCGCCCTGTCAGCGTTCTGCAAGCGCTAAGGCACAACCAAACAGGACTGTAACCAGTCACAGCTCTGAGAGCAGAGTAACACGTTCCGGCTCCACGAAGAAGATGTCGCAGCCAGAAGAAGACCCCCCACCACCCCCCCGCCCCGATAGAAGTAGGCGCCCGAAGGCGATAGGTGATAGGCCGCTCGTAGAGCGAAATTTGTTCGTTCCCGGGTCGTCGCGCATATTGCCACCGGGCTACCTCACGCGGACGAAGCCAGGAAGACCGGCATCGGACGTCGCGCTCGACGAACGCGAGGCTGAGACCTCACGCGCCGTCGAACCGGCGCCCCTACCTCGCCGAATACCAGGCCGACGACGCACACCCTCGGAAGGAGACGATGTGGTCCATGAGGACAAACGCCCACGTGTCGACGATAAGAAGACGCCTACCCCACCATCAGTGACGAGGCACGCAGTACCACCAGCGTCACCAACACCCCCGAAGGAAAGAAGAGGATCGGAGGAAGAAGCGGAGATGCGCGACTTTGAGGAGGAATCGCCGGAAGGGGAACGCGGTTGGGACACCACGTCCTACGCGACCCTTCCGTCGATATCGGATGAACCCCGCCCCCCCCCCCGCGGCGTGGCTACACCAGCTCCCCCCCCCGCACCGACAAATCCCCCCCCCCGCCCCACCTCCCCTCAACCATCGACGTCCTATGCCCAGATGGCATCCGAGCCGGCATCTCCACGCCGTGCTACTCCCCCTCCCCCTTCCGCGCATCCGCCGCAGCGCCCCGTTGAGCGTACGGCGGATGACCGCAAATATCCTCCCATTATTGTGGAATCCTTACCTAGCTGGACGAGCCATTTTAAGGAGTTAACCAAACGGTTAGGACATGCTCCCAACGCCCGCCCGTTCGGGAAGGGTGTTAGATTCCGACCCCAGACCGCGGCGGAATACCGGGTAATCCAAAGCTACCTCATAGAGAAGAGCGGAATCGACTCGACGATAATCTGGTACTGCTACACTCCTGCCGAAGAGCTGCCTACTAAAGTGAGCATCCGGGGGCTGCCCATGGATACGCCTGTAGACGCGATCGAAGAGGCGCTGAAAGCGATGAAATTCCCGGTAACCTTCGTGCGGTTGATACCGCCGAAGAGGGACAAACCTGGGTGCGTGTTCCACGCAAAGCTGACCCATCTACCAGCTCAAGAGCTTCAGCGCCTTTATGGCATTGACGAACTTTTATGTATGCCAGGCATTACCATCTCTGCCTGGCAAGGAAGACAAGGGCCCTCGCAATGCCATAGGTGCCAGGGCTTCGGCCATTCGTCTTTTACATGTTTCCGGCCGTACAGGTGTGTCCGATGTGCAGAAGACCACCCTGCGTCCAGCTGCCCCTACCCCAAGGACAGGCAACCCAAGTGCGCAAATTGCGCAAAGGCCCACGCAGCCAATGATCGGCGGTGCGCTGTGATACAGCGCATAGCAAGAAAAAAGGGCATCAACATCCCCCCACCCCCTCCACCGCAAGTGCAGCGGAGAGCACAGACTGCAACGGAGGACGGATGGACGCAGGTGGGCAGGCAGCCCCCCCGCGCCGGACCCCCCCCCCAACCCCAGCCTCAGCCTCAGCCCCCTAGAGCGAGACAGAAGCAGCCAGCCCCCCCCCAACCATCAACATCAACAGCGCCGATAGTCGCACCACGACCTCAACACCAGGCACCAGCACCAGCACCAGCACCAGCAGTAGCATCAACTTCGGCAGCAGCTACTGGTGCCACGCTCATCCCCGGCGAACAATGCCACAGAGCGGGGAAGGTGCAAAGGCTAGAAAGAAGAGGGGTAAGAGGAAGCGGAAGGGGAGGGTCAGGCCGAAGGAGCCACCTCGACGCCGATTCCAGCCCAGAGCACCACCCAACGGTCGCACATACCATCGACGGTAGCACCGGGAGGAGAAGGACAATCTCGGGCTCCACCGCAGCACACAAATCTGCTAAATTTATTTTTAAACTCTGCAAATAGAGCACCCCAAGTCGGGCAAACATCGGCTACTGTGGCGCCGTCGTTCGAGGACGTGATTTTACTTTTTGTTAGGCAGGTTATGGGACTCCTCGGGGATATTCTCGTAGCCATCACTGCCGGGGAACATCCACTCGCCGCGATCGCACGCGTGTTAGCTTCACTTAGCACGGCTCGTAATGGCTCCGCAAATTAGGGCTATGTATTGGAACCCGAACGGCATTAACACCAAGCTGATCGGGCTCAAGGCTCTCGTCCGGCGATACGACATTCAAGTTGTATTGCTGGGCGAAACGAAACTAAGACCTTCGGATAGTCTGAGATTGCCGAATTTCCACGTGTATCGTCGCGATGAGGTCTCTCCTGCCGGAGTGGCCTACCGTGGCACGGCCGTACTGGTCAGGAGGGATCTCGTGCACGAGGAAATCGAGCTGCAGCCTTTCATCTCTATGCGCTCCATCGGCATCCGGCTAAAAGCCTCCGGGAAGACGCTGCGGCTTTACGCTGCGTACCGTCCTCCCGGCACTCCCCTCAATCCAACGGACATCCGGAATGTATTCGACGGCAGCACGCCCACGATTATAGCCGGGGACCTCAACGCTAAACACCCGGCATGGGGGTCGACCACCAGAACCCCCGCGGGCAGGCTGCTGTACGCAGACTCGCAGGAGGGATTACGACGTGCTCGGGCCGAACGAGCCGACGCATATTCCCTCCTGCAGTCAATACAAACCGGATGTCCTGGATATAGTGCTTAGCCAGTGTATCCAGACCCCCGTCCACCTGGAGGTCCTTTACGACGCGGACACTCAGCACCTTCCGGTGCTCATAGTGACGGACCTAAGTGCAGTCTCGGTGTCTCTGAGGTCGCCCAACACAAGAACGGACTGGGAGGCTTACAGAAGCGCACTTGTGGCGATGGACACAGGCCGTCCCATCAGGACGGCCGAAGACGTAGAGGTGGTCGCCAAGCACATCACCGAACGTATATCGGAGGAGTGCAAAGCGGCCACCAAAATCGTCCAGTCATCGCCACGGTGGCGTGGTGAGCTTCCCAGAAAGCTGACCATCAAGCTGAACCGTAAGAAGGCACTCAGAAGACTCTGGGCGCACTCGTTGCCCACGCGTGAAGACACTTTTAAATCGGCTGTCGGAGGAGCTGTCTATGGAAGTGATGCTGCACAGGGGAGAGTCATGGAACCGTCATCTCGACCGGATTTCGGAAAACCAGACCTCTCTTCATCACTTAAATAGGCAGCTTACCCGCACCCATTTACCGGTGTCTCCACTAGTGGATGATACGGGTCGCGTTCACTATGAAGCATCGGACAGGGCCGAGATACTGGCTACGCATTTAGAGGGGCAGTTCACACCGAACATAGCCCGAATCGCGGCCGCGGAACATCATAGGCAGGTAGAGGACCGCGTGCGGGAATTCATGTTATGTCCTGAGGAGCCTCTGCAGGGAGAAGCCTTCTTCTCTCCAGCGGAAGTGCGCAGAGCTATTCAATGGCTACCACTGCGCCGTGCACCCGGACAAGACGGAATACCCACCGCGGCGCTTAAGGCTCTGCCGGGGAGAGGTGTCGTTGCGCTAGCCCGTTTATATAACGGGATTCTGCGCACGTGCCACTTCCCGGAACAGTGGAAACTGGGGAAGATTTTCGTGCTGCCGAAGGCGGGTAAAGACAGGAGACGTCCGGCAAGCTACCGTCCTATTACGTTGCTATCACACGTAGCGAAACTTTTTGAGAAGCTGCTGCTGCGGAGGATCAGCCCGTGCATAACTGTACGGGATGAACAGTTCGGTTTCCGTAGCGGCCATTCTACTACTTTGCAGCTGGCACGTGTGCTACACTACCTCGCATTCGATCACAATCGTGATCGGGTGTGCGTCGGGGTCTTTCTCGATATCGAGAAGGCCTTTGACAGGGTGTGGCATACGGGACTGCTGTATAAGCTGATAGAAAACACCACCATCCCGCCTCAGTTCGTGCGTTTGATAGCATCGTATCTGGAGGGTCGCAGCTTTTACGTCTCCGTCGATAAAGCCGATTCGGCGGTACGGCCTATTCAAGCTGGCGTTCCCCAGGGGAGTTGCCTTGCGCCGCGACTGTACGCGGTCTACACCGACGACATCCCCGCTCCCTTAGGTCGCGCGGAGGAGCGGGATGATGACGGTCTGTTGGCGCTTTTCGCCGACGACAGTGCGTACTTTACGTCTTCGCGTCAAGCCAACCACGCAGCCAGAAAAATGCAGCGCATGTTGGACCTGCTTCCTGACTGGTTTGATAAGTGGCGGTTGACTGTCAACGTTGACAAGACTACCGCCCTTATCACCGGAAGACGGAATAAATACCCCCCCCCCCCCGCTCGAGCTCCGCGGACAAGCGATCGAATGGAATACCAGAGTGACATATCTCGGATGCCGTATTGACAGCATGCTGCGCATGGAACCGCAGGTCGAACACTCAGTTCGAACTGCGCGGGCAGCGAGTGCGATGCTGGGACCAGTACTGTCATCAAAACTACCTACGTCAACTAAGATAGGAATCTACAAAACGTACATTCGATCGCGCTTGACTTACGCCGCTCCGGCGTGGTACCCCCTCACGTCCGCGCCGCAGCGAAAGCGGCTGCAGGCCCAACAGAATCTGGCTGTTAGGAGAATCGTGGGAGCAGGTCGCTACGTCAGGAACGATGTTATCGCGTCTAACCTTAAGTTAGAATCTATCTCTGACTTCGTCACCCGTATCGCGCGTCGTATGTACGAACGCGCTGATACGGGAGAACATCCCCATCTGCGAAACATCGCTCCCTTGCACGCACGCCCCCCCGACGGGCGACCGCTTCCTCGCGAGCTGCTGTTACCGTCTCCCGACTAAGGGAATGTAGGTTGAGACGGTAACTTGCACATCAGACCGTGAGGATAAGTGATTTTACTTTTTTCGCATTTTCCCTTCCGGATTTGTATGTGACGTGAAGACGTAACGTAGCATTTCTACCTGTGCCACGAGTTGTGTCACCTGATTCCGACAGGCCGTAGATCTGTCGAGTTGATGTTCGGGTAGTGGGGGAATATCCCCGGGGCCCGGTCCCTGCAAACCTGCATAGGATTGTAGACGTTTGACGTTCAGAGAGGGCGCCACAGAGCGTTCTCGTGCGGTGTAGTTCGATTGCGAGTACCTTAGGGGAAAACACTAGAGCTACATTAACCAACGTCCAAAGCGGAACCTCCGTCTGCAGTCGAGGTTATTAACTCCTGCATTCGTTGAGGACCTCGGAGGACCGCGAGATCGCCCTGTGCTCAAGGTACCCAGTACGCCCTTATTGTGCCAACTGTTTACCGCGAGCATTTCTTGCACTAGGTCCCCTTTCTTTTGAGAAAGGGACCACCTAGTGCAACGTCCTTTTAAGGACGGTGACAGCCCAACGCAACCAACATCTGCAGCAACGCTTGGTATCGAGTCAACGTGGTGTGCACCCCCCCGCGAGGAGGGGGAGCTCCCCGCAGCGACGTCGTGCCAGCGCTCTGCAACGCGAAAGGCACAAACAACAGGACTGTAACAGTCACAGCTCTTGAGAGCAGGGTAACGCCTCAAGAAAGAAGATGTCTGCACCAGAGGAAGATCCACCCCCCCCCCCCCGTGCAGTTAGAGATAGGCGCCCGAAGGCGGTAGTAGATAGGGCGCTCATGGAGCGAAACTTATTCGCCCCCGAATCGTCTCGCATCCTACCACCGGGGTACCTAGTCCGTTCAAAGCCGGGTAGACCAGCGACGGACGTCGCGCTCGACGCCAGTGAGGTTGAGCCCTCACCAGCAGTGGAACCGACGCCCTTACCACGCCGGGCCCAAGGCCGAAGACGGACGCCTTCAACGGAAGACCTGGTCCACGAGGACAAGCGCCCACGCACCGACGACGTGAAGACGCCGACACCACCACCTGTAACGAGGCATACCGAGCCTCCCACCTCACCTTCACCACCTAAAGGACGGAGAGAGTCCGAGGAGGAAATGCGGGACTTTGATGAGGAGTCGCCGGAAGGGGAACGCGGTTGGGACACCACGTCCTACGCGACCCTTCCGTCGATGTCGGAGGAAGCCCGCCCCCCCCGTGGCATGGCAACACTAATTCCCCCCGCATCTCAAATTCCCCCCACCCCCCGCCCCACCTCCCCTCAGCCGTCAACATCCTACGCCATGATGGCATCCGAGCCGGCATCTCCACGCCGTGCCGCTCCCCCTCCCCCTTCCGTTCATCCGCCGCAGCGCCCCGTTGAGCGTACGGCGGATGACAAAAAGTACCCACCTATAATAGTGGAATGCCTGCCCAATTGGACAAGCCACTTTCGAGAGCTGACCAAGAGGTTAGGTCATGCACCTAACGCCCGTCCCTTTGGGAAGGGCGTAAGATTCCGCCCCCAGACCGCGGCGGAATATAGGGTTACCCAGAAATACCTCATAGAAAGAAGCAGCGAAGACAATACCATCACGTGGTTCTGCTACACTCCTGCTGAGGAACTGCCAACTAAGGTGAGCATCCGGGGGCTGCCCATGGACACACCTGCAGAGGCCATCGAAGAGGCGCTGAAGGAATTAAATTTCCCAGTAACCTTCGTGCGGCTGATTCCGCCGAGGAGGGGCAAGCCGGGATGCGTTTTCCACGCCAAGATGACCCACTTGCCCCACCAAGAACTTCAGCGCCTCTACAGCGTTGACGAGCTCCTCTACATGCCAGGCATTACCATCTCTGCCTGGCAAGGACGACAAGGGCCCTCGCAGTGTCATCGTTGCCAGGGATTCGGCCACTCGTCGTTCACCTGCTTTAGACCGTTCAGGTGTGTCCGGTGCTCGAAGAACACCCAGCGTCCTCCTGTCCCCACCCGAAAGACAGACAGCCGAAGTGCGCCAACTGCGCAAAGGCCCATGCCGCTAACGACCGACGATGCGCCGTTATACAGCGCATCGCAAGGAAGAAGGGAATAAACATCCCCCACCCCCGCCCCACCTCCCCTCAGCCGTCAACATCCTACGCCATGATGGCATCCGAGCCGGCATCTCCACGCCGTGCCGCTCCCCTCCTTCTTCCGTTCATCCGCCGCAGCGCCCCGTTGAGCGTACGGCGGATGACAAAAAGTACCCGCCCATAATAGTGGAATGCCTGCCTAATTGGACCAGCCACTTTAAGGAGCTAACCAAAAGGTTAGGCCACGCACCCAACGCCCGTCCCTTTGGGAAGGGCGTAAGATTCCGCCCCCAGACGGCGGCGGAATATAGGGTCACGCAAAAATACCTTATTGAGAAGAGCAGCGAGGACAATACCATCACGTGGTTCTGCTACACTCCTGCTGAGGAACTGCCAACTAAGGTGAGCATCCGGGGGCTGCCCATGGACACACCTGCAGAGGCCATCGAAGAGGCGCTGAAGGAATTAAATTTCCCGGTGACCTTCGTGCGGCTGATTCCGCCGAGGAGGGGCAAGCCGGGATGCGTTTTCCACGCCAAGATGACCCACTTGCCCCACCAAGAACTTCAGCGCCTCTACAGCGTTGACGAGCTCCTCTACATGCCAGGCATCACCATCTCTGCCTGGCAAGGACGACAAGGGCCCTCGCAGTGTCATCGTTGCCAGGGATTCGGCCACTCGTCGTTCACCTGCTTTAGACCGTTCAGGTGTGTCCGGTGCTCCGAAGAACACCCAGCGTCCTCCTGTCCCCACCCGAAAGACAGACAGCCGAAGTGCGCCAACTGCGCAAAGGCCCATGCCGCTAACGACCGACGATGCGCCGTTATACAGCGCATCGCAAGGAAGAAGGGAATAAACATCCCCCCACCCCCTCCCCCGCAGGCGCAGCGGAGAGCGCCCACGGTGACAGAGGACGGATGGACGCAGGTGGGCAGGCAGCCCCCCCGCGCCGGACCCCCCCCCCAGCCTCAGCCTCAGCCCCCTAGAGCAGGACAGAGGACAAGAGCCCCCCCCCAACCTTCAACTTCGACTTCAACAGCGCCAAGACAGGCACCACAACCACCTCAGCCACGAGCACCAGCACCAGCACCAGCACCAGTAGCAACAACATCAGCAGCGACTGGTGCAACGCTCATCCCCCCGGCTAACAACGCCACAGAACGGGGGGAAGGTGCCAAACCTAAAAAGAAGAGGGGCAAGAGGAAGCGCAAGGGGAGGGTCCAGGCCGAAGGAGCCACCACCTCCACGCCGATACCAGCCCAGAGCACCACTACTGAAAGGTCGAATATACCAGTGGCAGCTCCGAGAGAAGACGCACAAAGGGCTCAACCACCGCACACAAACGTGCTAAATTTGTTATTAAACGCCGCGTACAGAACACCCCATGTCGGGTCGATACCGTCTGTGGCGCCGCCTACTTTTGAAGACGTCATTTTGTTATTTGTCCAGGCGGGTTATGGGACTCCTCGGGGATATTCTCGTAGCAATCACTTCCGGAGAACATCCACTCGCCGCGATCGCTCGCGTGTTAGCATCCCTAGGCACGGCTCGAAATGGCTCCGCAAATTAGGGCTATGTATTGGAACCCGAACGGCATTACCAACAAGCTGGTCGGGCTCAAGGCTCTCGTCCGGCGATACGACATCCAAGTTGTATTGCTGGGCGAAACGAAAATAAGACCTTCGTATAGTCTGAGATTGCCGAATTTCCACGTGTATCGTCGCGATGAGGTCTCTCCTGCCGGATTGGCCTACCGTGGCACGGCCGTACTGGTCAGGAGGGATCTCGTGCACGAGGAAATAGAGCTGCAGCCCTTCATCTCCATGCGCTCCATCGGCATCCAGCTAAAAGCCTCCGGGAAGACGCTGCGGCTTTACGCTGCGTACCGTCCTCCCGGCTCTCCCCTCAATCAACGGACATCCGGAATGTATTCGACGGCAGCACGCCCACGATTATTGCCGGGGACCTTAACGCTAAACACCCGGCATGGGGGTCGACCACCATAACCCCCGCGGGCAGGCTGCTGTACGCAGACTCGCAGGGAGGGGATTACGACGTGCTCGGGCCGAACGAGCCGACGCATATTCCCTCCTGCAGTCAATACAAACCGGATGTCCTGGATATAGTGCTTAGCCAGTGTATCCAGACCCCCGTCCACCTGGAGGTCCTATACGACGCGGATACTCAGCACCTACCGGTGCTCATAGTGACGGACCTCAGTGCAGTCTCAGTGTCTCCGAGATCGCCTAATACAAAAACGAACTGGGAGGCTTACAGAAGCGCACTAGTGACGATGGACACTGGCCGTCCCATCAGGACGGCCGAAGACGTCGAGGTGGTCGCCAAGCACATCACCGAACGTATATCGGATGAGTGCAAGGCGGCCACCAGAGTCGTCCAGTCATCGACACAGTGGCGTGGTGAGCTTCCCAGGAAGCTGAACATCAAGCTGAAACGTAAAAAGGCACTCAGAAGGCTCTGGGCACGCACTCGTTGCCCACGCGTGAAGACACTTTTAAATCGGCTGTCGGAGGAGCTGTCTAGGGAAGTGATGCTGCACAGGGGAGAGTCATGGAACCGTCATCTCGACCGGATTTCGGAAAACCAGACCTCCCTTCATCACTTAAATAGGCAGCTTACCCGCACCCATTTACCGGTGTCTCCACTAGTGGATGATACGGGTCGAGTTCATTATGAAGCATCGGACAGGGCCGAGATACTGGCTTCGTACTTAGAGGGGCAGTTCACGCCGAACATAGCCCTAATCGCGGCCTCGCAACATCATAGGCAGGTAGAGGACCGCGTACGGGAATTCATGTTATGTCCTGAGGAGCCGCTGCAGGGAGAAGCCTTCTTCTCTCCAGCAGAAGTGCGCAGAGCTATTCAATGGCTACCACTGCGCCGTGCACCCGGACAAGACGGAATACCCACCGCGGCGCTTAAGGCTCTGCCGGGGAGAGGTGTCGTTGCGCTAGCCCGTTTATTTAACGGGATTCTGCGCACGTGCCACTTCCCGGAACAGTGGAAACTGGGGAAGATTTTCGTGCTGCCGAAGGCGGGCAAAGACAGGAGACGACCGGCAAGCTACCGTCCAATTACGTTGCTGTCACACGTAGCGAAACTCTTCGAAAGGCTGCTGCTGCGGAGGATCAGCCCGTGCATCACTGTACGGGATGAACAGTTCGGCTTCCGTAGCGGCCACTCTACTACTTTGCAGCTGGCACGTGTGCTACACTACCTCGCATCCGATCACAATCGTGATCGGGTGTGCGTCGGGGTCTTTCTCGATATCGAGAAGGCCTTTGACAGGGTGTGGCATACGGGACTGCTGTATAAGTTGTTAGAACACACCACCATCCCGCCTCAGTTCGTGCGTTTGATAGCATCGTATCTGGAGGTCGCAGCTTTTACGTCTCCGTCGATAAAGCCGATTCGGCGGTACGGCCAATTCAAGCTGGCGTTCCCCAGGGGAGTTGCCTTGCGCCGCGATTGTATGCGGTCTACACCGACGACATCCCCCGCTCCCTTAGGTCGCGCGGAGGAGCGGGAAGATGACGTCCTGTTGGCGCTTTTCGCCGACGACAGTGCGTATTTCACGTCTTCGCGTCAAGCCAACCACGCAGCCAGAAAAATGCAGCGAATGTTGGACCTGCTTCCTGACTGGTTTGATAAGTGGCGGTTGACTGTCAACGTTGACAAGACTACCGCCCTTATCACCGGAAGACGGAATAAATACCCCCCCCCGCTCGAGCTCCGCGGACAAGCGATCGAATGGAACACCAGAGTGACATATCTCGGATGCCGTATTGACAGCATGCTGCGCATGGAACCGCAGGTCGAACACTCAGTTCGAACTGCGCGAGCAGCGAGTGCGATGCTGGGACCAGTACTGTCATCCAAACTACCTACGTCAACTAAGATAGGAATCTACAAAACGTACATTCGATCGCGCTTGACTTACGCCGCTCCGGCGTGGTACCCCCTCACGTCCGCGCCGCAGCGAAAGCGGCTGCAGGCCCAACAGAACCTGGCTGTTAGGAGAATCGTGGGAGCTGGTCGCTACGTCAGGAACGATGTGATCGCGTCTAATCTTAAATTAGAATCAATCTCCTCATTCGTCACCCGTATCGCGCGTCGTATGTACGAACGCGCTGATACGGGAGAACATCCCCATCTGCGAAACATCGCTCCCTTGCACGCACGCCCCCGACGGGCGACCGCTTCCTCGCGAGCTGCTGTTACCGTCTCCCGACTAAGGGAATGTAGGTCGAGACGGTAACTTGCACAACAGACCGTTGAGGATAAGTGATTCGACTTTTTTCGCAATTTCCCTTCTGGATTTGTATGTGACGTGAATACGGAAACATAGCACTTCTACTTGTGCCACGAGTTGTGACACCGTATGCCGACAGGCCGTGTTCCTGTCGAGTTGATGTTCGGGTAGTGGGGGAATATCCCCGGGGCCCGGTCCCTGCAACCTATTTAAGGTAGTAGACGTTCTTCAGAGAGGGCGCCCCCATCTACCGCCGCAGGAGCAACCATTGAAACCGCATTAACCGAACTATTACAGCAGGTAATGGGAATACTCGGAGATGTCCTCACCGCCCTCGTTTCGGGCACCAATCCTCTCGCCGCGTTAACGCAGGCAATCTACTCCTTATCCGCTGTTCGCAGAGACCCTCCAACTTAGGGTCATATTCTGGAATCCGGGCGGAATAGCTGGACGTGTCGCCGAGCTCAGGCTGCTTGTTTCGCAGCACAACCCCGATGTTGTGTTGCTGAACGAGACCATGCTGAGCGAGGGACGCCAGTTCAGGATACCGAACTACATCGTGTATCGGCGCGACGAGGTTTCTCCTGAAGGCGTGGCCTATAGAGGCACTGCCGTGCTAATCAGGAGGAACCTAATACACGATGAGTTAGAGTTCCATGACTTTGTAAGCATGAGAACTCACGGTATCCGATTCCGTGTAGCTGGGGGGGAGATGCGTATGTTCGCCGCATACCGTCCCCCCCACTCCTCTCTACACCCCGATGACATCCGCAAGATTTTCGACGGCAGCACACCGGCCATTATCGCCGGGGATTTGAACGCAAAACACCCGGCGTGGGGGTCGAACACCTATAACCCCCCCGGTCGTGTGCTTGCCGAAGATGCAGAGGCGTGGGGGTACAATGTGCTGGGCCCAGATGCGCCCACACATGTACCCTCAAACCCCAAACATCGACCGGATGTCATCGACATAGTGCTGTGCCATCAAGTTACGGCCCAGATCCGTTTAGAGGTGCTGTACGATACGGACACGCAGCACCTCCCGGTACTTCTGCTAGCTGACTTTAGTGCCAACGCAGTCGCGCCCCGAGGTCCCAGGTTCCGAACGGACTGGGAGGCCTTTTATCGTGCATTGCAGAACTTTTCTCTCAAGGAGCCTCTCACGACCTCCAGCGGTGTCGAGAGGGCCGCGCGATATATCAACCGACGTATTTCGGAGGAATATCGCGCGGCCACCACGGCAGTGGAGGGGGGGGCTCCTCGAGAGAAAAAGTTGCCGATAAGGCTTCTCAGGAAGTTACATGTCAAACGGAACCTACGGAAACTTTGGGCGCGAACCCGCTGTCCACAAGTGAAGACACGCCTTAACCGACTATCGGAAGAGTTGTCGGAGGAGATATGGATGTGGCGGGGGGAGACGTGGGACAGGCACGTTTACAGCCTGTCCCAACATCAAGCCTCGCTGCATTCACTCACCCGACGACTCGCCGGTACGGCTACCGCGGTCTCTCCGCTTGTGGACGGTGCGGGCGTAAGGCACTATGCAGCAGCAGAGAGGGCCGAGCTACTGGCACAGCACTTAGAGAGCCAGTTCATTCCGAACGAACCCTCAGTTGGAGCTGAAGAACACCATCAGGGAGTTAGGGACCACGTGTTGGAATACCTGCGTACCCCGCCGCCCCCCTTGCGGGGGGAAGATTTTGTCTCACCCGCTGAGGTTCGGGGGGCAATTTCTCGGTTGCCGAACCGAAAGGCACCGGGGTATGACGGTATTCCGACGGCGGCGCTTAAAGCTCTCCCCCGCAGAGGGGTCGTGGCTATAGCGCGCCTGTTTAATGGCGCGCTACGCACCAGTCACTTCCCCGATGTGTGGAAACGGGGGAAGATCATCCTACTGCCGAAGCCCGGTAAAGACAAACGTCTGCCGGAAAGCTACAGACCCATCACGCTACTGCCTCACATAGCAAAATTGTTTGAAAGGCTACTGCTGCGAAGGATTGCACCCCATTGCCTTGCGAGAGGAGCAACATGGCTTTCGCAGCGGACCTCCACAACTACACAGCTGACCCGTGTGCTGAACCATCTTGCGACCGAAATTAATAACGGTCGCATCTGTCTGGGGGTCTTTCTCGACATTGAGAAAGCCTTCGACAGGGTTTGGCACATAGGTCTGCTGTGGAAGTTAATACAACAAACCTCGACGCCCACAATGCTTGTGCGGCTAGTAGCGTCTTTTCTGGTGGATCGTAGCTTTTTCGTCTCCGTCGAGGGGGCCGACTCGGCAGTACGGACGATCAGAGCAGGCGTCCCCCAGGGGAGCTGCCTCGCGCCGCTACTGTATGTTGTGTATACCAACGACATTCCCACTCTCGTAGGTCGCGTCGCGGAGTGGGAAGATGACGTTGTACTAGCGTTGTACGCCGATGATAGTGCATACTTTACTTCCTCGCGTCGGATTTCCATCGCTGCAAGCAAGATGCAGCGACTTTTAGATCTGCTTCCCGAATGGCTTGACAAGTGGCGCATGAAGGTGAACGTCGGCAAGACGTGCGCACTTGTCACCAAACGTCTTCGAACACCCCCAACGATTCAGTTGCTTGGTCAGAACATTGAGCTGAAACCAACCATCTCGTACCTTGGATGTCAAATTGATCGCTCCCTGCGCATGGCCCCCCAGGTCGAACAAGTGGTTCGACAGGCTAGAGCGGTGAGAGCTAAGCTTTATCCGATCTTTGCATCCAAGTTGCCTACCCGTACCAAAATCGGGATCTACAAGGCGTACGTCCGCTCAAGACTGACCTATGCAGCTCCCGCCTGGTACGCGTTAACATCCAACACACAACGCAATCGTATACAGGCCCAACAGAACATAGCTCTGCGAACGATCGTGGGTGCTGGTCGCTACGTCAGAAATGACGTCATAGCATCCAACCTGCGAATAGAGTCCACTGCTGAGTTCGTGGTCCGTATCACGCGACGAATGCTCGATCGCGCGGATAACGGACCCCATCTACACCTGACTAAGATAGCACCGCTTCACGGCCGACCTCCAGAAGGAAGGCCTTATACTCGAGCTAGTATCTCCAGGGCTCCGCCAACTAGCGTCTAGTTGACGGAGACATTTCCTTATTAGGCATGTATGGAAAATGTCGAAGTCGTTCGCGATTACGATATCTCTCATACTTGCTTAAAGAGTTAGGCGTAGGCTCCGCCCACTGTCACGTGATCAAGTGCAGAGGGCGGAGCTTACTAGGATCCCATTAGTATAAATAAAAACTGCAGATGTTTTCGTCTCATTAGAATGGGGAATTTGACGGAGACATATCCGACGTGAGCAGAAGTTATATTATAGTGCCTTCGCCAGTGTCATCGCGCTGATGTCGTCGTCGTCGTAAGTATGATGATGATGTCGGCGACGTAAAGTATGCATTACCATCGTAAGTATACACAACACACACACACCCTAACTCCGCCGTCCTCGAACGGCGGATAAGGACCCAGGGGGAAGTTACCCCCTAGAGAGGATGCCCGGGTAGAGGGGACAGCCCCGTGACCCGTTACCTGCAGCCCTTCAGGCTGCGGATGCTCCGGTAGGTAGAGGGCGCCCACAGAGCGTTCTCGTGCGGTGTAGCTCGATTGCAAGTACCTTAGGGGAAAACACAAGAGCTACGTTACCAACGTCCAAAGCGGAACCTCCGTTTGCAGTCGAGGTATTAACTCCTGCACTCGTTGAGGACCTCGGAGGACCACGAGATCGCCCTGAGCTCAAGGTACCCAGTACGCCCTTATTGTGCCAACTGCTTACCGCGAGCATTTCTTGCACTAGGTCCCCTTTCTTTTGAGAAAGGGACCACCTAGTGCAACGTTCTTTTAAGAACGGTGACCAGCCTCAACGCGACTAACATCCGCAAGCAACGTCTGGCAGTGCGTCAACGTGGTGTGTACCCCCCCGCAAGGAGGGGGAGCTCCCCGCAGCGATTGCCTACCAGCGTTCTGCAAGCGCAAAGGCACACCAAAAACAGGACCGTAACGGTCACAGCTACTGAGAACAGAGTAACAACGTTCCAGTCCTGCTGAAGAAGATGTCGAAGCCGGAGGAAGATCCACCCCCCCCCCCCCGCCCAGTTAGAGATAGGCGCCCGAAGGCGATAGTTGATAGGGCCTTAGTGGAGCGAAACTTGTTCGCCCCAGGATCGTCCCGGATCCTACCGCCCGGGTACCTGGTCCGTGCCAAGCCGGGCAGACCAGCGACGGACGCCGCGCTCAACGAAAGTGAGGTTGAATCCTCACCCATCGTCGAACCGACGCCTTTGCCACGCCGGGCCCAAGGGCGAAGACGGACGCCCTCAGTCGAAGACTTGGTCCACGAGGACAAACGCCCAAGGACAGATGATGTCAAAACCCCCACTCCACCACCAGTGACGAGACACATTGTGCCACCAGCGTCACCATCACCACCACAAGGACGGAGCCAGATGGAGGAAGAGATGAAGGAGTTTGAGGAGGAATCGCCGGAAGGGGACCGCGGTTGGGACACCACGTCCTACGCGACCCTTCCGTCGATGTCGGAGGAACCCCGCCCCGCCCCCCCCGTGGCGTGGCGACATCAGCTCCCCCCCCCGCATCGACGAATCCCCCCACCCCCCGCCCCACCTCCCCTCAGCCGTCAACATCCTATGCCCAGATGGCATCCGAGCCGGCATCACCGCGCCGTGCTCCCCCCCCTCCCCCTTCCGTTCATCCGCCGCAGCGCCCCGTTGAGCGTACGGCGGATGACAAAAAATACCCACCCCTAATCGTCGAATGCCTCCCAAATTGGACGGAGCACTTCCAAAACCTAAAGAGAGCACTAGGACACGCACCCAACGCCCGACCCTTCGGGAAAGGGGTAAGATTCCGCCCCCAGACGGCGGCGGAGTACAGAGTGGTGCAGAGATACCTGACGGAGAAGAGCAGCACTGATCCCAATATCGTTTGGTTTTGCTACACCCCAGCGGAAGAACTGCCAACCAAGGTGAGCCTAAGGGGGCTCCCAATGGACACACCTCCAGCAGAAATAGAAGAGGCGCTGAAGAACCTGGACTTCCCAGTAACTTTCGTGCGTCTGATCCCGCCGAAACGAGGAAAACCGGGGTGCGTTTTCCACGTAAAATTAACCCACCTCCCTGTACACGAACTTCAGCGTCTCTATGGCATCGAAGAACTGCTGTACATGCCAGGCGTTACCATCTCCGCCTGGCAGGGGAAGACAGGGACCGGCCCAATGCCACAGATGCCAAGGGTTCGGTCACTCATCTTTTACCTGCTTCCGGCCATTCAGGTGTGTCCGTTGTGCCGGAGAACATCCCGCGTCTGACTGTCCTCACCCGAAGGACCAGAGGCCAAAATGCGCCAACTGCGCGAAAGCCCACGCGGCTAATGACCGCAGATGCGCCGTAATACAGCGCATCGCCCGCAAGAAGGGCATTAACATCTCCCCACCCCCGCCGCCGCAAGCACAGCGGAGAGTGCAGACGACGGAGGACGGTTGGACGCAGGTGGGCAGGCAGCCCCCCCGCACCGGAGCCCCCCCCACCTCAGCCCCTGCCCCTGAGAGAAGGGACACGCGCCCTCCCCCACCTCAGCCCCTGCCCCTCAGAAGAGAGACACGAGCCCCACAGCCAGTGGCATCTACCTCCACAGCGTCAACAAGAGCGCCAGCACCAACATCGAAGGCACCAGCGTCTGCACCAGTGGCAAAAGCTACGACAGCAGCCACCGGTACAACACTTATCCCCCCGGCGAACGATGCCACGGAACGGGGGGCTGGTGACAACTCTAAAAAGAAAAAGAGGGGTAAGAGGAGGCGCAAGGGGAGGGCCCAGGCAGAAGGAGCTACCACCTCGACGCCAATACCTACCCAGGGCACCACCAACCAACAAGACGCTGCATCTGCTGCGAATAAAGATACTCCACACGCGCACGCAAATATTTTAAATTTATTTCTAAACGCCGCTAGTCGAACTACCCAAGTCGGATCGGTACCAGTGTCTGTGGCGCCGCCGCCGTCGTTCGAAGAAATAGTCGTACTTTTTGTTAGGCAAGTTATGGGACTCCTCGGGGATATTCTCATAGCTATCACTGCCGGGGAACATCCACTCGCCGCGATCGCTCGCGTGTTAGCATCTCTTAGCACGGCTCGAAATGGCTCCGCAAATTAGGGCTATGTACTGGAACCCGAACGGCATTTCCACCAAGCTGTTCGGGCTAAAGGCTCTCGTCCGGCGATACGACATTCAAGTTGTATTGCTGGGCGAAACGAAACTAACACCTTCGGATAGTCTGAGATTGCCGAATTTCCACGTGTATCGTCGCGATGAGGTCTCTCCTGCCGGAGTGGCCTACCGTGGCACGGCCGTACTGGTCAGGAGGGATCTCGTGCACGAGGAAATAGAGCTGCAGCCTTTCATCTCCATGCGCTCCATCGGCGTCCGACTAAAAGCCTCCGGGAAGACGCTGCGGCTTTACGCTGCGTACCGTCCTCCCGGCACTCCCTCAATCCAACGGACATCCGGAATGTATTCGACGGCAGCACGCCCACGATCATTGCCGGGGACCTCAACGCTAAACACCCGGCATGGGGGTCGACCACCAGAACCCCCGCGGGCAGGCTGCTGTACGCAGACTCGCAGGGAGGGGATTACGACGTGCTCGGGCCGAACGAGCCGACGCATATTCCCTCCTGCAGTCGATACAAACCGGATGTCCTGGATATAGTGCTTAGCCAGTGTATCCAGACCCCCGTCCACCTGGAGGTCCTTTATGACGCGGATACTCAGCACCTTCCGGTGCTCATAGTGACGGACCTAAGTGCAGTCTCGGTGTCTCTGAGAGCGCCTAACACAAGAACGGACTGGGAAGCTTACAGAAGCGCACTTGTGACGATGGACACAGGCCGTCCCATCAGGACGGCTGAAGACGTCGAGGTGGTCGCCAAGCACATCACCGAACGTATATCGGAGGAGTGCAAGGCGGCCACCAAAATCGTCCAGTCATCGTCACGGTGGTGTGGTGAGCTTCCCAGAAAGCTGACCATCAAGCTGAACCGTAAGAAGGCACTCAGAAGACTCTGGGCACGCACTCGTTGCCCACGCGTGAAGACACTTTTAAATCGGCTGTCGGAGGAGCTGTCTAGGGAAGTGATGCTGCACAGGGGAGAGTCATGGAACCGTCATCTCGATCAGATTTCGGAAAACCAGACCTCTCTTCATCACTTAAATAGGCAGCTTACCCGCACCCATTTACCGGTGTCTCCACTAGTGGATGATACGGGTCGCGTTCACTATGAAGCATCGGATAGGGCCGAGATACTGGCTACGCATTTAGAGGGGCAGTTCACACCGAACATAGCCCTAATCGCGGCCGCGGAACATCATAGGCAGGTAGAGGACCGCGTGCGGGAATTCATGTTATGTCCTGAGGAGCCTCTGCAAGGGAGAAGCCTTCTTCTCTCCAGCGGAAGTGCGCAGAGCCATTCAATGGCTACCACTGCGCCGTGCACCCGGACAAGACGGAATACCCACCGCGGCGCTTAAGGCTCTGCCGGGGAGAGGTGTCGTTGCGCTAGCCCGTTTATACAACGGGATTCTGCGCACGTGCCACTTCCGGAACAGTGGAAACTGGGGAAGATTTTCGTGCTGCCGAAGGCGGGTAAAGACAGGAGACGACCGGCAAGCTACCGTCCTATTACGTTGCTATCACACGTAGCGAAACTTTTTTGAGAAGCTGCTGCTGCGGAGGATCAACCCGTACATAACCGTACGGGATGAACAGTTCGGCTTCCGTCGCGGCCATTCTACTACTTTGCAGCTGGCACGTGTGCTACACTACCTCGCATTCGATCACAATCGTGATCGGGTGTGCGTCGGGGTCTTTCTCGATATCGAGAAGGCCTTTGACAGGGTGTGGCATACGGGACTGCTGTATAAGCTGATAGAAAACACCACCATCCCGCCTCAGTTCGTGCGTTTGATAGCATCGTATCTGGAGGGTCGCAGCTTTTACGTCTCCGTCGATAAAGCCGATTCGGCGGTACGGCCTATTCAAGCTGGCGTTCCCCAGGGGAGTTGCCTCGCGCCGCGACTGTACGCGGTCTACACCGACGACATCCCCGCTCCCTTAGGTCGCGCGGAGGAGCGGGATGATGACGGTCTGTTGGCGCTTTTCGCCGACGACAGTGCGTACTTTACGTCTTCGCGTCAAGCCAACCACGCAGCCAGAAAAATGCAGCGCATGTTGGACCTGCTTCCTGACTGGTTTGATAAGTGGCGGTTGACTGTCAACGTTGACAAGACTACCGCCCTTATCACCAGAAGACGGATCAAATACCCCCCCCCCCCCGCTCGAGCTCCGCGGACAAGCGATCGAATGGAATACCAGAGTGACATATCTCGGATGCCGTATTGACAGCATGCTGCGCATGGAACCGCAGGTCGAACACTCAGTTCGAACTGCGCGGGCAGCGAGTGCGATGCTGGGACCAGTACTGTCATCAAACTACCTACGTCAACTAAGATAGGAATCTACAAAACGTACATTCGATCGCGCTTGACTTACGCCGCTCCGGCGTGGTACCCCCTCACGTCCGCGTCGCAGCGAAAGCGGCTGCAGGCCCAACAGAATCTGGCTGTTAGGAGAATCGTGGGAGCAGGTCGCTACGTCAGGAACGATGTTATCGCGTCTAATCTTAAATTAGAGTCCATCTCCGAATTCGTCACCCGTATCGCGCGTCGTATGTACGAACGCGCTGATACGGAGAACATCCCCATCTGCGAAACATCGCTCCCCTGCGCACGCCCCCGACGGGCGACCGCTTCCTCGCGAGCTGCTGTTACCGTCTCCCGACTAAGGGAATGTAGGTCGAGACGGTAACTTGCACAACAGACCGTTGAGGATAAGTGATTAGACTTTTTTCGCATTTTCCCTTCCGGATTTGTATGTGACGTGAAGACGTAACGTAGCATTTCTACCTGTGCCACGAGCTGTGTCACTAGATTCCGACAGGCCTTAGATCTGTCGAGTTGATGTTCGGGTAGTGGGGGAATATCCCCGGGGCCCGGTCCCTGCAGACCTAAAGTAGGTTTAGTAGACGTTCGGACGACGACGCGCCACAATCACAGAGCGTTCTCGTGCGGTGTAGTTCGATTGCGAGTACCTTAGGGGAAAACACTAGAGCTACATTAACCAACGTCCAAAGCGGAACCTCCGTCTGCAGTCGAGGTATTAACTCCTGCATTCGTTGAGGACCTCGGAGGACCGCGAGATCGCCCTGTGCTCAATTTTAGTACGCCCTTATTATTGCCAGCGTTTACCGCAGGCATTTCTTGCACTAGGTCCCCTTTCTTTTGAAAGGGACCACCTAGTGCAACGTCCTTCAAGGACGGTGACAATAGCAACCAACATCTGCAGCAACGCTTGGTATCGAGTCAACGTGGTGTGTACCCCCGCGAGGAGGGCTCCCCACAGCGACATCGTGCCAGCGCTCTGCAACGCGAAGCACAACCAAAACAGGACTGTAACAGTCACAGCTCTGAGAACGGGAGGTAACGCCAAGCAAGAAGATGTCTGCACCAGAGGAAGATCCTCCCCGTCCAGTTAGAGATAGGCGCCCGAAGGCGATAGTTGATAGGGCCTTAGTGGAGCGAAACTTATTCGCCCCAGGATCGTCCCGGATCCTACCGCCCGGGTACCTGGTCCGTGCCAAGCCGGGCAGACCAGCGACGGACGTCGCGCTCGACGCCAGTGAGGTTGAGCCCTCACCAGCAGTGGAACCGACGCCCTTACCACGCCGGGCCCAAGGGCGAAGACGGACGCCTTCAACGGAAGACCTGGTCCACGAGGACAAGCGCCCACGCACGGACGACGTGAAGACGCCGACACCACCACCTGTAACGAGGCATACCGAGCCTCCCACCTCACCTTCACCACCTAAAGGACGGAGAGAGTCCGAGGAGGAAATGCGGGACTTTGATGAGGAGTCGCCGGAAGGGGAACGCGGTTGGGACACCACGTCCTACGCGACCCTTCCGTCGATGTCGGAGGAAGCCCGCCCCCCCCGTGGCATGGCAACACTAATTCCCCCCGCATCTCAAATTCCCCCCACCCCCCGCCCCACCTCCCCTCAGCCGTCAACATCCTACGCCATGATGGCATCCGAGCCGGCATCTCCACGCCGTGCCGCTCCCCCTCCCTCTTCCGTTCATCCGCCGCAGCGCCCCGTTGAGCGTACGGCGGATGACAAAAAGTACCCGCCCATAATAGTGGAATGCCTGCCTAATTGGACCAGCCACTTTAAGGAGCTAACCAAAAGGTTAGGCCACGCACCCAACGCCCGTCCCTTCGGGAAGGGCGTAAGATTCCGCCCCCAGACTGCGGCGGAATACAGGGTGACGCAGAAATACCTTATCGAGAAGAGCAGCGAGGACAATACCATCACGTGGTTCTGCTACACTCCTGCTGAGGAACTGCCAACTAAGGTGAGCATCCGGGGGCTGCCCATGGACACACCTGCAGAGGCCATCGAAGAGGCGCTGAAGGAATTAAATTTCCCGGTGACCTTCGTGCGGCTGATTCCGCCGAGGAGGGGCAAGCCGGGATGCGTTTTCCACGCTAAGATGACCCACTTGCCCCACCAAGAACTTCAGCGCCTCTACAGCGTTGACGAGCTCCTCTACATGCCAGGCATCACCATCTCTGCCTGGCAAGGACGACAAGGGCCCTCGCAGTGTCATCGTTGCCAGGGATTCGGCCACTCGTCGTTCACCTGCTTTAGACCGTTCAGGTGTGTCCGATGCTCGGAAGAACACCCTGCGTCCTCCTGTCCCCACCCGAAGGACAGACAGCCGAAGTGCGCCAACTGCGCAAAAGCTCATGCCGCTAACGACCGACGATGCGCCGTTATACAGCGCATCGCGAGAAAGAAGGGAATAAACATCCCCCACCCCCTCCCCCGCAGGCGCAGCGGAGAGCGCCCACGGTGACAGAGGACGGATGGACGCAGGTAGGCAGGCAGCCCCCCCGCGCCGGACCCCCCCCCCAACCTCAACCTCAGCCCCCTAGAGCAGGACAGAGGCCAAGAGCCCCCCCCCAACCTTCAACTTCGACATCAACAGCGCCAAGACAGGCACCACAACCACCTCAGCCACGAGCACCAGCACCAGCACCAGCACCAGTAGCAACAACATCAGCAGCTACTGGCGCAACGCTCATCCCCCCGGCCAACAACGCCACAGAACGGGGGGAAGGTGTCAAACCTAAGAAAAAGAGGGGCAAGAGGAAGCGCAAGGGGAGGGTCCAGGCCGAAGGAGCCACCACCTCCACGCCGATACCAGCCCAGAGCACCACTACTGAAAGGTCGAAAATACCAGTGGCAGCTCCGAGAGAAGACGCACAAAGGGCTCAACCACCGCACACAAACGTGCTAAATTTGTTATTAAACGCCGCGTACAGAACACCCCATGTCGGATCGACACCGTCTGTGGCGCCGCCTACTTTTGAAGACGTCATTTTGTTATTTGTCAGGCAGGTTATGGGACTCCTCGGGGATATTCTCGTAGCAATCACTTCCGGAGAACATCCACTCGCCGCGATCGCTCGCGTGTTAGCATCCCTAGGCACGGCTCGAAATGGCTCCGCAAATTAGGGCTATGTATTGGAACCCGAACGGCATTTCCAACAAGCTGATCGGGCTCAAGGCTCTCGTCCGGCGATACGACATCCAAGTTGTATTGCTGGGCGAAACGAAAATAAGACCTTCGTATAGTCTGAGATTGCCGAATTTCCACGTGTATCGTCGCGATGAGGTCTCTCCTGCCGGATTGGCCTACCGTGGCACGGCCGTACTGGTCAGGAGGGATCTCGTGCACGAGGAAATAGAGCTGCAGCCCTTCATCTCCATGCGCTCCATCGGCGTCCGACTAAAAGCCTCCGGGAAGACGCTGCGGCTTTACGCTGCGTACCGTCCTCCCGGCTCTCCCCTCAATCCAACGGACATCCGGAATGTATTCGACGGCAGCACGCCCACGATTATTGCCGGGGACCTTAACGCCAAACACCCGGCATGGGGGTCGACCACCATAACCCCCGCGGGCAGGCTGCTGTACGCAGACTCGCAGGGAGGGGATTACGACGTGCTCGGGCCGAACGAGCCGACGCATATTCCCTCCTGCAGTCAATACAAACCGGATGTCCTGGATATAGTGCTTAGCCAGTGTATCCAGACCCCCGTCCACCTGGAGGTCCTATACGACGCGGATACTCAGCACCTACCGGTGCTCATAGTGACGGACCTAAGTGCAGTCTCAGTGTCTCCGAGATCGCCTAATACAAAAACGAACTGGGAGGCTTACAGAAGCGCACTAGTGACGATGGACACTGGCCGTCCCATCAGGACGGCCGAAGACGTCGAGGTGGTCGCCAAGCACATCACCGAACGTATATCGGATGAGTGCAAGGCGGCCACCAGAGTCGTCCAGTCATCAACACAGTGGCGTGGTGAGCTTCCCAGGAAGCTGAACATCAAGCTGAAACGTAAAAAGGCACTCAGAAGGCTCTGGGCACGCACTCGTTGCCCACGCGTGAAGACACTTTTAAATCGGCTGTCGGAGGAGCTGTCTAGGGAAGTGATGCTGCACAGGGGAGAGTCATGGAACCGTCATCTCGACCGGATTTCGGAAAACCAGACCTCCCTTCATCACTTAAATAGGCAGCTTACCCGCACCCATTTACCGGTGTCTCCACTAGTGGATGATACGGGTCGAGTTCACTATGAAGCATCGGACAGGGCCGAGATACTGGCTTCGTACTTAGAGGGGCAGTTCACGCCGAACATAGCCCTAATCGCGGCCTCGCAACATCATAGGCAGGTAGAGGACCGCGTACGGGAATTCTTGTTATGTCCTGAGGAGCCGCTGCAGGGAGAAGCCTTCTTCTCTCCAGCAGAAGTGCGTAGAGCTATTCAATGGCTACCACTGCGCCGTGCACCCGGACAAGACGGAATACCCACCGCGGCGCTTAAGGCTCTGCCGGGGAGAGGTGTCGTTGCGCTAGCCCGTTTATTTAACGGGATTCTGCGCACGTGCCACTTCCCGGAACAGTGGAAACTGGGGAAGATTTTCGTGCTGCCGAAGGCGGGTAAAGACAGGAGACGACCGGCAAGCTACCGTCCTATTACGTTGCTATCACACGTAGCGAAACTCTTCGAAAGGCTGCTGCTGCGGAGGATCAGCCCGTGCATCACTGTACGGGATGAACAGTTCGGCTTCCGTAGCGGTCACTCTACTACTTTGCAGCTGGCACGTGTGCTACACTACCTCGCATTCGATCACAATCGTGATCGAGTGTGCGTCGGGGTCTTTCTCGATATCGAGAAGGCCTTTGACAGGGTGTGGCATACGGGACTGCTGTATAAGTTGTTAGAACACACCACCATCCCGCCTCAGTTCGTGCGTTTGATAGCATCGTATCTGGAGGGTCGCAGCTTTTACGTCTCCGTCGATAAAGCCGATTCGGCGGTACGGCCAATTCAAGCTGGCGTTCCCCAGGGGAGTTGCCTTGCGCCGCGATTGTATGCGGTCTACACCGACGACATCCCCGCTCCCTTAGGTCGCGCGGAGGAGCGGGAAGATGACGTCCTGTTGGCGCTTTTCGCCGACGACAGTGCGTATTTCACGTCTTCGCGTCAAGCCAACCACGCAGCCAGAAAAATGCAGCGAATGTTGGACCTGCTTCCTGACTGGTTTGATAAGTGGCGGTTGACTGTCAACGTTGACAAGACTACCGCCCTTATCACCGGAAGACGGAATAAATACCCCCCCCCGCTCGAGCTCCGCGGACAAGCGATCGAATGGAACACCAGGTGACATATCTCGGATGCCGTATTGACAGCATGCTGCGCATGGAACCGCAGGTCGAACACTCAGTTCGAACTGCGCGAGCAGCGAGTGCGATGCTGGGACCAGTACTGTCATCAAAACTACCTACGTCAACTAAGATAGGAATCTACAAAACGTACATTCGATCGCGCTTGACTTACGCCGCTCCGGCGTGGTACCCCTCACGTCCGCGCCGCAGCGAAAGCGGCTGCAGGCTAACAGAACCTGGCTGTTAGGAGAATCGTGGGAGCTGGTCGCTACGTCAGGAACGATGTAATCGCGTCTAATCTTAAATTAGAATCAATCTCCTCATTCGTCACCCGTATCGCGCGTCGTATGTACGAACGCGCTGATACGGGAGAACATCCCCATCTGCGAAACATCGCTCCCCTGCACGCACGCCCCCCCGACGGGCGACCGCTTCCTCGCGAGCTGCTGTTACCGTCTCCCGACTAAGGGAATGTAGGTCGAGACGGTAACTTGCACAACAGACCGTTGAGGATAAGTGATTCGACTTTTTTCGCAATTCCCTTCTGGTTTTGTATGTGACGTGAAGACGTAACATAAACACTTCTACTTGTGCCACGAGTCGTGACACCGTATGCCGACAGGCCGTGTTCCTGTCGAGTTGATGTTCGGGTAGTGGGGGAATATCCCCGGGGCCCGGTCCCTGCAATCCTGCATTAGGAATGTAGACGTTCTTCAGAGAGGGCGCCCCCTGTGCCCCGCCCGCGTACAAGCCCGCCCGAGCTGAGAGTCCGGTTCGTCGCGCAGGTAGCTGAGCCTACCTCGCTGCGCGAACAGGTACCCTCCCACGCCGGGCGGAAGCGCGGCGGAGAACACCTCCTGCTGTCACATCACCTCAGCAGGAGAAGCGCTCTAAGCGAGGAGAAACACCCGAGCCTATGGAAGGCCGAAGAGAGGGGACGATACATTCCTCCCCCCCCCGATCCCCCTCCCCTCAAGCACTGGTGGACTTTGCCGAACAGGACCCCCAGGGCGCAGTCGGGTGGGACACAACATCATACCAGACCTTCGCAGACGAAGAGGCCGCAGCCATCGACGTCCGCGGCCCCTGTACAGCCGAGGACGTACGCGGGGACCGCAGCCGCACCACCGGTGCCGCGCCGCAGCCCCCCACCGCAGCCGCAGGCCCCTCCGACGTCCGTCAGCGAAGATGCGAAGAAGTACCCGCCCATAGTCGTCGAGTGTCTCCCCGACTGGACGACCCACCTGTCAAAAATCAAGGCAACCCTAGGACATACGCCGAACGCCCGCCCCTTCGGCAAAGGGGTACGTTTCCGCCCGAATAGCGGAACGGAATACCGGATCGTACAGAAGTACATGACCAACCTGAGCCAAGAGAATCCGACCGTGGTGTGGTACAGCTACACCCCGGCCAACGAGCTGCCCACCAAGGTCGGGATACGCGGTCTCCCGGCGGACACACCTGCTTCACAGATTGAAGCAGCGCTGCGCGAGGAAGGCTTCCCGGCGACCTACGTGAAAGGCATACCGCCTAAACGAGGACGCCCGGGCTGCCTATTCTTCGCGCAACTTGACCACCTATCGAAGGAAGAACTCCAGCGGCTGTATGGCACTGAGGAGCTCCTATGCATGCCAGGCATTTCCATCGTCGCCTGGCAGGGCGAAGGGGCATGGTGCCACCGATGTCAAGGGTTCGGACACTCTTCAACCAGATGTTTCCGGCCCTTCAGGTGTGTCCGCTGTGCGGGTGAACACCCGGCTGCGGACTGCCCTCACCCCCGCGACCAACAACCGAAGTGCGCCAACTGCGCCAAGGCGCACGCAGCGAACGATCGGCGGTGCGCGGTTATCCAAAGAATGGCAAGACAGATGGGGGTGAAGATCAGCCCCCCACTACCCCCCGCACCCGCCCGCACAACAACGGCGGGGAGAGGTACCGCGCCGCCGCCGAGGGCAGTACAGCGTGCGCCCCCCCCACCTCAGCAAGTAACGACAACACCATCTACGAGCGCTCCGCAACCGCCGAAGAAACGGCAGGAGGCGCACGCTCAACCGCAGCCGGCGAAGCGTACGATCCGGACCATCCCACCACCAGTGCCTACAACATCAGCCACGACTGGCACCACTCTGGCCCCCCCGGCGAATGACGCCACCGAAAGGGGGGGGACCACTTCAGGCCCCTCCAAAAAGAAGAAAAAGAAGAGGAAGAAAAAGAGGGGGAAGGGGATCACGGAAGCCCCAGCCGCAGCACCACCAGCGTCATCCACGCCGATCCCGCCGCCCCAGAGCACCACCACCGCAACCCGAGAAAACAAACCTAGAATTAAGAGAAAAATTGTAAATGTGGCGCCATCTACCGCCGCAGGAGCAACAATAGAAACCGCATTAACCGAACTATTACAGCAGGTAATGGGAATACTCGGAGATGTCCTCACCGCCCTCGTTTCGGGCACCAATCCTCTCGCCGCGTTAACGCAGGCAATATACTCCTTATCCGCCGTTCGCAGAGACCCTCCAACTTAGGGTCATATTCTGGAATCCGGGCGGAATAGCTGGACGTGTCGCCGAGCTCAGGCTGCTCGTTTCGCAGCACAACCCCGATGTTGTGTTGCTGAACGAGACCATGCTGAGCGAGGGACGCCAGTTCAGGATACCGAACTACATCGTGTATCGGCGCGACGAGGTTTCTCCTGAAGGCGTGGCCTATAGAGGCACTGCCGTGCTAATCAGGAGGAACCTAATACACGATGAGTTAGAGTTCCATGACTTTGTAAGCATGAGAACTCACGGTATCCGATTCCGTGTAGCTGGGGGGGAGATGCGTATGTTCGCCGCATACCGTCCCCCCCACTCCTCTCTACACCCCGATGACATCCGCAAGATTTTCGACGGCAGCACACCGGCCATTATCGCCGGGGATTTGAACGCAAAACACCCGGCGTGGGGGTCGAACACCTATAACCCCCCCGGCCGTGCGCTTGCCGAAGATGCAGAGGCGTGGGGGTACAATGTGCTGGGCCCAGATGCGCCCACACATGTACCCTCAAACCCCAAACATCGACCGGATGTCATCGACATAGTGCTGTGCCATCAAGTTACGGCCCAGATCCGTTTAGAGGTGCTGTACGATACGGACACGCAGCACCTCCCGGTACTTCTGCTCGCTGACTTTAGTGCCAACGCAGTCGCGCCTCGAGGTCCCAGGTTCCGGACGGACTGGGAAGCCTTTCATCGTGCATTGCAGAACTTTTCTCTCAAGGAGCCTCTCACGACCTCCAGCGGTGTCGAGAGGGCCGCGCGATATATCAACCGACGTATTTCGGAGGAATATCGCGCGGCCACCACGGCAGTGGAGGGGGGGGCTCCTCGAGAGAAAAAGTTGCCGATAAGGCTTCTCAGGAAGTTACATGTCAAACGGAACCTACGGAAACTTTGGGCGCGAACCCGCTGTCCACAAGTGAAGACACGCCTTAACCGACTATCGGAAGAGTTGTCGGAGGAGATATGGATGTGGCGGGGGGAGACGTGGGACAGGCACGTTTACAGCCTGTCCCAACATCAAGCCTCGCTGCATTCACTCACCCGACGACTCGCCGGTACGGCAACCGCGGTCTCTCCGCTTGTGGACGGTGCGGGCGTAAGGCACTATGCAGCAGCAGAGAGGGCCGAGCTACTGGCACAGCACTTAGAGAGCCAGTTCATTCCGAATGAACCCTCAGTTGGCGCTGAAGAACACCATCAGGGAGTCAGGGACCACGTGTTGGAATACCTGCGTACCCCGCCGCCCCCCTTGCGGGGGGAAGATTTTGTCTCACCCGCTGAGGTTCGGGGGGCAATTTCTCGGTTGCCGAACCGCAAGGCACCGGGGTATGACGGTATTCCGACGGCGGCGCTTAAAGCTCTCCCCCGCAGAGGGGTCGTGGCTATAGCGCGCCTGTTTAATGGCGCGCTACGCACCAGTCACTTCCCCGATGTGTGGAAACGGGGGAAGATCATCCTACTGCCGAAGCCCGGTAAAGACAAACGTCTGCCGGAAAGCTACAGACCCATCACGCTACTGCCTCACATAGCAAAATTGTTTGAAGGCTACTGCTGCGAAGGATTGCACCCCATTGCCTTGCGAGGAGGAGCAACACGGCTTTCGCAGCGGACCTCCACAACTACACAGCTGACCCGTGTGCTGAACCATCTTGCGACCGAAATTAATAACGGTCGCATCTGTCTGGGGTCTTTCTCGACATCGAGAAAGCCTTCGACAGGAGTTTGGCACATAGGTCTGCTGTGGAAGTTAATACAACAAACCTCGACGCCCACAATGCTTGTGCGGCTGGTAGCGTCTTTTCTGGTGGATCGTAGCTTTTTCGTCTCCGTCGAGGGGCCGACTCGGCAGTACGGACGATCAGAGCAGGCGTCCCCAGGGGAGCTGCCTCGCGCCGCTACTGTATGTTGTGTATACCAACGACATTCCCACTCTCGTAGGTCGCGTCGCGGTGGGAAGATGACGTAGTACTAGCGTTGTACGCCGATGATAGTGCATACTTTACTTCCTCGCGTCAGTTTCCATCGCTGCACGCAAGATGCAGCGACTTTTAGATCTGCTTCCCGAATGGCTTGACAAGTGGCGCATGAAGGTGAACGTCGGCAAGACGTGCGCACTTGTCACCAAACGTCTTCGAACACCCCAACGATTCAGTTGCTTGGTCAGAACATTGAGCTGAAACCAACCATCTCGTACCTTGGATGTCAAATTGATCGCTCCCTGCGCATGGCCCCCCAGGTCGAACAAGTGGTTCGACAGGCTAGAGCGGTGAGAGCCAAGCTTTATCCGATCTTTGCATCCAAGTTGCCTACCCGTACCAAGATCGGGATCTACAAGGCGTACGTCCGCTCAAGACTGACCTATGCAGCTCCCGCCTGGTACGCGTTAACTTCCAACACACAACGCAATCGTATTCAGGCCCAACAGAACATAGCTCTGCGAACGATCGTGGGTGCTGGTCGCTACGTCAGAAATGACGTTATAGCTTCCAACCTGCGAATAGAGTCCACTGCTGAGTTCGTGGTCCATATCACGCGACGAATGCTCGATCGCGCGGATAACGGACCCCATCAACATCTAACTAAGATAGCACCGCTTCACGGCCGACCCCCAGAAGGAAGGCCTTATACTCGAGAGCTAGTATCTCCAGAGGGCTCCGCCAACTAGCGTCTAGTTGACGGAGACATTTCCTTATTAGGCATGTATGGAAAATGTCGAAGTCGTTCGCGATTACGATATCTCTCATACTTGCTTAAAGAGTTAGGCGTAGGCCCCGCCCATTGTCACGTGATCACGTACAGAGGGCGGAGCTTACTAGGTCCCCAGTAGTATATATATAAAAATGCAGATATTTTCGTCTTATTAGAATGGGGAATTCGACGGAGATATATCCGACGTGAGCAGATTATATATTATAGTGCCTTCGACAGTGTCTTCGCGCTGATGTCGTCGTATGATGATGATGTCGGCGACGTAAAGTATGCATTACCATCGTAAGTATACACAACACACACACACCCTACTCCGCCGTCCTCGAACGGCGGATAAGAACAGGGGAAGTTACCCCTAGAGGATGCCGGGTGGGGGACAGCCCCGTGACCCGTTACCTGCAGCCCTTCAGGCTGCGGATGCTCCGGTAGGTAGGTAGAGGGCGCCACAATAGCTGTTTAAATTTCTGAAGTTAAAACGCGTATAATAAATTTACATTATTGTGTGCGCGTGTTTGAATACTAACAAAAGTATCATCATCAGCAGAAGCAGCAGCAGCAGAAAATGGCAGACACTGCAGTAGCATCCGAGACCCCAGCTCCGGCGACACCGGCGAAAAAACTGAAGACGACTGCGACCACCGCCGCCGGCGGTGGTGGTGCCAAGAAGCCAAAGGCGAAGCCTACTCATCCGAAAACTTCGGAAATGGTCACCAGCGCGATCAAAGAACTGAAGGAGCGCAGCGGATCCTCTCTGCAGGCAATAAAGAAATATATAGCAGCTCAATACAAAGTCGATGCGGAGAAGCTGGCCCCGTTCATCAGGAAATATCTGAAGGGTGCTGTAGAATCGGGCGCTCTAATACAGACTAAGGGCAAGGGCGCGTCCGGTTCCTTCAAATTGGAATCCAAATCGGCCGCATCTAAGAAACCATCGACGGGCAAGACCGCCGGCGGCAAGAGCGGCGGTGCCGCAACCGGATCTTCGGCAGCGGCCGCGAAAGCCAAGAAGGGAACCGTAACCGCGGCCGCCGGCAAAGGCAAGAAGGGGGCCTCCGCAGCAGCCTCATCGGCGGCGACGGCGACGCCTTCGTCACCCTCCAAAGTGAAACCATCCGCTGCGACTAAGGATAAGAAGGCGGCCGCAGCGAAGAAGAAACCCACCGCCGCCGCTAGAAAATCTGCCGGCTCACAGAGCGGCGGAGTGTCGAAGGCGAAGAGCGGTGGTGCCGCTCCTAAAGCTAAGAAGAGCGCTAAACCACCGACCAAGAAACCAAAGCGCCGAAGCCTAAGAAGGCCGCAACACCGAAGTCAAACTTTCAGCGGCGGCCACCAAGAAGGCTTCCGCCGCCAAAAGTAGGTAGAGAGGGGTAGGTCTTCTCGCCCCGTTCGGTCCGTCCGTCATTCGCACGCACGCACGCACGCACACATGATGATGATGATGGTGTGTGAATTGATGGATGGACGTGTAACGTACATGGAGGGGATGCGGATCCTTCTCTCGCGTGGGAGAACAGCTAGTTAGCGAATATCGCGATGTGGCGTGGCCGCGGACCAACCAACCACCCGCCCACCCGCGCGCTCTCTATGTTTGTTGTTGACATGTGTCGTCTGTCTCACAGACAGACGATCAAGAACAATGGATGTGGTGCGCGCGCGCGTGTGTGTGTGTGTGTGTGTGTGTGGTGTACGTGTGTCTCGCGCCCTGTGCGTGTATACGCGCTAGCGACAGCAACGCTAAAAAGCCCTTTTCAGGGCTAACAAAGATCTCATTATAAAGTTTCTATTACTGTGTAGTGGTAGAGCAGTACGTCTGACCCTATATTCTATTACAATATGAATTGAATTGAATTAAATTACATACATACATACATACATACATACATACATACATACATACACACCAATGACTAACTAAGTGGCGCCGCCAATAGTTACGCATTTCAAGTACTTATTCAATATGATGCTTAAGACTATCTTCTAGTCGGTCGTTCGTCAAACACAACACAAATTGCGTAAAAAATATATACATATATATATATATTTATTATTATTCCATTTTCTCTTCTCCTCACTCACTCTCGAGGAGATGAGAGGAGAGATAGAGATATACGCGCGCACATTAACATACACAAACGCACGCTCGCTCCGAGAGAGAGAGAGAGAGAGAGAAACGGACAGAGTGAAGAGAAAACACGACGATTCAATCAATCAATCAATCAATCAATCAATTAATTAATTAATATTAAAACTAAACATCAACGCAACGCACGCACTGACTCAAATTTCGCACTCTCCGATACACCGCACCGTCCTTCCTTTCTTCTCCTCCGCCTCCTCCTCCTCGCGCATTCCCCTCGCCCGACTGCCCGACTCTCTAATACCCACTAAGCGACATACCCATGCCCGGTTACAAATTCAAAACACTAGCGCTGTTAGCGTGTGTTTATTCTTCTTTGAAATTTATTATTCAACATGTCCGGACGCGGTAAAGGTGGAAAAGTGAAGGAAAGGCTAAGTCCCGTTCAATCGTGCCGGTCTACAGTTTCCGGTCGGTCGTATACACAGACTGCTGCGTAAGGGAAACTACGCCGAGCGTGTCGGTGCCGGTGCACCGGTATATCTCGCGGCCGTCATGGAGTATCTCGCCGCTGAAGTGCTCGAGTTGGCCGGTAACGCGGCTCGCGACAATAAGAAGACTAGGATCATACCCAGACATCTTCAACTGGCCATCCGCAACGACGAAGAGTTGAACAAGCTCCTATCGGGTGTGACGATCGCACAGGGTGGCGTGCTGCCGAACATCCAGGCTGTCCTTTTGCCTAAGAAAACTGAGAAGAAAGCCTAAAACGGGACGTGTGTAAATGTACTCTGCACTAACGCACGACCCCCGAAGAAAAGGTTGTGGTGTGCGATGATAATAATATTGTTTGTTGTGCGTGTGTGTGTGTGTATTACGGGGAACAAACAATACTTGTTTTTTAAATAAGACTATATTAAACCACCACCACCACCACCACCACGACGAATCATAACATTATACCACACCTATTATATCGTGCGTGTGCCCGTTCCATTTTTATTGGACTGGTGGATACGCACGTGTTTACTTAAAAGGCCCTTTTGAGGGCCGCAAATACATTCGATGCTAAATAAAATCAGTTTCTTTGATCTATGGAAAACGACTATGAAATCGTATATTTATAGATATATACTTGAACAAATCCTAGGTATAGCCAATACGGCTTTTCCAGCTATTTAAGCCGATATTAGACTATCTCTAGTATTATCTAATATATATATATATATATATATATATATATATATATATATATATATATATATATATATATATATATATATATATATATATATATATATATATATATATATATATATATATATATATATATATATATATATATATATATATATATATATATATATATAATTACATAATTATATATACATACATACATAATTAATAAATACCCCGACGAACGAACTTTTTTTTTTTTTAGACAACCATTTAACACAAATAATAATAATAAATATCTTTACCTCTCCCCTCCCCACGCATTCGTTCCCCGTGTGTGTGTATACTCGTATTAGTAGTCGCGATATCTACACCCACCCCTCGCTAGTTCAGTTACCGTCGAGTCGAAAAAAGACAATGCTCGCACCGTTTTAGTTTTTAAAGTACGTGTTACTGTGTTGAGATATAGTAGTGGTGCGGGTGCTATTTCGATTGTGTCGCCTACTCTAAAATCTCGATAGTTTTACACTTTCCTTGTTTAAAATGCCACCTAAGACAAGTGGGAAGGCCGCCAAAAAGTCTGGCAAGGCCCAGAAAAATATCTCGAAGTCTGATAAGAAGAAGAAGAAGAAGCACAAGAGGAAGGAGAGCTACGCTATCTACATCTACAAAGTGCTCAAGCAGGTGCATCCGGACACTGGCATATCGAGCAAGGCTATGTCTATTATGAACTCGTTCGTCAATGATATTTTCGAACGCATAGCGGCTGAGGCTTCACGGCTCGCTCACTACAACAAGCGCTCCACCATCACATCGAGGGAGGTGCAGACCTCCGTGAGACTGCTGCTGCCCGGTGAACTTGCCAAACACGCAGTCAGCGAGGGCACGAAGGCGGTCACCAAGTATACCAGCTCGAAGTGAGCGAGCGGATTTGTGTGCTACCTACTACTACTACTACTACTACTACTACCGCTGATGATGATATACATACTAGTCTACTACTGACGGAGTTCAGTTCGATGAACTGAACTCCTCTACCAATATTACAGTATTAGTTCAAAGGCCCTTTTCAGGGCCGCATATATTCTATGTTACCCCGCCGCCCGTGCGTTTTAATGTGGGTTTCTTTGTATAGATATGAGAACGTCTTACTTTATTATTACATACATCATATGCAGGTAGAACACACCACACACAGACACACGATATATATAATATTACACAAGACTAACAGAACATAAAATATATGTCCTTTTCCACAAAGTCGTATGTGTGTGTGTGTTGGTTAACTAACTAACAACTACTACTACTACTACTACTACTACTACTACTACTACTACTACTACTACTACTACTACTACTACTACTACTACTACTACTACTACTACTACTACTACTACTACTACTACTACTACTACTACTACTACTACTACTACTACTACTACTACTACTACTACTACTACTACTACTACTACTACTACTACTACTATAATAATATGGAAGAAGAAGTTACCAATTATTATTATTTTTTTTCCTATCTATCTATCATACGATGCCCAATCATCATCATCATCATCATCATCATCATCATCATCATCATCATAATCCAGCATCGTATGATAGATAATAATAATAAATAGAGATAGGTGGTTGGAGGACGTATGAGGCAGACAAACTAGATCTATCTAGATTCTATTGATGTTGATAGCCTAACTTCATCGGACACAGAGCTCACAAACTAGAAGCTAAATTCTTTACACGTTGTCGCTCGCGCTCACAATACAACACCTCCCTCCTCGCGTCTCAGTCACCTCAGACTCCTGTAACCGAGTGAGCGCGAGGGTAGGCTTAAATATAAATATAGTGCGCCGAGCAGTCGATACGGAACAGGTCACAACGGCAAAAAAGCCAAAAAAGTGACACCAACCCCAGCCATCCCCGTAAGAGCCGCGCCTGCTCCCAGGCCCGCCCCCACTCCAGCTGCAGCTCCAGCTCCAGCCCCCAAACCCACTGCCCCTTTGCAAGCCCCTAAGGCCCCTGCAAAGCCAGCCTGGGCAATGCCTCCTGCTATGGCGCGCAAACAAGTCGCGCCTATCACTAGGCCAAACCCCTCCCCCGTGCAGCCCGCCACCTCAGCGCAGGCCACACCTCAACCTCTGGGTATGCAAAACCCAGTGCCTCGCTTAACTTCATCAGCTCACTCGATTTCCAACGCCCTGGAGGACCTCACCAACATGGGGATCCGCCTCCAGCAGGCCAAAACGCCCTTCGAAATGCTGCAGATCACTGCAGAACACATGGGCACCATACGCTCCTTCTGGGCTCTCCAGAATGGTCCCATGCCCAGTAGGGCAACCCCCTAGTTCTGTCTCCAATGGCTAACACACCATTAGGTCGAGTCAAACCCCGCTCTCTGACTGTCTCGTATTTCAACGCGGACGGACTCAGGTCTCAAAAGGACGAAGTAGCGATCCATTTAAAGAAACACAACGTCGACGTTATGCTAGTGCAAGAAACCTTCTTAAAACCTAGCCACAGCGATCCCAAGATCGCAAATTACAGAGTCATCCGTGGTGACAGGTTGTCCGCCCGCAAAGGCGGCACCCTGATCTACTACAAAGGTGCTTGCACTGCGTACCGCTCGAGGTTCCGCGATTAACAAACATAGAAGCCACCGCGTGTAGGGTGGCTATGACCGATCATAGCCCGATGGTTATCGCCTCGGTTTATCTATCACCGACGAAAACAGTTCTAGAATCGGACATCAGGACCCTAATCAACCTAGGGCCGTCGGTCGTCCTAGCAGGCGACCTAAACAGCAAACATGCCTCCTGGCATTCGATAAGGAGAACAAAACGGCAAGGCGCTTCACGCCCTCATGGGCTCTTATAGCTTCGACGTTATAGCCCCCGTCTCCCCGACACGTTACGCTCTAAACTTTACGTCAAACACCCGACGTTTTAGATATTGCGTTAATCAAAATATCACCCTAGCGGTCGACTCCATCGAACCGCTACACGAATATCATCGGATCATAGGCCGGTGCTCCTCAAGCTGGGCCAATCGACAGGCGAGGTCCCTCAGACCAAAACCGTAGTCAACTGGCGTGCTCTCGAAGGTAAACTCAGAGCCACGACCACCCAGCAGCTAGATATTTCGACTAACGAGATCGACTCACCCGACAAGGCGTTTCGGGCGATCGACTCTTTAACTTCACACCTTAGCTCGGCCGTCGAAGACTCGAAAGGACGGTCCCCGCGTCGACCGATCAATTCAGGGTCCTTCCCTCGAGTCTCCGTCGACTGATAAGATCAAAATCGCGCGGCAAAGCTTCACGATAGATACCCGACGGATGTTAATCGCGTTAGACTGCGCCACCTCAAAGGGAGGTCAAAGAGCGCATAAAATCATATAACGATCAAAATGGGGCGACCTGCTAGCAGACCTGGAGCCTTCGAATACCGCCTACTGGCGTGTGGCGCAGGGTCTCAAAGCAGACACCATCACACCAATGCCTCCTCTAATTTTACCGGACAACGCTACTCTCGCTTTCGATGACACGGAGAAAGCCGAATATCTCGCGGACAGTCTAGAGAGCCAATGCTCCCCGTCGAACTCCCCCCGCGGACCAAGACCACCTCCTAAAGGTGAACGCCGACGTGGCGCTTAGGGCGTCGTTACCACCAGCGGGCGAACCGTTAGAACCCGTGACCACCGACGAGGTCACAAATATTATAAAAAACCTCAAAAAGAGGTCAGCTCCCGGTCCCGACGGGATTAACAATAAAATAATTAAAGCGCTTCCCGCTAATATCATCTGCCTCCTTGTGGCAATATTCAATACGCTCCTCTCCAGCTGCTCCTTCCCGGATTCCTGGAAGGAAGCGGACGTCATCGGGATACCCAAACCGCACAAACCGCGGAACCTCCCCACCAGCTATCGCCCAATCAGTCTCCTGAACTCCGTGGGCAAGGTATATGAAAGGATTATTCTTAGGCGACTTAAAGAACACGTCCTAGCTAATAGATTACTTCCCGATGAACAGTTCGGGTTTAGGAATACGCACTCCTGCGTTCAACAGGCCTTCCGCTTAACGGAACACATTCTCGCAGGGCTAACCCTGAAAAACCCCATCGGTACTGGTGCACTATTCTTCGATGTCGCAAAGGCATTCGACAAAGTCTGGCATAACGGTTTAATTTATAAACTTCACTCCATCAACATACCAGACAGGCTCGTGCACATCATACGAGCCTTCTTGTCGAATCGCACTTTTCGATATCGAGTCGACGGCACGCGCTCCTCAAGCCGGCCGCTCCTGGCAATTCAGGGCTCCGTTCTTTCCCCTTTGCACGGTGATGTCCAGAAAGATCCACCAGGTCAGTCTTGCGCTTTTCGCAGACGATACCGCCCTATACTATTCAAACTTACACAAGGGCCGTATCACCATCCGACTCCAAGCCGCAGCCAACCGCCTCGCCGAGTGGTTTCGGTTATGGAGAATCGAAATTAACCCGGATAAAAGTGCAGCAGTCTTCTTCTGGAGGCTCATCAATCCATTCTGCACTGCATCAGTACCTAACCGTAGAAAGCTAGGACGCATCACGATCTTCGACCGTCCATTCCTGGGTAGAAACGGTCAAATACCTAGGGTCACCTTTGACCGTAAACTCAGCTTCCGTCCGCATATCAAAATGCGAGAAATAAGGCCGCGTTTGTCATGAGCCGGCTTCACCCGCTCATCTGCGCTAAAGCAAAATGTCCTTAAGACATAAACTCCTTCTATATAAGACCTGCGTAAGGCCTATTATGACCTACGCCAGCGTCGTCTTCGCCCACGTAGCCGAAAACAAAATAAATCAACTCCAAACGGTTCAAAACCGTTTCACTAGAATCGCAACCGGAGCAGAGCCGTACCAACGCAACATCGATCTGCACGGTGACTTACACCTCGTCACCATACCGGAATACCTCAAATCCCTCTCGCAGCGCTTCTTCGAAAGCGCTTTCGCATTCTAACCCGCTAGTGGTAAACGCCGCAACCTACGATCCGGATCGAATCCGGTAACTACGAACCGTAGACCCCGTCACGTCCTCGACGACCCCCACTTCATGGGGAACCTAATGCCAGTCCGTCCTCAACGGACCCCGGACCACAGTGCATACACCTCGTCGCGTCGCCCTCGCCTCCGAGCGCGACGCAATCTTCGCGACACCGCGTACACTCGCTACACCCGCGTGTCAGGGCGGTTCTCACCGCCCACAGTCTCCGATTGATATGACAACAGGTGGCGTCCGTCAGAGGCTAGGTTCGCATACCGAAACCTCGGACGGTCATTAGTCATCACCATCCATTCTCCACTCGGGAGAATTGCAATATAGCTAGGGAACTGGCAACTTGGGTGGCATCATCAGATAGGTATGAGATCAAGAGTAGACCGACACGCTCAGTTATGAGCGCTTTGTGTAAGTAAGAGAACCACAGTAGGCAAAACACGGTTAAAATAAAACCAGCTCACGGACCCCTCAGTTCCGTGAGCCCTGTATCCGATGAAGCTGTAAGAGCCGCATAGGCTAACAGCATAAACATCAACAGAATCTAGAGAGAGCAGTCGATACGGCACTTCTACTTCGAGACGTGACGGACGTAGTCGTCGGTCAATTGCGCGCGCGTGTTTGTGTTTTGTTATCGACGATTTTTTTTTTCTTCTTTTATTCCCTCTGTGAAGAAAAGTTCTCTTACTCTTTGAGCGAAGATGACCGGTCGCGGCAAAGGCGGTAAAGGTTTGGGAAAAGGAGGAGCGAAAAGGCACAGGAAGGTTCTTCGTGATAACATCCAGGGTATTACGAAGCCCGCCATCCGTCGTCTCGCTCGCAGAGGTGGCGTGAAACGTATCTCCGGTTTGATCTACGAAGAAACTCGCGGGGTGCTGAAAGTGTTCCTCGAGAACGTGATCCGCGACGCGGTCACTTACACAGAACACGCTAAGAGGAAGACGGTCACCGCTATGGATGTCGTCTACGCTCTGAAACGTCAAGGACGCACCCTCTACGGCTTCGGAGGATAAAGGAAAGAAGAAGCACAGATCTTCTTCTTCTTCTTCGATTCTATTTGAAGCTTCGTTCGTTCGTCGTGTTACGCTATGTGCGGCAAGGCATAATCGCCTACCACCACCCCACCACCGCCGCCGCACCACTCTACTGTTACATTCATATAAACATATTACTTACTACATGGCGTATGTGCGCATGTAGATGTGTGTGTGTGTGTGCATGTGTAATAAATAGCATAGGTAGCATGACGATACTGTGGATACAGAAAGAAGAAGAAGAAGATTATAATAGATAAATAAAAGGCCCTTTTCAGGGCCGCATATGAATCACGATACCTTGATATGTTTCATAGATAGATTCCGACGTATCGCCGTTGTCGACATAACATAAAATAAATATATAGAAATGTTCTCGACCACTATCACTACACACACTAAGATTGACCCTATATATATATATATAATCATTATTATATATACAATTCATTATCTTAAAACTAATAATAATTAAATAATGATATATGAAATATAAAAGACAGAAAAGTCAAAAAAAAAAAAAAAAAACACAACATACGTTAGTTGCATGACACTCAGACTGCGCTAGCGTGCGTGCTGTGTTATATATAATAGATGTATGTGTAAAAATAAATAAACATACATTTCTTTGTTTGTTCTTTCGTATAATATAATAATAATATTATTATTATTACTACTACGATAACTATTCCGAGAGAGCGCGCGTCGTCGTTCAAAGAGTGATGTTCTACTCTCTCTCTCCTCGCTTTGAAAGAGGACGAGGATTACAATGGGAAAGAAAGCTTCTCTCGAGGCCTGAACGCCGGTGTTCATGTTGACGTCTGACATATATGCGAATACGGATTCAAGTGGAGTTATTTTGAAACATTATAAATAATTTTCAAGGGTCGAACCTTACGTATTGAGAGTTCAGTCTGTGAGCTGGGAGAGCTCTACATGTTTACGACCTTCGACGTATAATCGGCCGCTGCTTTTCGAATTATGCATTACCGGCGGGACCTCCGCTTCCTGTTCAATCTGAGGATCCTCACTTTCACTGGATCGAATTAAAGCTGACTAGGAGAATGATAGAATAGAAAAATCAATTTAAAACGTGTGTCTCAGTACGCACAGAATACAGTGAACAAAATAAACATACGCCAGTCTGTTCTCGATCGTCACATCTTTCCGTGTATTGATCGTTCACGTAAACAGTCTCAATAATATAACGTACGTGCATTCTGAATGCGATAATATTTATGTGTCCCGTTAAAAATTAAATTTAATTCGAGACGTTCTAGTGAAAAGTTATAAGTGTTCATACGAGAAAACGTCTCAAAGCACCACGGTTCTCCTTATGGTTTTGCTTTGCGGCGGGGGGGTAGAGTAGGTCGCCAGAGGGCGCCAAAGAGCGTTCTCGTGCGGTGTAGCTCAATTGCAAGTACCTTAGGGGAAAACACGAGAGCTACGTTACCAACGTCCAAAGCGGAACCTCCGTTTGCAGTCGAGGTATTAACTCCTGCACTCGTTGAGGACCTCGGAGGACCACGAGATCGCCCTGTACTCGAAGCCGACAGAAAGCCATTCGTGCCCACTGAAAGCCGAGAGTATTCTTGCACTGGGTCCCCTTTCTTTTCAGAAAGGGACCGCCCAGTGTAACGTCCTTATTAGGACGGTGACAAGCCCTCATCATCAACACCACTCGCCGAGCAACACCTGGCAGCGTCCGTCAACGTGGTGTGTACCCCTGGGGAGGGCTCCCAGCGACCGCTTGCCAACGTGTCGTATCAGCGCACAAGGGCACAACAAACAGGACAAAGTAACTGTCACAGCTCCTTGACAGTGTAACAAACTTCGCCAGGAGATCCAGTCCGAAGATGTCGGACGACGAAGACTCCCCACCCCGCACCAGTTAGAGATAGGCGCCCGAAGGCGGTAGTTGATAGGGCTCTCGTGGAGCGAAATTTGTTCGCCCCAGGAACGTCGCGGATACTGCCACCCGGGTACCTCGTTCGTCCCAAGCCGGGAAGATCGGCATCGGTCGCCGCGCTCGACGCCCGCGAGGCTGAGTCCACGCGTGTGGTCGAACCGACGCCCCAACCACGCCGGTCGTTAGGCGGTCGACGAAAGCCATCCGGAGAAGAAGCGGTCCATGAGGACAAGCGCCCTCGCACAGACGAGATGAAAACGCCCACACCACCACCAGTGACCAGGCACCATGAACCGCCTGCATCCCCATCACCGCCCAGAACAGGAGGGTGGAAGCAGCAGCAGCAGAGATGAGGACTTTGAGGAAGAGTCCCCAGAAGGAGAACATGGCTGGGACGGTACATCGTACGCCACCCTGCCATCAGTGCTCGAGAATCCCGCCCCCGCGGCGGGACACCAGCAACCCCTCCCGCACCTAAAGTTCCCCCTGCACAGCGCCCACTTCCCTCAGCCCTCCACCTCGTACGCCCATGTTGCGTCGAACCGGCATCACCACGCCGGATCCCCCACCTACCCTCATCCCCTCAACGCCTGTCGAGAGAGAGACGGGAAGAGGATAAAAGTACCCTCCATCATAGTCGAGTGCCTCCCGGACTGGACTACGCACTTTAAGAGGATCAAGGGAGGCACTCGGCCACGCGCGCCTAATGACCTTTCGGGAAAGGAGTGCGCTTCCGACCTCAAACCGCTGCAGAGTACAGGGTTATCCAGCGCTACCTCATCGAAAAGAGCAGTACCGACACTAATATAGTATGGTACTGCTATACACCATCAGACGAGCTGCCCACAAAGGTGAGCCTGAGGGGGCTGCCCTCGGACACACCACCGGAAGCAATCGAGGAGGCCCTAAAAGAAAAGGACTTCCCAGTGACCTTCGTTCGCTTGATACCTCCGAAAAGAGACAGACTAGGATGTCTCTTCCACGTCAAGATGACGCACCTATCCCAACATGAACTCCAGAGACTTTACGCCGTGGATGAGCTCCTCAATATGCCAGGCATAGTCATCTCCGCCTGGCAAGGAAAGGCCCCGCACAATGCCATCGATGCCAGGGGTTCGGTCTAGCTCCTTCACATGCTTCCGGCCCTTCAGGTGTGTCCGATATCAGGAGGCACCCAGCGGTGCCGAAGCCCAGGACTCCCCGGCCGAAATGCGCAAATTGCGCTAAAGCCCATCCTGCAAACGACCGAAGATGCGCAGTATTACAGCGCATCGCGCAAGCAAGCAAATATCCCCGCCGCCGCCGCCAGCAAAGCGGAAGTGCAGGCAGCAGCGCAGGATGGCTGGACGCAGGTGGGCAGGCAGCCCCCGCGCCAGGTACCCCCAACCTTACCTCAGCCCCTCGAGGCGAGAGATGCCCGGAGCCCCGAACCAGTGGCTACCACCCAAGGCGAAAATCAACGCACCACCTCAGCCAAGCAAGGCACCTAAGCCAGCACCAGCACCAGCACCAGCACCAACCAGGTCAGGAGCAGAAACTGGTGCTTTGATCCCCGGCGAATGAAGCCACGGAAAGGGGACAGGTGCAACCTCGAAAAAGAGGGGTAAGAGGAAGCGGAAGGGGAGGGCACAGACCGAAGGGCTCACCTCGACGCCAAATCCGACCCAGAGCACCACCACAACACGGGCAGTTCCTGCAGCTGATGACGATGATCGACGTCAGCACGCGCACACAAACTGCAAATGACCAAACGCCGCGACTAGAGTACCCCACGTCGGGTCAATACCGGTTATTGCGGCGCCGTCTGTCGAAGACGTAATAGTACTTTTGTTAGGAAGGTTATGGGACTCCTCGGGGATATTCTCGTAGCCATCACTACCGGGAACATCCGCTCGCCGCGATCGCACGCGTGTTGACATCACTTAGCACGGCTCGTAATGGCTCCGCAAGTTAGGGCTATGTACTGGAACCCGAACGGCATTAACACCAAGCTGATCGGGCTAAAGGCTCTCGTCCGGCGATACGACATTCAAGTTGTATTGCTGGGCGAAACAGAAACTAAGACCTTCGGATAGTCTGAGATTGCCGAATTTCCACGTGTATCGTCGCGATGAGGTCTCTCCTGCCGGAGTGGCCTACCGTGGCACGGCCGTACTGGTCAGGAGGGATCTCGTGCACGAGGAAATAGAGTTGCAGCCTTACATCTCCATGCGCTCCATCGGCATCCAGCTAAAAGCCTCCGGAAGACGCTGCGGCTTTACGCTGCGTACCGTCCTCCCGGCACTCCCCTCAATCAACGGACATCCGGAATGTATTCGACGGCAGCACGCCCACGATTATTGCCGGGGACCTTAACGCTAAACACCCGGCATGGGGTCGAACACCATAACCCCGCGGGCAGGCTGCTGTACGCAGACTCGCAGGGAGGGATTACGACGTGCTCGGGCCGAACGAGCCGACGCATATTCCCTCCTGCAGTCAATACAAACCGGATGTCCTGGATATAGTGCTTAGCCAGTGTATCCAGACCCCGTCCACCTGGAGGTCCTTTACGACGCGGATACTCAGCACCTTCCGGTGCTCATAGTGACGGACCTAAGTGCAGTCTGGTGTCTCCGAGATCGCCTAACACAAGAACGGACTGGGAGGCTTACAGAAGCGCACTTGTGACGATGGACACGGGCCGTCCCATCAGGACGGCCGAAGACGTCGAGGTGGTCGCCAAGCACATCACCGAACGTATATCGGATGAGTGCAAGGCGGCCACCAAAATCGTCAGTCGTCGTCACAGTGGCGTGGTGAGCTTCCCAGAAAGCTGAACATCAAGCTGAACCGTAAGAAGGCACTCCAGAAGACTCTGGGCACGCACTCGTTGCCCGCGTGAAGACACTTTTAAATCGGCTGTCGGAGGAGCTGTCTAGGAAGTGATGCTGCACAGGGGAGAGTCATGGAACCGTCATCTCGATCGGATTTCGGAAAACCAGACCTCTCTTCATCACTTAAATAGGCAGCTTACCCGCACCCATTTACCGGTGTCTCCACTGAGTGGATGATACGGGTCGCGTTCACTATGAAGCATCGGACAGGGCCGAGATACTGGCTACGCATCTAGAGGGGCAGTTCACACCAAACATAGCCCTAACCGCGGCCTCGCAACATCATAGGCAGGTAGAGGACCGCGTACGGGAATTCATGTTATGTCCTGAGGAGCCTCTGCAGGGAGAAGCCTTCTTCTCTCCAGCGGAAGTGCGCAGAGCCATTCAATGGCTACCACTGCGCCGTGCACCCGGACAAGACGGAATACCCACCGCGGCACTTAAGGCTCTGCCGGGGAGGTATCGTTGCGCTAGCCCGTTTATATAACGGGATCCTGCGCACGTGCCACTTCCCGGAACAGTGGAAACTGGGGAAGATTTTCGTGCTGCCGAAGGCGGGCAAAGACAGGAGACGTCCGGCAAGCTACCGTCCTATTACGTTGCTATCACACGTAGCGAAACTTTTGAGAAGCTGCTGCTGCGGAGGATCAACCCGTGCATAACCGTACGGGATGAACAGTTCGGCTTCCGTAGCGGCCATTCTACTACTTTGCAGCTGGCACGTGTGCTACACTACCTCGCATTCGATCACAATCGTGATCGGGTGTGCGTCTATTTCTCGTCGAAGGCCTTTGACAGGGTGTGGCATACGGGACTGCTGTACAAGTTGATAGAACATACCACCATCCCGCCTCAGTTCGTGCGTTTGATAGCATCGTATCTGGAGGGTCGCAGCTTTTACGTCTCCGTCGATAAAGCCGATTCGGCGGTACGGCCTATTCAAGCTGGCGTTCCCCAGGGGAGTTGCCTTGCGCCGCGACTGTACGCGGTCTACACCGACGACATCCCGCTCCCTTAGGTCGCGCGGAGGCAGGATGATGACGGTCTGTTAGCGCTTTTCGCCGACGACAGTGCGTACTTTACGTCTTCGCGTCAAGCCAACCACGCAGCCAGAAAAATGCAGCGCATGTTGGACCTGCTTCCTGACTGGTTTGATAAGTGGCGGTTGACTGTCAACGTTGACAAGACTACCGCCCTTATCACCGGAAGACGGAATAAATACCCCCCCCCGCTCGAGCTCCGCGGACAAGCGATCGAATGGAATACCAGAGTGACATATCTCGGATGCCGTATTGACAGCACGCTGCGCATGGAACCGCAGGTCGAACACTCAGTTCGAACTGCGCGAGCAGCTGAAGTGCGATGCTGGGACCAGTACTGTCATCAAAACTACCTACGTCAACTAAGATAGGAATCTACAAAACGTACATTCGATCGCGCTTGACTTACGCCGCTCCGGCGTGGTACCCCTCACGTCCGCGTCGCAGCGAAAGCGGCTGCAGGCTAACAGAATCTGGCTGTTAGGAGAATCGTGGGAGCAGGTCGCTACGTCAGGAACGATGTAATCGCGTCTAACCTTAAGTTAGAATCCATCTCAGACTTCGTCACCCGTATCGCGCGTCGTATGTACGAACGCGCTGATACAGGAGAACATCCCCATCTGCGAAACATCGCTCCCCTGCACGCCCCCGACGGGCGACCGCTTCCTCGCGAGCTGCTGTTACCGTCTCCCGACTAAGGGAATGTAGGTCGAGACGGTAACTGCACAACAGACCGTTGAGGATAAGTGATTAGACTTTTTCGCATTTTCCTTCCGGATTTGTATGTGACGTGAAGACGTAACGTAGCATTTCTACCTGTGCCACTAGTTGTGTCACCTGATCCCGACAGGCCTTAGATCCGTCGAGTTGATGTTCGGGTAGTGGGGAATATCCCGGGGCCCGGTCCTGCTAATATATTAGGTTTAGTAGACGTTCTTCAGCAGAGGGCGCCATCGGACCCGGCCGTGGTGTTAAGCTGTTGATTAGTACGAGTATTCGGAAAGTCTCCAGACGACGCATCCTTTGCCGAAGGGAAACCAAGCTTAGTCCCAGGATTATCCGGGACGGGCGAAATCCGGAGACCACCAGACTTCGCTGACACGGGTCTAGCCACCCGCGTGTGCCCAATCCTGTGTCAGCACGGTCACGCACTATTGATTCCTTTTGTTAGGAAAGGAACGAATAGTGCAGCGTCACTGAGGACGCACTAAAGTCCATACATCCAGCCCGAGGTCAAGCCACCGAAGATAAGACTGTCCCACAGGATCTCCCTTAGGGGTGATTCGCGCCCGTGAGGCTCTACAGAGTGGCCCACCCTCGCCTGAATAGGGCACACACGAGCAGTGTAACACCGCCACCCCTAACAATCATAGTTAGTGATAAGGTAGATAGTAGGGAGGCTGAAAATAGCCGACAGGCGGATCCCCGCCCCCACCGAACGGCAAGGGAGGAACGAGGAGAGGCAGAGCGGCGGCCGGTGGACCACCGCGGGTCGAGGCGGAGCGCGGCCCCCTCACCCTCACCCGTACCCCCTGTGCCCCGCCCGCGTACAAGCCCGCCCGAGCTGAGAGTCCGGTTCGTCGCGCAGGTAGCTATGCTGGTGCAGGTTCCCCGCACCTCCATGCCGGGCGGAAGCCCGGCGGAGAACACCTCCTGCTGTGACGTCGCCTCGGCAGGAGAAATGCCTAAAGCGTCAGAAACTTACCGAGCTATGGAAGGCCGAAGAGAGGGCGATGCATTCCTCTCCCCGATCCCCCCTCAAGCACTGGTGGACTTTTGCCGAACAGGACCCCAGGGCGCAGTCGGGTGGGACACAACATCATACCAGACCTTCGCAGACGAAGAGGAGCCGCAGCCGTCGACGTCCGCGGCCCCATAATACAGCCGGACGTACGCGCGGGGACACCAGCCACTGCACCGGTGCGCGCGCCGCAACCCCCACCGCAGCCGCAGGCCCTCCGACATCCGTCAGCGAAGATGCGAAGAAGTACCGCCCGCCGTCCGTCGAGTGTCTCCCCGACTGGACGACCCACCTGCAATATCAAAATCAAGGCGACAGGACATACCGCCGAACGCCCGCCCCTTCGGCAAAGGGGTACGTTTCCGCTGAACAGCGGAACGGAATACCGGATCGTACAGAGTACATGACCAGCAGGCCAAGAGAATCCGACCGTGGTGTGTTGCTTTACACCCGGCCAACGAAACTGCCACCAAGGTCGGGATACGCGGTCTCCCGGCGGACACACCTGCTTCACAGATTGAAGCGGCGCTGCGCGAGGAGGCTTCCCGGCGACCTGCGTGAAGGCATACCGCCTTACAAACGAGGGACGGGCTGCTGTCCACGAAGGAAGAACTCCAGCGGCTGTATGGCACAGGGCTCCTATGCATGCCAGGCATTTCCATCGTCGCCTGGCAGGGCAGGGAGGGCCATCTCAGTGCCACCGATATCAGTTCGGACACTCTTTGACGCCGCTTTCCGGCCCTTCAGGTGTGTCCGCTGTGCGGGTGAACACCCGGCTGCGGACTGCCCTCACCCGCGACCAACAACCGAAGTGCGCCAACTGCGCCAAGGCGCGCGCAGCGAACGATCGGCGGTGCGCGGTTATCCAGAATGGCCCGAACGGATGGGGGTGAAGATCGGCCCCTGCCGCACCCGCCCGCACAGCAACTGGCGGGAGAGGTGCCGCGCCGCCGAGGAGCGTAGTGCAGCGTGCGCCCCACCTCAGCAAGCAACAACACCTCTACAGGCGCTCCGCAACCGCCGAAGAAACGGCGGGAGGCGCACGCTCAACCGCAGCCAGCGAAGCGTACGATCCCGGACCATCACCGCAGTGCGCTTCCAGCATCGTACGACCGGCGCACTCTGGCCCCCGACGGGCGCCACCGAAGGGGGACCGCTCAGACCCCTCAAACAAAGAAGAAGAAGAAGAAGAAAGAGGGGAAGGGGATCACGGAAGCCCCAGCCGCAGCACCGCCAGCGTCATCCACGCCGATCCCGCCGCCCCAGAGCACCACCACCACAACCCGAGACTCAAGACCTCTTAGAAATAAGAATAAGAGTATGTGGCGCCATCTACCGCCGCAGGAGCAACAATAGAAACCGCATTAACCGAACTATTGCACGGCGGGTAATGTGGGAATACTCCCGGAATGTCACTCACCGCCCTCGTTTCGGGCGCAATCCTCTCGCCGCGTTAACGCCAGGCGTATACCCATACGCCGTTCGCGAGACCCTCCAACTTAGGGTCATATTCTGGAATCCGGGCGGAATAGCTGAACGTGTCGCCGAGCTCAGGCTGCTCGTTTCGCAGCACAGCCCGATGTTATTGTTGCCAGACGAAGTTGAGCGAGGGACCTCAGTTCATACCGAACTACATCGTGTATCGGCGCGACGAGGTTTCTCCTGAAGGCGTGGCCTATAGAGAGGCACTGCCGTGCTACAATCACTAAGGAGGAACCTAATACACGATGAGTTAGAGTTCCGCTGTGACTTTGTAAGCATGAGAACTCACGGTATCCGATTCCGTGTAGCTGGGGGAGATGCGTATGTTCGCCGCATACCGTCCCCACTCCTCTCTACACCCGATGACATCCGCAAGATTTTCGACGGCAGCACCGGCCATTATCGCCGGGGATTTGAACGCAAAACACCCGGCGTGGGGGTCAATTTCTGCTTGGTCGTGTGCTTGCCGAAGATGCAGAGGCGTGGGGGTACAATGTGCCACCAGGCCCAGATGCTTTACATGTACCACTCAAACCCCAAACATCGACCGGATGTCATCGACATGAACTGTGCCATCAAGTTACGGCCCAGATCCGTTTAGAGGTGCTGTACGATACGGACGCAGCACCTCCCGGTACTCTGCTGACTTTGGTGCCAACGTCCGCGCCCCAGTCCCCAGGTTCGAACGGACTGGGAGGCCTTTTATCGTGCATTGCAGACTTTTTCTCTCGGGCCTCTCACGACCTCCAGCGGTGTCGAGGGGCCGCGCGATATATCAACCGACGTATTTCGGAGGAATATCGCGCAGCCACCGGCTGGTGGAGACTCTCGAGAAAAAAAGTTGCCGATAAGGCTTCTCAGGAAGTTACATGTCAAACGGAACCTACGGAAACTTTGGGCGCGAACCGCTTCAATCACAGTGAAGACACGCCTTAACCGATTATCGGAAGAGTTGTCGGAGAGATATGGATGGCGGGGCGATAGGATAGCACGTTTGCAGCTGTCCCAACATCAAGCTATCATACATACCGCCTCACCGACGGCTCGCCGGTACGGCAACCGCGGTCTCTCCGCTTGTGGACGGTGCAGGCGTAAGGCACTATGCAGCAACAGAAACCAGCTACTGGCACAGCACTTAAGCTTCAGTTCATTCGAATGACCCTCAGTTGGAGCTGAAGAACACCATCAGGAGTCAGGGACCACGTGTTGGAATACCTGCGTACCCGCCTTTGCGGGGAAGATTTTGTCTCGCCCGCTGGTGCGAGGCAATTTCTCGGTTGCCGAACCGCAAGGCGCCGGGGTATGACGGTATTCCGACGGCGGCGCTTAAAGCTCTCCCGCAGGGGTCGTGGCGCGCGCCTGTTTAATGGCGCGCTACGCACCAGTCACTTCCCCGATGTGTGGAAACGGGGAAGATCATCCTACTGCCGAAGCCCGGTAAGACAAACGTCTGCCGGAAAGCTACAGACCCATCGCGCTACTGCCTCACATAGCAAAATTGTTTGAAGGCTACTGCTGCGAAGGATTGCACCCCATTGCCCTTGCGAGGAGGAGCAACACGGCTTTCGCAGCGGACACTCCACAACTACACAGCTGACCCGTGTGCTGAACCATCTTGCGACCGAAATTAATAACGGTCGCATCTGTCTGGTCTTTCTCGACATCGAGAAAGCCTTCGACAGGGTTTGGCACATAGGTCTGCTGTGGAAATTAGCATACAACAAACCTCGACGCCCACAATGCTTGTGCGGCTGGTAGCGATCTTTTCTGGTGGATCGTAGCTTTTTCGTCTCCGTCGAGGCCGACTCGGCAGTACGGACGATCAGAGCAGGCGTCCCCAGGGGAGCTGCCTCGCGCCGCTACTGTATGTTGTGTATACCAACGACATTCCCACTCTCGTAGGTCGCGTGTAGGTGGGAAGATGACGTTAATACTAGCGTTATTACGCCGATGATAGTGCATACTTTACTTCCTAAGACGTCGGATTTCATCGCTGCACGCAAGATGCAGCGACTTTTAGATCTGCTTCCCGAATGGCTTGACAAGTGGCGCATGAAGGTGAACGTCGGCAAGACGTGCGCATCGCCAAACGTCTTCGAACACCCCAACGATTCAGTTGCTTGGTCAGAACATTGAGCTGAAACCAACCATCTCGTACCTTGGATGTCAAATTGATCGCTCACGCATGGCCCCAGGTCGAACAAGTGGTTCGACAGGCTAGAGCAGTGAGAGCTAAAAGCACCTCCGATCTTTGCATCCACGAGTTGCCTACCCGTACCAAAATCGGGATCTACAAGGCGTACGTCCGCTCAAGACTGACCTATGCAGCTCCCGCCTGGTACGCGTTAACTTCCAACACACAACGCAATCGTATTCAGGCCCAACAGAACATAGCTCTGCGAACGATCGTGGGTGCTGGTCGCTACGTCAGAAATGACGTTATAGCTTCCAACCTGCGAATAGAGGTCACTGCTGAGTTCGTGGTCCGTATCACGCGACGAATGCTCGATCAGCGCGGATAACGGACCTCATTTACATCTAACTAAGATAGCACCGCTTCACGGCCGACCTCCAGAAGGAAGGCGAGCTAGTATCTCCAGGGCTCCGCCAACTAGCGTCTAGTTGACGGAGACATTTCCTTATTAGGCATGTATGGAAAATGTCGAAGTCGTTCGCGATTACGATATCTCTCATGCTTGCTTAAAGAGTTAGGCGTAGGCTCCGCCCACTGTCACGTGATCAAGTGCAGAGAACGGGCTTCTACTGATAGTATAAATAAAACTGCAGATGTTTTCGTCTCATTAGAATGGGGAATTTGACGGAGACATATCCGACGTGAGCAGAAGTTATATTATAGTGCCTTCGCCAGTGTCATCGCGCTGATGTCGTCGTCGTCGTAAAGTATGATGATGTCGGCGACGTAAAGTATGCATTACCATCGTAAGTATACACAACACACACACCTAACTCCGCCGTCCTCGAACGGCGGATAAGAACCAGGGGAAGTTACCCCTAGAGGATGCCGGGTAGGGGGACAGCCCGTGACCGTTACCTGCAACCCTTCAGGCTGCGGATGCTCCAGTAGGTAGGTAGGTAGGTAGGGCGCCCGCCGGAGCGTTGTTCTCGTCAGTGTAACGGTGCAGTACAGCAGGGAAACACGAGGCTACGTTACCAACGTCAAAGCGGAACCTCCGACTGCAGCGGTTTCCAGCTCCTGCAGTCGTCGAGAACCTCGGCGGACCGCGAGATCGCCCTGTACTCGAAGTAACAGAAAGCCATTCGTGCCCACTGAAGCTTAGAGTAAATCGCCGCACTGGGTCCCTGGCGCTGAAAGGGACCGTGTAACGTCCTTATTAGGACGGTGACAAGCCCTCATCACCAGCACCGCTCGCCGAGCAACACACCTGGCAGCGTCCGTCAGTGGTGTGTACCCTGCAAGGAGGAGCTCCCCGCAGCGACCACTTGCCAACGTGTCGTATCAGCGCAAAGGGGCACAGGACAAGTAACTGTCACAGCTTTTGCGACGGTGTAACAAACTTCGCCAGGAGATCAGTCGAAGATGTCGGACGACGCGAAGACTCCCCACCCCCACTTTCCAGCCGAAGTGATATAGGCGCGAGGCGGTAGTTGATAGGGCTCTCGTGGAGCGAAACTGTTCGCCAGGAACGTCGCGGATACTGCCGGAATTTTACCTCGTTCGTCCCAAGCCCGGAAGATCGGCATCGGTCGCCGCGCTCGACGCCCGCGAGGCTGAGTCCACGCGTGTGGTCGAACCGACGCCCAAACCACGCCGGTCGTTAGGCGGTCGACGAACGCCATCCGAGGAAGCGGTCCACGAGGACAAGCGCCAGAAGACCGATGAACTCCCACCAGTGACGAGGCACCAGGAACCGCCAGCGTCCCCATCACCACCCAGAACTGGAGGGCAGAAATGGTAGCAGCAGACATGAGGGACTTCGAAGAAGAGTCCCCAGAGGAGTGAACGAGCTGGGATAGCACCTCGTATGCAACCCTACCATCGGTGCTCGAGGAATCCCGCCCCCGCGGCGGAACTCAGCAGCCCCTCCCGCACAAGTTCCCCTGCTCAGCGCCCCTTCCCTCTCCTCTACCTCATGCGCTCAAACAGCGTCCCAACCGGCAGTACCTCGCCGTGTCCCCACCTACCCCTCATCCCCTCAACGCCCTGTCGAGGCGAACGGAGGAGAAGGATCGAAAATACCCTCCCATCATAGTCGAGTGCCTCCCGGACTGGACTACACACTTCAGAAAAGCGGATTAAGGAGGCACTCGGCCACGCACCCAACGCTCGCCCGTTCGGGGAAAGGAGTGCGATTTCAGCCACAAACTGCCGCCGAATACCGCGTTATCAACGCTACTTAATCGAGAAAAAGCAGTACCGATACAAACATCGTATGGGTACTTTGCTATGCATAATCAGCAGACAGGCTGCCCACAAGGAATTGAGCCTGGGGGCTGCCCTCGGACACACCACCGGAAGCAATCGAGGCCCACAAAAGAAAGGACTTCCCCGAGCGTTCGTCCGTTTGATACCTCCAAAAGAGACGAAGACTAGGATGTCTCTTCCACGTCAGATGACGCACCTCTTTAACGAGCTCCAACGTCTCTACGCCGTGGATGAGCTCCTCAACATACCAGAGCGCAACCATCTCCGCCTGGCAGAGGAAAGGCCGCACAATGTCACCGATGCCAGGGGTTCGGTCACAGCTCCTTCACATGCTTCCGGCCCTTCAGGTGTGTCCGATGCTCAGGAGAGCACCCAACGGCGAACTGCCCGAAGCCAAGGACTCCCACAACCGAAGTGCTGCAAATTGTAAAGCCCATCCTGCAAACGACCGAAGGTGCGCAGTAATTCAGCGCATCGCGCGTAAACAGGGTATAAACGTTCCCCGCCGCCGCCGCCAGCAAAGCGGAGGTGCAGGCAGCAGCGCAGGATGGCTGGACGCAGGTGGGGCAGGCAGCCCCCCGCGCCGGAACTGGCCTTACCTCAGCCCCTCGAGCGAGAGATGCCCCAGAGCCCCCGAACCAGTGGCTGCCACCTCCAGGAGGCGAAAATCAACGCACCACCTCAATGAAGCAAGGCACCTAAGCCAGCACCAGCACCAGCACCAACGACAGGGCAGAAACTGGTGCTGCTGATCCCCGGCGGGCAAACCACGGAAGGGGACGGGTGCAGCCTCAAAGAAAGAAAAGGGTAAGAGGAAGCGGAGGGAGGGCACAGACCGAGGGCTCACCTCGACGCCAAATCCGACCCAGAGCACCACCACAACACGGGCCTTCTGCGGCGGATGATGATCGACGTCAACACGCGCACACAAACTTCATTGACTTCTTAAACGCCGCGACTAGAGCACCCCACGTCGGGTCTACACCGGTTATTGCGGCGCCGTCTGTCGAAGGCAATAATAGTACTTTTGTTAGGAAGGTTATGGGACTCCTCGGGGGATATTCTCCATTATGCATCACTGCAGAACATCCACTCGCCGCGATCGCACGCGTGTTGACATCATAGCACGGCTCGTAATGGCTCCGCAAGTTAGGGCTATGTACTGGAACCAGACGGCATTGCTCAAGCTGATCGGGCTAAAGGCTCTCTCGTCCGGCGATACGACATTCAAGTTGTATTGCTGGGCGAAACGAAAACAAGACCTTCGGATGGTCTGGAGATTGCCGAATTTCCACGTGTATCGTCGCGATGAGTCTCTCCTGCCAGGTGTACTACGCTGGCGGCCGTACTGGTCAGGAGGATCTCGTGCGCACGAAGAGTTGCAGCCACATCTCCATACGCTCCATCGGCATCGGCAAAAGCCTCGGGAAGCTGCGGCTTTACGCTGCGTATAAATCCTCGGCACTCCCCAATCAACGGACATCCGGAATGTATTCGACGGCAGCACGCCCACGATTATTGCCGGGGACCTTAACGCTAAACACACCCGGCATGGGGGTCGAACACCGCCCCGCGGGCGAGCTGCTGTACGCAGACTCGCGGGAGGGATTACGACGTGCTCGGGCGAACGAGGCAAACGCATATTCCCTCCTGCAGTCAATACAAACCGGATGTCCTGGATATAGTGCTTAGCCAGTGTATCCAGACCCATTACCTGGGAGTCCTTTGACATGGCCTCAGCACCTTCCGGTGCTCATAGTGACGGACCTAAGTGCAGTCTCAGTGTCTCGAGATCGCCTAACACAAGAACGGACTGGGAGGCTTACAGAAGCGCACTTGTGACGGTGGACACGGGCCGTCCCATCAGGACGGCCGAAGACGTCGAGGTGGTCGCCAAGCACATCACCGAACGTATATCGTATGAGGTGCAAGGCGGCCACCAAAATCCAGTCGTCGTCACAGTGGCGTGGTGAGCTTCCCAATGAACATCAAGCTGAACCGTAAGAAGGCACTCAGAAGACTCTGGGCACGCACTCGTTGCCCGCGTGAACACTTTTAAATCGGCTGTCGGAGGGCTGTCTAGAGTGATGCTGCACAGGGGAGAGTCATGGAACAAATCATCTCGATCGGATTTCGGAAAACCAGACCTCTCTTCATCGCCCAAAGGGCAAACACGCACCCATTACCGGTGTCTCCACTGAGTGGATGATACGGTCGCGTTCACTGGAATCGGACAGGGCCGAGATACTGGCTACGCATCTAGGGTGATTCACACCAAACATAGCTAACCGCGGCCTCGCAGCATCGCCAGGCAGGTAGGGGACCGCGTACGGAATTCATGTTATGTCCTGAGGGCCTCTGCAGGGAAGAAGCCTTCTTCTCTCCAGCGGAAGTGCGCAGAGCCATTCAATAGCTACCTGCGCCGTGCACCCGGACAAGACGGAATACCCACCGCGGCGGCACTTAAGGCTCTGCCGGGGAAGTATCGTAATTGCGCGCTAGCGTTTATATAACGGGATCCTGCGCGTGCCACTTCCGGAACAGTAGAGCTGGGGAAGATTTTCGTGCTGCCGAAGGCGGGCAAAGACGAGAGAGACGTCCGGCAAGCTACCGTCCCTATTACGTTGCTATCACGCATGGCAAACTTTTGAGAAGCTGCTGCTGCGGAGGATCAACCCGTGTGCATAACCGTGCGGGATGAACAGTTCGGCTTCGTAGCGGCCATTCTACTACTTTGCAGCTGGCACGTGTGCTACACTACCTCGCATTCGATCACAATCGTGATCGAAGATTGTGCGTCGGGGTCTTTCGATATCGAAGGCCTTTGACAGGGTGTGGCATACGGGACTGCTGTACAAGTTGATAGAACATACCACCATCCGCCTTACTCAGTTCGTGCGTTTGATAGCATCGTATCTGGAGGGTCGCAGCTTTACGTCTCCGTCGATGCACCGATTCGGTGGCCCTATTCAAGCTGGATTCCCCAGAGTTGCCTTGCGCCGCGACTGTACGCGGTCCCCTGCGACGACATCCCGCTCCTTAGGTCGCGCGGAGGGAGCGGGATGATGAAGCAGTCTGTGGCGCTTTTCGCCGACGACGGTACGTACTTTACGTCTTCGCGTCAAGCCAACCACGCAGCCAGAAAAATGCAGCGCATGTTGGACCTGCTTCTGACTGGTTTGATAAGTACGGCGGTTGACTGTAGGCGTTGACTGGGCTGCGCGCCTCGCCGGAGACCGAACAATACCCCGCTCAGGCTCCATAGGATAAACGTCGAATGGAATACCAGGTGACATATCTCCGGATGCCGTATTGACAGCATGCTGCGCATGGAACCGCAGGTCAGCCTCAGTTACAGAACGCGAGCAACGAAGTGCGATGCTGGGACCAGTACTTGTCATCAAAACTACCTACGTCAGCTAAGATGGAATCTACAAAACGTACGTTCAGTGCTTGACTTACGCGCCGCTCCGGCGTATGGTACCCCTACGTCCGCGTCGCAGCGAAAGCGGCTGCAAGGCCCAACAGAATCTGGCTGTTAGGAGAATCGTGGGAGCAGGTCGCTACGTCAGGAACGATGTAATCGCGTCTAACAACAAAGTTATCCATCTCCGACTTCGTCACCCGTATCGCGCGTCGTATGTACGAACGCGCTGATACGGAAGAACATCCCATCTGCGAAACATCCTCCCCTGCACGCACGCCCCCGGGCGACCGCTTCTCGCGAGCTGCTGTTACCGTCTCCGACTAAGGGAATGTGGAGTCGGGTTATTGGCTTTACACAGACCGTTGAGGATAAGTGATTGAACTTTTCGCATTTCCCTTCGGTTGTATGTGACGTGAAGACATGGCAATAGCATTTCTACCATAATGCCACTAGTTGTGTCACCTAGTTCCACGACAGACTATCGGGGTTGGAACGTTTTGGGCGTGGAGGTGTACTGCGGAACGTTGCGGTTGATGGACAAGGCGGGGCACCGACGGCATTTTCGGGCTGGAGTTGGCGAAACGGGCGTGACGCGGTAGCGTGCGGTATGTGTCGGGCGGGCGGACGTCGGGGACGACAGGCACGGGGGACGTGCGGCGGCGGTGGATGGGTGGTGCGAACTTAAAGGAGCGACTGTCCGGGCTTTGGAATGGACGGCAGGATCAAAGAGGGCTGGAGGAACGACAAAGGCTGCGGGCTGAAACGCAGGAACAGACTGGGCGGATATGGAAATTATGGAAGGTCGCTGGAATAGAACTGCAATGCGGAACTGAGACGGGAAGAAAGTGGGACGCTTCGCGTCCGGATACGACAAATAAAGAACGTAAACGGGCGGAACGCAACTGCCGGATCTTAGCGAGCAGGAAGGACTTGTGGCAGAACGGAAGGAACTTAACGGAAGGCGCTTCAAATGCTTCGAGGCGATGGGCTGGGATGAAGCGCAGCGGAATCGGAAACCGCGGGCGACAGATCAGCGAAAGGGGAACAGTGCCATCTAAAGCCAAGAAGAGCGCTAAACCACCGACCAAGAAACAAAAGCGCCGAAGCCTAAGAAGGCCGCAATACCGAAGTCAAACTTCCAGCGGCGCTTCCTGAAAGAAGGCTTCCGCCACAAAAAGTAGGAATAGAGAGAATTAGGTCTTCTCACGCCCCTGGTCAGTCCGTCCGTCATTCGCGCGCACGCACGCACACATGATGATGATGACGGTGAATTGATGGATGGACGATGTAACGTACATGGAGGGATGCGGATCCTTCTCTCGATGGGAGAACAGCTAGTTAACGAATATCGCGCGATGGCGTGGCCGCGGACCAACCACCCACCCACCCACCGCGCGCTCTATGTTTGTTGTTGACATGTGTCGTCTGTCTCACAGACAGACGATCAGAACTAATGGATAATAGTGCGCGCGCGCGTGTGTGTAGTGCGTGTCTCGCGCCTGTGCGATGTATACGCGCCAGCGACAACGCTTAAAAGCCTTTTCAGGGCTGGCAAAGATCTGTTATAAAGTTTTATTACTGTGTGTAGTGGTAGAGCGGTACGTCTGACCCTATATTCTATTACAATGCGTTGAATTGAATTAAATTACATACATACATACATACATACATACATACATACACACCAATGACTAACTAAATTGGCGCCGCCAGCTAGTTACCCATTTCGAAGTACTTATTCAATATGATGCTTAAGACTATCTTTAGTCGGTCGTTCGTCAAACACAACACAAGTGCGTAAAATATATACATATATATATATATTTATTATTATTCATTTTCTCTTCTCCTCGCACTCACTCAGGGGAGATGAGAGGAGAGATAAATCCTACGCGCGCACATTAACATACACAAACGCACGCTCGCTCCGAGAGAGAGAGAGAGAGAGAAGGACAGAGTGAAGAAACACGACGATTCAATCAATCAATCAATCAATCAATCAATTAATTAATTAATATTAAAACCCAAACATCAACGCAACACGCTGCTGACTCATTCGCACTCTCCGATACACCACTTTCGTCCTTCCTTTCTTCTCCCTCCGCCTCCTCCTCCTCGCGCATTCCTAAGCCGACTGCCCGGCTCTCTAATACCCACTAAGCGACATACCCATGCCCGGTTACGGAATTCAAAAACACTAGCGCTGTTGGCGTATGTTGTTTATTCTTCTTTGAAATTTCATTATTCAACATGTCCGGACGCGGTAAAGGTGCTGGAAAAGTGAAGAAAGGCTAAGTCCCGTTCAATCGTCGCCGGTCTACGGTTTCCGGTCGGTCGTATCACGAACTGCTGCGTAAGAAACTACGCCGAGCGTCGGTGCCGGTGCGCGGTATATCTACGCGGCAAATCATGGAGTATCTCGCCGCTTCAAAGTGCTCGGATTGGCCGGTAACGCTGACTCGCGATAATAAAGAGACTAGGATCATACCCAGACATCTTCAGCTGGCCATCCGCAACGACGAAGAGTTGAACAAGCTCCTATCCAGGTGAGAGCGATCGCACAGAGGGTGGCGTGCTGCCGAACAGGCTGTCCTTTTTTTGCACAAAAAGAGAGAAACTGAGAAAGAAAGCCAGCCTAAAAACAGGGACGTGTGTAAATGTATACTCTGCTAACGACCCCGAAGAAAAAAGTTGTGGTGTGCGATGATAATAATATTGTTTGTTGTGCGTGTGTGTGTGTGTATTGCAGGAACAAACAATACTTGTTTTTTAAAATAAGACTATATTAAACCACCACCACCACCACCACCACGACGAATCATAACATTATACCACACCTATTATATCGTGCGTGTGCCCGTTCCATTTTATTGGACTGGTGGATACGCACGTGTTTACTTAAAAGGCCCTTTTGAGGGCCTGCAAATGTCGATGCTAGAAATAAAATCAGTTTCTTTGATCTATGGAAAACGACTATGAAATCGTATATTTATAGATATATGCTTGGTAAATTCCTGGAAGTAAAAAAAAAGTTACTATATATAGCCAATGCGGCTTTTCCGTATTTAAGCCGATATTAGACTATCTCTAGTATTATCTAATATATATATATATATATATAATATTAGGTATCTCTAGCCAACTAGCCGCTGGGGTGAAATTCTCCAGTTGCTTTATGACGATGATATATGAAATTACTGTTTTATTGATTATATTACTGCAATTAAATATATATAATTGCATAATTATATATACATACATACATAATTAATAAATACCCCGACGAACAGAACTTTTTTTTTTTTTGAACCAACCATTTAACACAAATAATAATAATAAATATCTTTACACTCTCCCCTCCCATTGTTCCCCGTATTATTATTGTATACTCGTATTAGTAGTCGCGATATCTACCACCCACCCTCGCTGGTTCGGTTGCACCATCGAGTCGAAAAAGACAATGCTCGCACCGTTTTAGTTTTTAAAGTACGTGTTACTGTGTTGAGATATAGTAGTGGTGCGGGTGCTATTTCGATTAATGTCGCCTACTCTAAAATCTCGATAGTTTTACACTTTCCTTGTTTAAAATGCCACCTAAGACAAAATTAGTTGCAGTCAGACGTCCATCTGAGCTGGTGTCAGGATCTTCACGAAGGAGGCTCTCCCTTGCGGCCTTCAGTCGTTTTATTAGTCGCCGTAAGCCACAGCGCGTGTATTCGACAACGGAACAACATTTGTGGGAGCCTTTAACGAGCTTTCACGCTACTTACAGACTGCATCAAATGATATCGAATCTGATATTGCCAATAATGGCATACATTTTAAATTTATAATTCGCCTACACCCCCGCAATTTTGGTGGTATTTTGGGAAGCAGCTGTAAAATCCATTAAGCATTTATTACGCCGAGTCATGAATTTGACTCCATTTAACTTATGAAGAGTTTCAACGTAGTTCGGTTCAGATAGAGGTTATTTTAAATTCCAGACCTTAACGCCTTCCTATCCACTGATCCATCTGATCTTTATATCTATCTCTCTTCATATTTCCTTATCGGACACCCTCACATCAGTCCTCGTCAACAGATCTCAGATTCAAATATACAGCGGCTGCCCGTCCATCTGAGC
>JAGSMU010000431.1:0-27321 GCA_029286865.1 Teinopalpus imperialis
TGGTGTCAGGATCTTCACGAAGGAGGCTCTCCCTTGCGGCCTTCAGTCGTTTTATTAGTCGCCGTAAGCCACAGCGCGTGTATTCGACAACGGAACAACATTTGTGGGAGCCTTTAACGAGCTTTCACGCTACTTACAGACTGCATCAAATGATATCGAATCTGATATTGCCAATAATGGCATACATTTTAAATTTATAATTCGCCTACACCCCCGCAATTTTGGTGGTATTTTGGGAAGCAGCTGTAAAATCCATTAAGCATTTATTACGCCGAGTCATGAATTTGACTCCATTTAACTTATGAAGAGTTTCAACGTAGTTCGGTTCAGATAGAGGTTATTTTAAATTCCAGACCTTAACGCCTTCCTATCCACTGATCCATCTGATCTTTATATCTATCTCTCTTCATATTTCCTTATCGGACACCCTCACATCAGTCCTCGTCAACAGATCTCAGATTCAAATATACAGCGGCTGCCCGTTTCGATCGTATCGAAAAATGCGGCAACACTTCTGGCAACGTTTCTCACAAGAATATGTATCTCGCTGCTTCAGCAATAAACCAAATGGCAGACAGGAGGACAAGACTGAAGATAGGCTCCATGGTCTTAGTGAAAGACGCCAAACTTCCGCCTCCTTCGGTGGCAATTAGGCAGAGTGGTAGCCATCAAACCTGGGTCGGACAATATTATTAGGGTCGTCGATATTCGGACAAAGTGAGGTACCATAACACGCGCTTCATCAACACTGCGTATGCCCCTTCCAATTTTTCCAGCTTGCTCCAGCTAATCTTGGAAGCCTGCCACTTCAACTCCGGGGAGTATGTTCCGATTTCGTCACATGGCAGCTGCGGTGGTAGCGGGGTGCGGGGGACCATGCGCTAGCGGCTGCAGTTCGCACAACGCCCACTTGCTCAACATTCTTTACCACCGGGCGCACACGGCGACAAATTTATAAAAGCGCCATTAAAGGTCATAGTTGTTTTTGGTACCAATCGAGACCCCCAGCTTACAACTGAGCTCGTACTCAGACATATTGCGTTAATCAAAATATCACCCTAGCGGTCGACTCCATCGAACCGCTACACGAATTATCATCGGATCATAGGCCGGCGGCCTCGTTGGGCCACCGACAGGCGAGGTCCCCAGACCAAAACCGTAGTCAACTGGCGTGCTCTCGAAGGTAACCCCAGAGCCACGACCACCCAGCAGCTAGATATTTCGACTAACGAGATCGACTCACCCGACAAGGCGTTTCGGGCGATCGACTCTTTAACTTCACATCGTTAGCTCGGCCGTCGAAGACTCGAAAAGGACGGTCCCCGCGTCGACCGATCAATTCGGGGTCCTTCCTCGAGTCTCCGTCGACTGATAAGATCAAAAATCGCGCGGCAAACCTTCACGATAGATACCCGACGGATGTTAATCGCGTTAGATCGCGCCACCTCCAAAGGGAGGTCAAAGAGCGCATAAAATCATATAACGATCAAAAATGGGGCGACCTGCTAGCAGACCTGGAGCCTTCGAATACCGCCTACTGGCGTGTGGCGCGGTCTCAAAGCAGACACCATCACACCAATGCCTCCTCTAATTTTACCGGACAACGCTACTCTCGCTTTCGATGACACGGAGAAAGCCGAATATCTCGCGGACAGTCTAGAGCCAATGCTCCCCGTCGAACTCCCCGCGGACCAAGACCTCGAAAGGTGAACGCCGACGTGGCGCTTTAGGGCGTCGTTACTTCACCAGCGGGCGAACCGTTAGAACCCGTGACCACCGACGAGGTCACCAACATTATAAAACCCCAAAAGAGGTCAGCTCCGGTCCCGACGGGATTAACAATAAAATAATTAAAGCGCTTCCCGCTAACATCATCTGCCCTTGTGGCAATATTCAATACGCTCCTTCCAGCTGCTCCTTCCCGGATGCCTGGAAGGAAGCGGACGTCATCAGGATACCCAAACCGCACAAACCGCGGAACCTCCCCACCAGCTATCGCCCAATCAGTCTCCTGAACTCCGCTACGAAAGGATTATTCTTAGGCGACTTAAAGAACACGTCCTAGCTAATAGATTACTTCCCGGACGAACAGCTGGGTTTGTGAAATGACTCCTGCGTTCAACAGAGGCCTTCCGCTTAACGGAACACATTCTCGCAGGGCTAACCCTGAAAACCCCATCGGTACTGGTGCACTATTCTTGATGTCGCAGGCATTCTGGCAAAGTCTGGCATAACGGTTTAATTTATAAACTTCACTCCATCAACATAACAGACAGGCTCGTGCACATCATACGAGCCTTCTGTCGAATCGCATCTGATATCGAGTCGACGGCACGCGCCCTCGCCGGCTGCCCAGTAGGTCCCTCAGGGCCTGTTCTTTCCCTCTTCTTATTCTCACTTTACACAAGTGATGTCCCGAAAGATCCGCAGGTCAGTCTTGCGCTTTTCGCAGACGATACCGCCCTATACTATTCAAACTTACACAAGGGCCGTATCACCATCCGACTCCAAGCCGCAGCCAACCGCCTCGCCGAGTGGTTTCGGTTATGGAGAATCGAAATTAACCCGGATAAAAGTGCAGCAGTCTTCTTCTGGAGGCTCATCCAATCCATTCTGCACTGCATCAGTACCTAACCGTAGAAAGCTAGGACGCATCACGATCTTCGACCGTCCATTCCTGGGTAGAAACGGTCAAATACCTAGGGGTCACCTTTGACCGTAAACTCAGCTTCCGTCCGCATATCAAAAATGCGAGAAATAAGGCCGCGTTTGTCATGAGCCGGCTTCACCCGCTCATCTGCGCTAAAAGCAAAATGTCCTTAAGACATAAACTCCTTCTATATAAGACCTGCGTAAGGCCTATTATGACCTACGCCAGCGTCGTCTTCGCCCACGTAGCCGAAAACAAAATAAATCAACTCCAAACGGTTCAAAACCGTTTCACTAGAATCGCAACCGAGCAGAGTTTCGTACCAACGCAACATCGATCTGCACAGTGACTTACACCTCGTCACCATACCGGAATACCTCAAATCTCTCGCAGCGCTTCTTCGAGAAAGCGCTTTCGCATTCTAACCCGCTAGTGGTAAACGCCGCAACCTACGATCGGATCGAATCCGGTAACTACGAACCGTAGACCCGTCACGTCCTCGACGACCCCACTTAATGGGGAACCCTACGCCAGTCCGTCCTCAACGGACCCTGACCCACACAATACCTACACCTCGTCGCGTCGCCCTCGCCTCGAGCGCGACGCAATCTTCGCGACACCGCGTACACTCGCTACACTCCAGGTGTCAGGGCGGTTCTCACCGCCCACAGCTTCCGGGATTACTGGCGATAAGCAGGTGGCGTCCGTCAGAGGCTAGGTTCGCATACCGAAACCTCGGACGGTCATTAGTCATCACCATCCATTCTCCACTAGGGAGAATCACAATATAGCTAGGAACTGGCAACTTGGGTGGCATCATCAGATAGGTGTGAGATCAAAGAGTAGAGCGACACGCTCAATTTATGAGCGCTTTGTGTAAGTAAAGAGAACCACAGTAGGCAACACGGTTGAAAAACCAGCTCACGGACCCTCAGTTCCGTGAGCCCTGTGTCCGATGAAGCCGTAGAGTACGCATAGGCTAACAGCATTAACATCAACAGAATATAAAAAATCGTGTCGGTCGTGCCATTCCACCTGATCCCTGAGGAGCAGCGTCGTCCCGAAGTGTTTCCATGCGCTCTCCAGCCAGACGAAGATACTACTAATACTCACAGTGTGTTAATTAGTGTCTGTATCATCATCGGTGGTAGTAGTAGTACCAAGTGCCAAGGAAAACCGACCAGCGTATGTGTGCGACTAAGTGCGGCGGACTATCGCCCAGAAGTGAGTGCGTCACCGCGCACCTGCAGACACCTGCGCGCGCCTACCTGCGCGCCCACCGGATCCAGCACCGTTAAGTTACACCTGCTCGCCCCCAGAGGCGGCTATTGTATTTCTTTTGTTCTGTCGCATTAGGCGACCGACAGGTACTCACCCTAAGCGTACCCAAGACGCTAGGATTTTATTGTATAGTTTTTTGCGCAATACCCCGCCGCGGGGACAATAAATCGTTTTCTTCCGCGATCGGGCGTTAAGCCCTAAGTAATTACTATGGACGCCAACCGCTTCATGGCGTTCATCCGCGCGAAAGTGTCAGCGTATGGGACGAATACATGCGCGAATAGAATTTCCGCGGGCTCACCAGCATACCGCACGGACCCGACACCCGCCGACACCGAAATCGCAGCGCCTTCGCGCGCCCTGCCACCTCCGCCTCTCCCCGATCACGGTCGACCTCCGACTCAGACTCGGAGTCCTCCATCCACATGAGGTAGGGCCTAGTCAACCCGGACGAGGGCTTCACCCTCGTCACCAACAAGAGGAAACGCTCCCTATACCAGCCGGCCGTCATAAATACGGCCACGTTTTCCCAGGCCGGGTTCAGTCTCGCCGACCGCCACACCGGCAAAAGGCAGCCCTCAGGTTCGCCAAGCGCCCTGCGGAGCGTAGCAAAACCGCCCCCGCCCCTGTGATCCTACAGGAAAGTCCAAATGGACTGACGTCTCCAGGTGGTTCGCCACTCTAAAAATATCGTGCCCTAAGGCCCAAAACACGCCACAAGGCATACGTTTAAACCTACAGACAGTAGGTGACTTCCGCGCGGCCACAAAACTGCTGCGCTGAGAAAACATAGGTTCTACACCTATGCCTCCCCGGAAGAAAGGAAACTCCGGGTCGTTATTCGCGGTCTCCATTCGAGACAGAACTAGAGGAAGTGATCAGATCCCTTAAGGATCAAGACCTCCCCAATCCTCGATGCGCGCAGGATGACAGATCGGCGCACAAAACCAATGCCCCTAATTCTGGCCACCCTGGACCTGACTCCAGAAGGCAAGGCCATATTCAATCTCAAAACGCTTTGCGCTTCCGCATATCTGTGGAGCCCCCTCAAACGCGGACTCATAGGACAGTGCCATCGCTGTCAATTTTACGGCCACTCGGCCAGAAACTGTTACGCCAGGCCCAGATGCGTCAAATGCATCGGGGACCATGGCACCCGGACTGTTCGCGCCCCTCCGGGCGACAGAGCCCCAGCGTGCTGCCTATGCGAGGCAGAGGGCCACCCAGCGAGTTATCGCGGTAACCCAAAGCGCCGCAGAGGCAACGCGGCGGGACTGCTCAAAATGGCAAAAGCCAAATCAAAAAGCGACACTAACCCCAGCCATCCCGTAAGGGCCGCGCCTGCTCCCAGGCCCGCCCCACTCCAGCTGCAGCTCCAGCTCCAGCCCCCAAACCCGCTGCCCCCTTTGCAAGCCCCTGGCCCCTGCAAAGCCAGCCTGGGCAATGCCTCCTGCTATGGCGCGCAAACAAGTCGCGCGCCTATCACTAGGCCAAACTCTCTCCCCGTGCATACACCAGCGCAGGCCACACCTCAACCTCTGGGTATGCAAAACCCAATTACCTACTCAAGCTTAACTTCATCAGCCTGCTCGATTTTAACGCCCTGGAGGACCTCACCAACATGGAGATCCGCCCAGCAGGCCAAAACGCCCTTCGAATGCTGCAGATCACTGCAGAACACATGGGCAATTCATACGCCTCTTCTGGGTCGAATGGTCCCATGCCCAGTAGGGCAACCCCCTAGTTCTGTCTCCAATGGCTAACACACCATTGTAGGTGAGTCAAACCCGCTCTCTGACTGTCTCGTATTTCAACGCGGACGGACTCCAGGTCTCAAAGGACGAAGTAGCGATCCATTTAAAGAAACACAACGTCGACGTTATGCTAGTGCAAGAAAACCTTCTTAAAACCTAGCCACAGCGATCCCAAGATCGCAAATTACAGAGTCATCCGTGGTGACAGGTTGTCCGCCCGCAAGGCGGCACCTGATCTACTACAAAGGTGCTTGCACTGCGTACCGCTCGAGGTACCGCGATTAACAAACATAGAAGCCACCGCATGTAGGGTGGCTATGACCGGTCATAGCCCGATAGTTATCGCCTCGGTTTATCTATCACCGACGAAAACAGTTCTAGAATCGGACATCAGGACCCTAATCAGCCTAGGGCCGTCGGTCGTCTTAGCAGGCGACCTAAACAGCAAACATGCCTCCTGGCATTCGATAAGGGAGAACAAAACGGCAAGGCGCTTCACGCCCTCATGGGCTCTTATAGCTTCGACGTTATAGCCCCCGTCTCCCCGACACGTTACGCTCTAAACTTGCCACGCGTCAAACACCCGACGTTTTAGATATTGTGTTCCGATTTCGTCACATGGCAGTTGCGGTGGTAGTGTAAGTGGGGACCGGCGTGCAAGCAGCGGCTGCAGTTCGCACAACGCCCACTTGCTCAACATTCTTTACCGGGCGCACACGGCGACAAATTTATAATAAAAGTGCCATTAAAGGTCATAGTTGTTTTGGTACCACCGAGACCCCAGTTACAACTGGAGCTCGTACTCAGACATTGGTCCTTCGAGCCGGATTAGGAATCAGAGTGGTTCTCAAACTCCGTAATATCGTGTTTCGCCGTGCAAAACAACAGCCGTCGTCATCGCTGCGCGCCGCCGTCCGTGTACTTTGGACAACCGCTGACCGTGGAGGACGTTTGACGGTCATGAAAGATTGAGTGAGTCCGTTCCAATCCTTTTTTCTTGTCTTTATTGCATATTTCCAAGAATCTAAAATACTGCTATAGGGATCAGGCATGTTGATCTCTTCATAAATAGCATATTAATTATTTTTTTTGCATTTATTTTTATCTCCCTTTATTAAACCGAGACCCATAGATTTTTTCATAATTTTTTTTCTCTCATTCTCACTCTAGCCTTTTTTTTATTTATTTTTTTCGCTCACTTTACTATGCCCGACACAAAATTAAAGAACTAGTGAAGAAGCGTGGAAGTCTCAAAGCTAAATTAACGCAATTTATAAATTCCCATCAAAGTTTTACCTGGAGTCGAACTTAGACAATTTTCAATTGGCTGAACTAGAGTGCCGTCTGGGTGGCATGCAAAACTTATACAAAGAATTCGACACTTTGCAGACACAGTTGGAGCTGTTGTCGGAAGACGAAAAAAATGTATGAGGAGAGGGACCAGTTCGAAAAGCAATATTACGCGCAAGTGTCCCGCGCGCGTGCACTGCTGTGCCCACCGCGCCCCTCATCGATCTCTGACGCGTCCATCAACGACGGCCAGGTACACGGTTCTGACTGCAAGCACGATTTCGTGAGACTGCCTAAAATTAATCTCCCTCGCTTCACTGGGGACTATCAGGACTGGTTGAATTTCGAGATACGTTCCTGTCACTCATACACAATAACAAAAGCATACAGGACATTAACAAATTTCATTATCTTCGCGCCGCCTTAACCGGCAGTGCGTCCCAAGTCATTAGTAGCATCGAGTTCCAAGCAGCCAACTATAACATAGCATGGCAGTTGTTGTCAGAGCGTTTCGACAATGATAAGTTATTAATAAATAACCACATCCAGGCCTTATTTAACTTCGAAAACATTCAAAAGAGTCTGCGCTCCCTCGTTACGTCACATGATCGACGTAACGAATAAAAATTTACGAGCACTTGACACACTTGGCCAGCCCACTGAACACTGGGACACATTAATCATATATATGATGTCAAAAAAGCTAGATTCTATAACTAATCGACAATGGGAAGATTACAAAAATAATTTAACCTTCTACCCAAATTTAAAAAATTACATTAAATTCTTATCAAACAGAGCAGATTTGTTAGAAACATTAAACGAAAATAAAAATTTAAAATACACATACAAAAAACCTTTTACAAATTCTTTCGAATCATCAAAGTCTAATAATTACCTCATAACATCCAAAAACATTATAAAGTGTCCCATGTGCACACATGACCATTTTTTATTCAACTGCCAGACATTTAGGAATCTCGACACAGATTCACGAATTAAGAAAGCGTCAGAGGCAATGTTTGTTTGAATTGTCTTCGTCCAGGCCATTCAAGCAAGCATTGCAAACTATCACATTGCAAATATTGTTCCGTCAAACACAACTCGCTTTTACACAAAGACTCTTTTTACATAAAACATCGGACAATATATCCTTTCAACCAATGTTACACCATCCTCCTCAAATATTCCTGTGCATGTGTTGCTTTCCACAGCCTCCCAGGAGGGTGGCAGACGTTGGCGGAACACTTCATACTGTTCGCCTTTTGCTGGACAACGGCAGCACGTCCAACTTTGTGACCTGCGACCTCTGTGAAACTTGGTCTGGTAAAAGCACAATTAACTCCACAATTTCTGGCATCAACGGTCAAATTTCCAAAACTACAGAAGCTGCAGTCTTATTTTGCAGTCTTGTTATAGTAGCCACCGGAAAACGTAAACTGTCTTGTATTACCGGAAATCACACAATCATTACCTGGCTCGTATTTGGATAAAGGCATATATCCATCCCGTCAGGCCTTCAGTTAGCGGACCCAACATTTAACATACCTTCGGCGATCGATGTTCTTGTAGGCGCGGAGGTATTCTGGAACGTCTTAGGTTCCGACATAATCAATTTAGGTAAACATCAACCGAAATTACATAGTTCCAAATTCGGTTGGCTTATTTCCGGGATAATGCATATCCATCTCGCCCTCGTATACAATCTTCTATATATCACTTTCTTTCCCATGAGGAGTCTGACCAGCTGACTCGCTTTTGGGAACTCGATTAAGTCATTAAGTCGACTTGACTAATTCCAGCAATAGGGTGAATGAAATACAGGAAAATACGACCGGCCATAAGTGGAGTTATGTGCCTTCCAAGTCAAACCCTGCTGATCTTACCTCGCGAGGGATGAAGGCTGATCGCATCAATGCTTCTACTCTTTGGTGGTCAGGTCCAGATTTCCTGCATAAAACGGAAATACAATTTCCTACACCTCCCAACTCTCAACTTCATTCACTCCCAGAAACATCCTTACACGCAGCTGTTCATACAAATACACAAAATAGTAATAATTTAATTTCAAATATTATTCATAAATTATCTTCATTTTCAAAGTAATTAGAACCGTGGCATATATAAAAGATTCATAAATAATTGTTTAAAACAAAACGTTATAAAATCATCTTACTTATTACTTACAGAATTACAATCATCACAGACGGTCATATTACAGATTTCTCAGCTGGAAATGTTCCCTGAGGAATATCACTGCCTTAAGACTAATCAGGCGTTACACAAAAGAATCGTTTGATTAGTCTTTCCCTTTCATTGATTCTCAGAATCTAATACGTGTAAGTGGGCGTCTTAACAACTCAATTATACCTACGACGTTAAGCATCCCATATTGCTATGCAGTAAACACCACTTAACAAAATCATATTCGATAAAGAACACAAAACGCTGTATCACGCAGGGCCACAACTACTTCTGGCTAACATCAGGCTTACCTACTGGCCTTTAGCAGAAACCTAGCTAAACAAACTGTACGTAACTGCGTTCGCTGTACTCGCTTCAAGGCTGAACCAGTACAGGCCATCATGGGTAATTGCAAATGACAGGACGAATCTCGAGTTCCTTTCTTGAACACTGGCCTTGACTATGCCGGTCCTGTCCTGATAGCAGATCGTAGGGTAGGGGCTGTAAACTTATAAAATCATATATATGCGTGTTTGTGTGCTTTGCAGTCAGAGCCGTCCATCTGGAGCTGGTGTCAGATCTCACGAAGGAGGCCTTCCTTGCGGCCTTCAGTCGTTTTATTAGTCGCCGGGGTAAGCCACAGCGTGTAATTCATTAACGGAACAACATTTGTGGGAGCCTTTAACGAGCTTTCACGCTTCTTACAGACTGCATCAAATGATATCGAATCTGATATTGCTAACAATGGCATACATTTTAAATTTATACCTGCCTACACCCCGCATTTTGGTGGTATTTGGGAAGCAGCTGTAAAATCCATTAAGCATTTATTACGCCGAGTCATGAATTTGACTCATTTAACTTATGAAGAGCTTTCAACGTGTCTGGTTCAGATAGAGGCTATTTTAAATTCCAGACCCTTAACGCCTCTATCCACTGATCCATCTGATCTTTTATATCTATCTCCTTCATATTTCCTTATCGGACGACCCCTCACATCAGTCCCTCGTCAACAGATCTCAGATTCAAATATACAGCGGCTGCCTCGTTTCGATCGCATCGAAAAAATGCGGCAACACTTCTGGCAACGTTTCTCACAAGAATATGTATCTCTGCTTCAGCACAAAACCAAATGGCAGACAGGAGGACAAGACTTGAAGATAGGCTCCATGGTCTTAGTGAAAGACGCCAAACTTCCGCCTCTTCTGTGGCAATTAGGCAGAGTGGTAGCCATCAAACCTGGGTCGGACAATATTATTAGGGTCGTCGATATTCGGACAAAGGAGGTACCATAACACGCGCCATCAACACTGTATGCCCCCTTCCAATTTTTCCAGCTTGCTCCAGCTAATCTTGAAGCTCAAGCCACTTCAACCCGGGGAGTATGTTCCGATTTCGTCACATGGCAGTTGCGGTGGTAGCGGGGGTGCGGGGGGACCGGCGTGCAAGCAGCGGCTGCAGTTCGCACAACGCCCACTTGCTCAACATTCTTTACCGGGCGCACACGGCGACAAATTTATAATAAAAAGTGCCATTAAAGGTCATAGTTGTTTTTTTTGGTACCAATCGAGACCCCCAGCTTACAACTGGAGCTCGTACTCAGACATATTGCGTTAATCAAAAATATCACCCTAGCGGTCGACTCCATCGAACCGCTACACGAATTATCATCGGATCATAGGCCGGTGCTCCTCAAGCTGGGCCAATCGACAGGCGAGGTCCCTCAGACCAAAACCGTAGTCAACTGGCGTGCTCTCGAAGGTAAACTCAGAGCCACGACCACCCAGCAGCTAGATATTTCGACTAACGAGATCGACTCACCCGACAAGGCGTTTCGGGCGATCGACTCTTTAACTTCACACGTTAGCTCGGCCGTCGAAGACTCGAAAAGGACGGTCCCCGCGTCGACCGATCAATTCGGGGTCCTTCCCTCGAGTCTCCGTCGACTGATAAGATCAAAAAATCGCGCGGCAAACCTTCACGATAGATACCCGACGGATGTTAATCGCGTTAGACTGCGCCACCTCCAAAGGGAGGTCAAAGAGCGCATAAAATCATATAACGATCAAAAATGGGGCGACCTGCTAGCAGACCTGGAGCCTTCGAATACCGCCTACTGGCGTGTGGCGCAGGGTCTCAAAGCAGACACCATCACACCAATGCCTCCTCTAATTTTACCGGACAACGCTACTCTCGCTTTCGATGACACGGAGAAAGCCGAATATCTCGCGGACAGTCTAGAGAGCCAATGCTCCCGTCGAACTCCCCGCGGACCAAGACCACCTCCGAAAGGTGAACGCCGACGTGGCGCTTAGGGCGTCGTTACCACCAGCGGGCGAACCGTTAGAACCCGTGACCACCGACGAGGTCACCAACATTATAAAAACCTCAAAAGAGGTCAGCTCCCGGTCCCCGACGGGATTAACAATAAAATAATTAAAGCGCTTCCCGCTAACATCATCTGCCTCCTTGTGGCAATATTCAATACGCTCCTCTCCAGCTGCTCCTTCCCGGATGCCTGGAAGGAAGCGGACGTCATCAGGATACCCAAACCGCACAAACCGCGGAACCTCCCCACCAGCTATCGCCCAATCAGTCTCCTGAACTCCGTGGGCAAGGTATACGAAAGGATTATTCTTAGGCGACTTAAAGAACACGTCCTAGCTAATAGATTACTTCCCGACGAACAGTTCGGGTTTAGGAATACGCACTCCTGCGTTCAACAGGCCTTCCGCTTAACGGAACACATTCTCGCAGGGCTAACCCTGAAAAACCCCATCGGTACTGGTGCACTATTCTTCGATGTCGCCAAGGCATTCGACAAAGTCTGGCATAATGGTTTAATTTATAAACTTCACTCCATCAACATACCAGACAGGCTCGTGCACATCATACGAGCCTTCTTGTCGAATCGCACTTTTCGATATCGAGTCGACGGCACGCGCTCCTCAAGCCGGCCGCTCCTAGCAGGTGTCCCTCAGGGCTCCGTTCTTTCCCCCCTCTTATTCTCACTTTACACAAGTGATGTCTCGAAAGATCCGCAGGTCAGTCTTGCGCTTTTCGCAGACGATACCGCCCTATACTATTCAAACTTACACAAGGGCCGTATCACCATCCGACTCCAAGCCGCAGCCAACCGCCTCGCCGAGTGGTTTCGGTTATGGAGAATCGAAATTAACCCGGATAAAAGTGCAGCAGTCTTCTTCTGGAGAGGCTCATCCGATCCATTCTGCACTGCATCAGTACCTAACCGTAGAAAGCTAGGACGCATCACGATCTACGACCGTCCCATTCCCTGGGTAGAAACGGTCAAATACCTAGGGGTCACCTTTGACCGTAAACTCAACTTCCGTCCGCATATTAAAAATGCGAGGAATAAGGCCGCGTTTGTCATGAGCCGGCTTCACCCGCTCATCTGCGCTAAAAGCAAAATGTCCTTAAGACATAAACTCCTTCTATATAAGACCTGCGTAAGGCCTATTATGACCTACGCCAGCGTCGTCTTCGCCCACGTAGCCGAAATCAAAATTAAACAACTCAAACGGTTCAAAACCGTTTCACTAGAATCGCAACCGGAGCAGAGCCGTACCAACGCAACATCGATCTGCACAGTGACTTACACCTCGTCACCATACCGGAATACCTCAAATCTCTCGCAGCGCTTCTTCGAGAAAGCGCTTTCGCATTCTAACCCGCTAGTGGTAAACGCCGCAACCTACGATCCGGAACCGAATCCGGAAACTATGAACCGTAGGCCCCGTCACGTCCTTGACGACCCCCACTTCATGGGGGAACCTAATGCCAGTCCGTCCTCAACGGACCCCGGACCCACACACAGTGCATACACCTCGTCGCGTCGCCCTCGCCTCCGAGCGCGACGCAATCTTCGCGACACCGCGAACACTCGCTACACCCGCGTGTCAGGGCGGTTCTCACCGCCCACAGCTTCCGATTGATATGATTACAGGTGGCGTCCGTCAGAGGCTAGGTTCGCATACCGAAACCTCGGACGGTCATTAGTCATCACCATCCATTCTCCACTCGGGAGAATCACAATATAGCTAGGGAACTGGCAACTTGGGTGGCATCATCAGATAGGTGTGAGATCAAAGAGTAGAGCGACACGCTCAGTTTATGAGCGCTTTGTGTAAGTAAGAGAACCACAGTAGGCAACACGGTATAAACCAGCTCACGGACCCCTCAGTTCCGTGAGCCCTGTGTCCGATGAAGCTGTAAGAGCCGCATAGGCTAACAGCATAAACATCAACAGAATCTAGGGGGGGTAGTTTTTAAAGTTCGTGTTACCGTGTTGAGATATAGTAGTGGTGCGGGTGCTATTTCGATTGTGTCGCCTACTCTAAAATCTCGATCGTTTTACACTTTCCTTGTTAAAAATGCCACCTAAGACAAGTGGGAAGGCCGCCAAAAAGTCTGGCAAGGCCCAGAAAAATATCTCGAAGTCTGATAAGAAGAAGAAGAAGCACAAGAGGAAGGAGAGCTACGCTATCTACATCTACAAAGTGCTCAAGCAGGTGCATCCGGACACTGGCATATCGAGCAAGGCTATGTCTATTATGAACTCGTTCGTCAATGATATTTTCGAACGCATAGCGGCTGAGGCTTCACGGCTCGCTCACTACAACAAGCGCTCCACCATCACATCGAGGGAGGTGCAGACCTCCGTGAGACTGCTGCTGCCCGGTGAACTTGCCAAACACGCAGTCAGCGAGGGCACGAAGGCGGTCACCAAGTATACCAGCTCGAAGTGAGCGAGCGGATATGTGTGCTACCTACTACTACTACTACTACTACTACCGCTGATGATGATATACATACTACTCTACTACTGACGGAGTTCAGTTCGATGAACTGAACTCCTCTACTGTGTACAGTATTAGTTCAAAGGCCCTTTTCAGGGCCACAAACCTTGTCGAATATATTATATAAAGTTTCAAGGAGATAAGCTAATAGATCTAACCATTGTATACCTACCACCGTTTCGGCTAGGTAGGCATATATATTCGTCGAATCGCAAATCTGTTATTATGTATTGATAAACGTATAACACACAATACATTAATTAATTATGTATATACAATAAATAGACAAACTAACTACTCTGTAATCTGAAATTAAATAAAAATAAATAAACTCTCATATTATATACCAAATATCATCACACGGTCTGCGCTCTGTCCAAAACATGCTCTGCCTGAAAGAAAGAAAAGAACTGGTAAAAGATGGACTTTTGGGGAGGGGGGTGTTGGCTGTTGTAGAATGAAAGAGACGGGTATATGACACGAGTAACTATATATAAGTGTGGGTAACGAGTCCGATTTTTAATATTCACAAGACTCTCTTAACTCGAACACGTCGTCGTCGTCGTCGTTACGAGTGAACTTTGTCGCGTGTGTGTGTGTTTATAGTAAACTTAGTAGTAGTAGTAGTAGTAGCAGTGGTCATGGCTCGCACTAAGCAAACCGCTCGCAAGTCCACCGGTGGAAAGGCGCCACGGAAACAGCTCGCCACTAAAGCTGCGCGGAAGAGTGCGCCAGCCACCGGAGGTGTTAAGAAGCCTCATCGCTACAGGCCCGGCACTGTCGCCCTCCGCGAGATTCGTCGTTACCAGAAGAGCACCGAGCTTCTTATTCGCAAATTGCCGTTCCAACGTTTGGTGCGTGAGATCGCACAAGACTTCAAAACTGATCTTCGCTTCCAGAGCTCCGCCGTGATGGCCCTCCAAGAGGCCAGCGAGGCTTACCTCGTCGGACTGTTCGAGGACACGAACCTGTGTGCGATTCACGCTAAGCGCGTGACCATCATGCCGAAAGACATATAATTGGCGCGCAGAATACGCGGAGAGCGAGCTTAATGAGCCGCAAAATCGCATCGCGGTGATGGATGCGGTTGATTCGTTGGATTTACGATAGTGGACCGACTAGTGATCGTGTGTCATTTGTGAATGAGAATCATTATTCGTCGTCGTCGATCATCAGAACGCGACGCGATGAATGAATGAATGAATGAACAGACAGAAGAGAAGAGACGAGATATTTGTATATATTATCGTCGATCGATCCATCCATCCATCCATCCATCCATCCATCCATCCATCCATCCATCCATCATCGTATGTTCATATAATCAACATCTAAATAACAAAAGGCCCTTTTCAGGGCCACATATATTTCTATGTTACCCCCGCCGCCCGTGCGTTTTAATGTGGGTTTCTTTGTATAGATATGAGAACGTCTTACTTTATTATTACATACATCATATGCAGGTAGAACACACCACACACAGACACACGATATATATAATATTACACAAAACTAACAGAACATAAAATATATGTCCTTTTCCACAAAGTCGTATGTGTGTGTGTGTGTGTTGGTTAACTAACTAACAACTACTACTACTACTACTATAATAATATGGAAGAAGAAGTTACCAATTATTATTTTTTTTCCTATCTATCTATCATACGATGCCCAATCATCATCATCATCATAATCCAGCATCGTATGATAGATAATAATAATAAATAGAGAGATAGGTGGTTGGAGGACGTATGAGGCAGACAAACTAGATCTATCTAGATTCTATTGATGTTGATAGCCTAACTTCATCGGACACAGAGCTCACAAACTAGAAGCTAAATTCTTTACACGTTGTCGCTCGCGCTCACAATACAACACCTCCCTCCTCGCGTCTCAGTCACCTCAGACTCCTGTAACCGAGTGAGCGCGAGGGTAGGCTTAAATATAAATATAGTGCGCCGAGCAGTCGATACGGCACTTCTACTTCGAGACGTGACGGACGTAGTCGTCGGTCAATTGCGCGCGCGTGTTTGTGTTTTGTTATCGACGATTTTTTTTTTTTCTTCTTTTATTCCCTCTGTGAAGAAAAGTTCTTACTCTTTGAGCGAAGATGACCGGTCGCGGCAAAGGCGGTAAAGGTTTGGGAAAAGGAGGAGCGAAAAGGCACAGGAAGGTTCTTCGCGATAACATCCAGGGTATTACGAAGCCCGCCATCCGTCGTCTCGCTCGCAGAGGTGGCGTGAAACGTATCTCCGGTTTGATCTACGAAGAAACTCGCGGGGTGCTGAAAGTGTTCCTCGAGAACGTGATCCGCGACGCGGTCACTTACACAGAACACGCTAAGAGGAAGACGGTCACCGCTATGGATGTCGTCTACGCTCTGAAACGTCAAGGACGCACCCTCTACGGCTTCGGAGGATAAAGGAAAGAAGAAGCACAGATCTTCTTCTTCTTCGATTCTATTTGAAGCTTCGTTCGTTCGTCGTGTTACGCTATGTGCGGCAAGGCATAATCGCCTACCACCACCCCACCACTGCCGCCGCACCACTCTACTAGTTACATTCATATAAACATATTACTTACTACATGGCGTATGTGCGCATGTAGATGTGTGTGTGTGTGCATGTGTAATAAATAGCGTAGGTAGCATGACGATACTGTGGATACAGAAAGAAGAAGAAGAAGATTATAATAGATAAATAAAAGGCCCTTTTCAGGGCCGCATATGAATCACGATACCTTGATATGTTTCATAGATAGATTCCGACGTATCGCCGTTGTCGACATAACATAAAATAAATATATAGAAATGTTCTCGACCACTATCACTACACACACTAAGATTGACCCTATATATATATACATATATATTAACATTATTATTTATACAATCCATTATTTTAAAACTAATAATAATTAAATAACGATATATGAAATATAAAAGACAAAAAAGTCAAAAAAAAAAAAAAAACATACAACATACGTTAGTTGCATGACACTCAGACTGCGCTAGCGTGCGTGCTGTTATATATATAATAGATGTATGTAAAAATAAATAGACATACATTTCTTTGTTTGTTCTTTCGTATAATATAATAATATTATTATTATTACTACTACTACGATAACTATTCCGAGAGAGCGCGCGTCGTCGTTCAAAGAGTGATGTTCTACTCTCTCTCTCCTCGCTTTGAAAGAGGACGAGGATTACAATGGGAAAGAAAGCTTCTCTCGAGGCCTGAACGCCGGTGTTCATGTTGAAGACTGACATATATGCGAATACGGATTCAAGTGGAGTTATTTTGAAACATTATAAATAATTTTCAAGGGTCGAACCTTACGTATTGAGAGTTCAGTCTGTGAGCTGGGAGAGCTCTACATGTTTTACGACCTTCGACGTATAATCGGCCGCTGCTTTTCGAATTATGCATTACCGGCGGGACCTCCGCTTCCTGTTCAATCTGAGGATCCTCACTTTCACTGGATCGAATTAAAGCCGACTAGGAGAATGATAGAATAGAGAAAAATCAATTTAAAACGCGTGTCTCAGTACGCACAGAATACAGTGAACAAAATAAACATACGCCAGTCTGTTCTCGATCGTCACATCTTTCCGTGTATTGATCGTTCACGTAAACAGTCTCAATAATATAACGTACGTGCATTCTGAATGCGATAATATTTATGTGTCCCGTTAAAAAATTAAATTTAATTCGAGACGTTCTAGTGAAAAGTTATAAGTGTTCATACGAGAAAACGTCTCAAAGCACCACGGTTCTCCTTATGGTTTTGCTTTGCGGCGGGGGGGTAGGGTAGGTCGCCAGAGGGCGCCACCACCGGACAGCCGTGAGGTGTTAGCTTGTTGATAAGTACGAGTATTCGGAAAGTCTCCAGACGACGCATCCTTTGCCCGAAGGGAAACCAAGCTAAGTCCCAGGATTATCCCGGGACGGAGCGAGGAATCCCGGAGGGCCACGCCTGCCCGGTAGACTTCGCTGACACGGGTCTAGCCACCCGCGTGTGCCCAATCCTGCGTCAGCACGGTCACGCACTATTGATTCCTTTTGTTAGGAAAGGAACGAATAGTGCAGCGTCCTTTTGAGGACGCACCAAAGTCCCACATATCCAGCCCGAGGGTCAAGCCGCCGAAGATAAGACTGTCCCACAGGATCTCCCTTAGGGGTGATTCCTTGTGGGGGGGGAGCTCTGTCCTAGGTGGCCCACCCCTCGCCTGAATAGGGCACACACATACCATCAGTGTATCACCGCCATCCCTAACAATCATAGTTCGTGATTGGATAGATAGTAGGGGAGGCTGAGAGAAATGGCCGACGGGCGGGATCCCCCGCCCCCCCACCGAACGGCAAGGGAGGAACGAGGAGAGGCAGAGCGGCGGCCGGTGGACCACCGCGGGTCCGGAGCCAGAGCGCGGCCCCTCACCCTCACCCGTACCCCTGTGCCCCGCCGCGTACAAGCCCGCCCGAGCTGAGAGTCCGGTTCGTCGCGCAGGTAGCTGAGCCTACCTCGCTGCGCGAACAGGTACCCCTCCCACGCCGGGCGGAAGCGAGGCGTAGAACACCTCCTGCTGTCACGTCACCTCAGCAGGAGAAGCGCTCAAAGCGACAAGGAACACCCGAGCCTATGGAAGGCCGAACAGAGGGACGATATATTCCTCCCCGATCCCCTTCCCCTCAAGCACTGGTGGACTTTGCCGAAGAGGACCCCCAGGGCGCAGTCGGGTGGGACACCACCTCGTACCAGACCTTTGCAGACGAAGAGGAGCCGCAGCCATCGACGTCCGCGGCCCCTGTACAGCCGAGGACGTACGCGGGGACCGCAGCCGCACCACCGGTGCCGCGCCGCAGCCCCCCACCGCAGCCGCAGGCCCCTCCGACGTCTGCAACCGAAGATGCCAAGAAATACCCGCCCATCGTAGTAGAGTGTCTACCCGACTGGACGACCCATCTGTCTAAAATCAAGGCGATCCTAGGACACACGCCAAACGCCCGTCCCTTCGGCAAAGGGGTACGATTCCGTCCGAACAGTGGAACTGAATACCGGGTCGTACAAAAATATATGACCACTCTGAGCCAAGAGAACCCGACCGTGGTGTGGTACAGCTACACTCCGGCCAACGAGCTGCCCACCAAGGTCGGGATACGCGGTCTCCCGGCGGATACACCTGCACCACAAATTGAAGCAGCGCTGCGCGCGGAAGGCTTCCCGGCGACCTACGTGAAAGGCATACCGCCTAAACGAGGACGCCCGGGTTGCCTATTCTTCGCGCAACTGGACCACCTAAGCAAAGAAGAGCTACAGCGGCTGTACGGCACTGAGGAGCTCCTATGCATGCCAGGCATTTCCATCGTCGCCTGGCAGGGCAGGGAGGGGCCATCTCAGTGCCACCGATGTCAAGGGTTCGGACACTCTTCAACCAGATGTTTCCGGCCCTTCAGGTGTGTCCGCTGTGCGGGTGAACACCCGGCTGCGGACTGCCCTCACCCCCGCGACCAACAACCGAAGTGCGCCAACTGTGCCAAGGCGCACGCAGCAAACGACCGGCGGTGCGCGGTCATACAACGAATGGCACGACAGATGGGGGTTAAGATAAGCCCCCCACTACCCCCCGCACCCGCCCGCACAACAACGGCGGGGAGAGGTACCGCGCCGCCGCCGAGGGCAGTACAGCGTGCGCCCCCACCTCAGCAAGTAACGACAACACCATCTACGAGCGCTCCGCAACCGCCGAAGAAACGGCAGGAGGCGCACGCTCAACCGCAGCCGGCGAAGCGTACGATCCGGACCATCCCACCACCAGTGCCTACAACATCAGCCACGACTGGCACCACTCTGGCCCCCCCGGCGAATGACGCCACCGAAAGGGGGGGGACCACTTCAGGCCCCGCTAAGAAAAAGAAGAAGAAGAGGAAAAAGAAGAGGGGGAAGGGGATCACTGAAGCTCCAGCCGCAGCATCAGCACCACCAGCGTCATCCACGCCGATCCCGCCGCCCCAGAGCACCACCACCACAACCCGAGACTCAAGACCTCTTAGAAATAAGAATAAAATTGTAAATGTGGCGCCATCTACCGCCGCAGGAGCAACAATAGAAACCGCATTAACCGAACTATTACAGCAGGTAATGGGAATACTCGGAGATGTCCTCACCGCCCTCGTTTCGGGCACCAATCCTCTCGCCGCTATCACGCAGGCAATCTACTCCCTATCCGCTGTTCGCAGAGACCCTCCAACTTAGGGTCATATTCTGGAATCCGGGCGGAATAGCTGGACGTGTCGCCGAGCTCAGGCTGCTCGTTTCGCAGCACAACCCCGATGTTGTGTTGCTGAACGAGACCATGCTGAGCAAGGGACGCCAGTTCAGGATACCGAACTACATCGTGTATCGGCGCGACGAGGTTTCTCCTGAAGGCGTGGCCTATAGAGGCACTGCCGTGCTAATCAGGAGGAACCTAATACACGATGAGTTAGAGTTCCATGACTTTGTAAGCATGAGAACTCACGGTATCCGATTCCGTGTAGCTGGGGGGGAGATGCGTATGTTCGCCGCATACCGTCCCCCCCACTCCTCTCTACACCCCGATGACATCCGCAAGATTTTCGACGGCAGCACACCGGCCATTATCGCCGGGGATTTGAACGCAAAACACCCGGCGTGGGGTCGAACACCTATAACCCCGGTCGTGTGCTTGCCGAAGATGCAGAGGCGTGGGGTACAATGTGCTGGGCCCAGATGCGCCCACACATGTACCCTCAAACCCCAAACATCGACCGGATGTCATCGACATAGTGCTGTGCCATCAAGTTACGGCCCAGATCCGTTTAGAGGTGCTGTACGATACGGACACGCAGCACCTCCAGTACTTCTGCTAGCTGACTTTAGTGCCAACGCAGTCGCGCCCCGAGTCCCAGGTTCCGAACGGACTGGGAGGCCTTTTATCGTGCATTGCAGAACTTTTCTCTCAAGGCCTCTCACGACCTCCAGCGGTGTCAGGCGGGCCGCGCGATATATCAACCGACGTATTTCGGAGGAATATCGCGCAGCCACCACGGCAGTGAGGGGCTCCTCGAGAGAAAAAAGTTACCGATAAGGCTTCTCAGGAAGTTACATGTCAAACGGAACCTACGGAAACTTTGGGCGCGAACCCGCTGTCCACAAGTGAAGACACGCCTTAACCGATTATCGGAAGAGTTGTCGGAGGAGATATGGATGTGGCGGGGGGAGACGTGGGATAGGCACGTTTACAGCCTGTCCCAACATCAAGCCTCGCTACATACACTCACCCGACGGCTCGCCGGTACGGCAACCGCAGTCTCTCCGCTTGTGGACGGTGCGGGCGTAAGGCACTATGCAGCAGCAGAGGAGCCGAGCTACTGGCACAGCACTTAGAGAGCCAGTTCATTCGAATGACCCCTCAGTTGGAGCTGAAGAACACCATCAGGGAGTCAGGGACCACGTGTTGGAATACCTGCGTACCCCGCCGCCCCCCTTGCGGGGGGAAGATTTTGTCTCGCCCGCTGAGGTACGGGGGGCAATTTCTCGGTTGCCGAACCGCAAGGCACCGGGGTATGACGGTATTCCGACGGCGGCGCTTAAAGCTCTCCCCCGCAGAGGGGTCGTGGCTATAGCGCGCCTGTTTAATGGCGCGCTACGCACCAGTCACTTCCCCGATGTGTGGAAACGGGGGAAGATCATCCTACTGCCGAAGCCCGGTAAAGACAAACGTCTGCCGGAAAGCTACAGACCCATCACGCTACTGCCTCACATAGCAAAATTGTTTGAAAGGCTACTGCTGCGAAGGATTGCACCCATTGCCCTTGCGAGAGGAACAGCACGGCTTTCGCAGCGGACCTCCACAACTACACAGCTGACCCGTGTGCTGAACCATCTTGCGACCGAAATTAATAACGGTCGCATCTGTCTGGGGGTCTTTCTCGACATCGAGAAAGCCTTCGACAGGAGTTTGGCACATAGGTCTGCTGTGGAGGATAATACAACAAACCTCGACGCCCACAATGCTTGTGCGGCTAGTAGCGTCTTTCTGGTGGATCGTAGCTTTTCGTCTCCGTCGGGGGCCGACTCGGCAGTACGGACGATCAGAGCAGGCGTCCCCAGGGGAGCTGCCTCGCGCCGCTACTGTATGTTGTGTATACCAACGACATTCCCACTCTCGTAGGTCGCGTCGCGGAGTGGGAAGATGACGTAGTACTAGCGTTGTACGCCGATGATAGTGCATACTTTACTTCCTCGCGTCAGTTTCCATCGCTGCACGCAAGATGCAGCGACTTTTAGATCTGCTTCCCGAATGGCTTGACAAGTGGCGCATGAAGGTGAACGTCGGCAAGACGTGCGCACTTGTCACCAAACGTCTTCGAACACCCCAACGATTCAGTTGCTTGGTCAGAACATTGAGCTGGAAACCAACCATCTCGTACCTTGGATGTCAAATTGATCGCTCCTGCGCATATTTGGAGTCGAACAAGTGGTTCGACAGGCTAGAGCGGTGAGCTAAGCTTTATCCGATCTTTGCATCAAGTTGCCTACCCGTACCAAGATCGGGATCTACAAGGCGTACGTCCGCTCAAGACTGACCTATGCAGCTCCCGCCTGGTACGCGTTAACTTCCAACACACAACGCAATCGTATACAGGCCCAACAGAACATAGCTCTGCGAACGATCGTGGGTGCAGGACACTACGTCAGAAATGACGTCATAGCCTCCAACCTGCGACTGGAATCCACTGCTTATTTCGTGTTCCGTATCACGCGACAAATCCTCGATCGCGCCGATAACGGACCCCATCTACACCTGACTAAGATAGCACCGCTTCACGGCCGACCTCAGAAGGAAGGCCTTATACTCGCAGCTAATTATCTCAAGAGGGGCTCCGCCAACTAGCGTCTAGTTGACGGAGACATTTCCTTATTAGGTATGTATGGAAAATGTCGAAGTCGTTTACGGTTTTGATATCTCTCATACTGGCTTAACGAGTAGACGTAGGCCCCCCCATTGTCAAGTGACCATGTGTAGAGTCCGGAGCTTACTAGGTCCCCACTATTATAAATTGCAGATAAACTTATATAAAATGCTGATATTTTCGTCTTATTAGAATGGGGAATTCGACGGAGATTTATCCGACGCGAGCAGATTTTATATTATAGTGCCTTCGACAGTGTCTTCGCGCTGATGTCGTCGTCGTAAGTATGATGATGTCGGCGACGTAAAGTATGCATTACCATCGTAAGTATACACAACACACACACACCCTACTCCGCCGTCCTCGAACGGCGGATGGAACCAGGGGAAGTTACCCCTAGAGAGGATGCCCGGGTGGGGACAGCCCCGTGACCCGTTACCTGCAACCCTTCAGGCTGCGGATGCTCGGTAGCAGAGTGAGTAGAACCGCCCACGCGTGAAGACACTTTTAAATCGGCTGTCGGAGGAGCTGTCTAGGAAGTGATGCTGCACAGGAGAGTCATGGAACCGTCATCTCGATCGGATTTCGGAAAACCAGACCTCTCTTCATCACTTAAATAGGCAGCTTACCCGCACCATTACCGGTGTCTCCACTGAGTGGATGATACGGGTCGCGTTCACTATGAAGCATCGGACAGGGCCGAGATACTGGCTACGCATCTAGAGGGGCAGTTCACACCAAACATAGCCCTAACCGCGGCCTCGCAACATCATAGGCAGGTAGAGGACCGCGTACGGGAATTCATGTTATGTCCTGAGGAGCCTCTGCAGGGAGAAGCCTTCTTCTCTCCAGCGGAAGTGCGCAGAGCCATTCAATGGCTACCACTGCGCCGTGCACCCGGACAAGACGGAATACCCACCGCGGCACTTAAGGCTCTGCCGGGGAGAGGTATCGTTGCGCTAGCCCGTTTATATAACGGGATCCTGCGCACGTGCCACTTCCCGGAACAGTGGAAACTGGGAAGATTTTCGTGCTGCCGAAGGCGGGCAAGACAGGAGACGTCCGGCAAGCTACCGTCCTATTACGTTGCTATCACACGTAGCGAAACTTTTGAGAAGCTGCTGCTGCGGAGGATCAACCCGTGCATAACCGTACGGGATGAACAGTTCGGCTTCCGTAGCGGCCACTCTACCACTTTGCAGCTGGCACGTGTGCTACACTACCTCGCATTCGATCACAATCGTGATCGGGTGTGCGTCGGGGTCTTTCTCGATATCGAGAAAGCCTTTGACAGGGTGTGGCGTACGGGACTGCTGTACAAGTTGATAGAAAATACCACCATTCCGCCTCAGTTCGTGCGTTTGATAGCATCGTATCTGGAGGGTTGCAGCTTCTACGTCTCCGTCGATAAAGTCGATTCGGCGGTACGGCCTATTCAAGCTGGCGTTCCCCAGGGGAGTTGCCTTGCGCCGCGACTGTACGCGGTCTACACCGACGACATCCCCGCTCCCTTAGGTCGCGCGGAGGAGCGGGACGATGACGTTCTGTTAGCGCTTTTCGCCGACGACAGTGCGTATTTTACGTCTTCGCGTCAAGCCAACCACGCAGCCAGAAAAATGCAGCGCATGTTGGACCTGCTTCCTGACTGGTTTGATAAGTGGCGGTTGACTGTCAACGTTGACAAGACTACCGCCCTTATCACCGGAAGACGGAATAAATACCCCCGCTCGAGCTCCGCGGATAAGCGATCAGATGGAATACCAGAGTGACATATCTCGGATGCCGTATTGACAGCATGCTGCGCATGGAACCGCAGGTCGAACACTCAGTTCGAACTGCGCGAACGCTGAAGTGCGATGCTGGGACCAGTACTGTCATCAAAACTACCTACGTCAACTAAGATAGGAATCTACAAAACGTACATTCGATCGCGCTTGACTTACGCCGCTCCGGCGTGGTACCCCCTCACGTCCGCGTCGCAGCGAAAGCGGCTGCAGGCCCAACAGAATCTGGCTGTTAGGAGAATCGTGGGAGCAGGTCGCTACGTCAGGAACGATGTAATCGCGTCTAACCTTAAGTTAGAATCCATCTCAGACTTCGTCACCCGTATCGCGCGTCGTATGTACGAACGCGCTGATACGGGAGAACATCCATCTGCGAAACATCGCTCCCTGCACGCACGCCCCCGACGGGCGACCGCTTCCTCGCGAGCTGCTGTTACCGTCTCCCGACTAAGGGAATGTAGGTCGAGACGGTAACTTGCACAACAGACCGTTGAGGATAAGTGATTAGACTTTTTTCGCATTTTCCCTTCCGGACTTGTATGTGACGTGAAGACGTAACGTAGCATTTCTACCTGTGCCACTAGTTGTGTCACCTGATTCCGACAGGCCTTAGATCCGTCGAGTTGATGTTCGGGTAGTGGGGGAATATCCCCGGGGCCCGGTCCCTGCAGACCTATATTAGGTTTAGTAGACGTTCTTCAGCAGCAGAGGGCGCCATCGGACAGCCGTGAGGTGTTAGCTGGGTGATTAGTACGAGTATTCGGAAAGTCTCCAGACGACGCATCCTTTGCCCGAAGGGAAACCAAGCTAAGTCCCAGGATTATCCCGGGACGGAGCGAGGAATCCCGGAGGAACGTCTACCGGTAGACTTCCTTTGACACGAGTCTAGCCACCCGCGTGTGCCCAATCCTGTGTCAGCACGGTCACGCACTATTGATTCCTTTTGTTAGGAAAGGAACGAATAGTGCAGCGTCCTTTTGAGGACGCACTAAAGTCCCACATATCCAGCCCGAGGGTCAAGCCACCGAAGATAAGACTGTCCCACAGGATCTCCCTTAGGGTGATTCCTTGTGGGGAGCTCTGTCCTAAGGTGGCCCACCCTCGCCTGAATAGGGCACACACATACCATCAGTGTAACACCGCCATCCCTAACAATCATAGTTCGTGATTGGGTAGATAGTAGGGAGGCTGAGAGAAATGGCCGACAGGCAGGATCCCCGCCCCCACCGAACGGCAAGGGAGGAACGAGGAGAGAGCAGAGCGGCGGCCGGTGGACCACCGCGGGTCCGAGCCAGAGCGCGGCCCCCCTCACCCCTCACCCGTACCCCCTGTGCCCCGCCCGCGTACAAGCCCGCCCGAGCTGAGAGTCCGGTTCGTCGCGCAGGTAGCTGAGCCTACCTCGCTGCGCGAACAGGTTCCCCTCCCACGCCGGGCGGAAGCGCGGCGGAGAACACCTCCTGCTGTCACATCACCTCAGCAGGAGAAGCGCTCAAAGCGACAAGGAACACCCGAGCCTATGGAAGGCCGAACAGAGGGGACGATATATTCCTCCCCCCCCCGATCCCCTTCCCCTCAAGCACTGGTGGACTTTGCCGAAGAGGACCCCCAGGGCGCAGTCGGGTGGGACACCACCTCATACCAGACCTTCGCAGACGAAGAGGAGCCGCAGCCATCGACGTCCGCGGCCCCTGTACAGCCGAGGACGTACGCGGGGACCGCAGCCGCACCACCGGTGCCGCGCCGCAGCCCCCCACCGCAGCCGCAGGCCCCTCCGACACCCGTCAGCGAAGATGCCAAGAAATACCCGCCCATCGTAGTAGAGTGTCTCCCCGACTGGACGACCCACCTATCTAAGATCAAGGCGTTGTTAGGACACACGCCGAACGCCCGCCCCTTCGGCAAAGGGGTACGATTCCGTCCGAACAGTGGAACTGAATACCGGGTCGTACAAAAGTATATGACCACTCTGAGCCAAGAGAACCCGACCGTGGTGTGGTACGGCTACACTCCGGCCAACAGGCACACTACACTTCGGTTTGCTATAAATTTGTGATTTTTCCTTAATTTTGTGCGTTCCAGGTTTCGCTGATTCGTCGGTTGTGGACAGGACCTACCGATCGGGAGCAAAAACAACAACACGAAAACTAACAAAAATAAAAACTCTTTATAAATCTAATATAATTACGTAACTAAGAAAAACTTTAAAAAACTGATAAAAACGAGAAAACGGCCTGAAAGCGGCGCAAGAAGACTTTAGGACTGATTAAACTACTCAATTACTACTTTAAAACACAAACTTGACATTACACTAGGGCGCGGTACCACGAAGATATTGGCAAATTCCTTTAAAAAATAGGACTCTCACCACTACACCTCGGTTTGGTATAATTTGTGGAGATTTTCCTAATTTTGTGCGCGTCTTCTGTTCCAGGTTTCGCTGATTCGTCGGTTGTATGCCAGGACCTACTGATCGGGAGCAAAACAACACGAAAACTAACAAAAATAAAAACTTTATAAATCTAATATAATTGCTGCAACTAAGAAAACTTAAAACCGATAAAAACGAGAAAACGGCCTGAAAGCGGCGCAAGAAGACTTTAGACTGGATTATTTGCTATAAAT
>JAGSMU010000432.1:0-57500 GCA_029286865.1 Teinopalpus imperialis
TTGTGATTTTTCCCTAATTTTGTGCGTTTCTGTTCCAGGTTTCGGCTGATTCGTCGGTTGTGGACAGGACCTACCGATCGGGAGCAAAAACAACACGAAAACTAACAAAAATAAAAACTTTATAAATCTAATATAATTACGCAACTAAGAAAACTTAAAAACTGATAAAAACGAGAAAAACGGCCTGAAAGCGGCGCAAGAAGACTTAGACTGATTAAACTTCTCAATTACTACTTTAAAACACAAACTTGACGTACACTAGGCGTTATAATTATCGAAGATATTGGCAAATTCCTTTAAAATAGACTTCACCACTACCTCGGTTTGCTATAAATTTGTGATTTTTCCTAATTTTGTGCGTTTCTGTTCCAGGTTTCAGCTGATTCGTCGGTTGTGACAGGGACCTACCGATCAGAACAAAAACAACACGAAAACTAACAAAAATAAAAACTTTATAAATCTAATATAATTACGTAACTAAGAAAACTTAAAACTGATAAAAACGAGAAAAACGGCCTGAAAGCGGCGCAAGAGACTTTAGACTGATTAAACTTCTCAATTACTACTTTAAAACACAAACTTGACATACACTGGGCGTTATACCACGAGATATTGGCAAATTCCTTTAAAATAGGACTTCACCACTACACCTCAGTTTGCTATAAATTTGTGATTTTTCCTAATTTTATTGCGTTTCTGTTCCAGGTTTCAGCTGATTCGTCGGTTGTGACAGGACCTACCGATCGGGAGCAAAAACAACACGAAAACTAACAAAAATAAAAACTTTATAAATCTAATATAATTACGTAACTAAGAAAACTTAAAACTGATAAAAACGAGAAAAACGGCCTGAAAGCGGCGCAAGAGACTTTAGACTGGATTAAACTACTCAATTACTACTTTAAAACACAAACTTGACATACACTAGGCGTTATACCACGAAGATATTGGCAAATTCCTTTAAAATAGACTTCACCACTACACCTCGGTTTGCTATAAATTTGTGATTTTTCCTAATTTTGTGCGTTTCTGTTCCAGGTTTCGGCTGATTCGTCCGGTTGTGGACAGGGACCTACCGATCGGGAGCAAAAACAACACGAAAACTAACAAAAATAAAAACTTTATAAATCTAATATAATTACGTAACTAAGAAAACTTAAAACTGATAAAACAGAAAAACGGCCTGAAAGCGGCGCAAGAAGACTTTAGACTGATTAAACTACTCAATTACTACTTTAAAACACAAACTTGACGTACACTAGGCGTTATAACACGAAGATATTGTAAATTCCTTTAAAATAGACTTCACCACTACCTCGGTTTGCTATAAATTTGTGATTTTTCCTAATTTTGTGCGTTTCTGTTCCAGGTTTCAGCTGATTCGTCGGTTGTGACAGGACCTACCGATCAGAACAAAAACAACACGAAAACTAACAAAAATAAAAACTTTATAAATCTAATATAATTACGCAACTAAGAAAACTTAAAACTGATAAAAACGAGAAAAACGGCCTGAAAGCGGCGCAAGAAGACTTTAGACTGATTAAACTTCTCAATTACTACTTTAAAACACAAACTTGACATACACTGGGCGTTATACCACGAGATATTGGCAAATTCCTTTAAAATAGGACTTCACCACTACCTCGGTTTGCTATAAATTTGTGATTTTTCTAATTTTGTGCGTTTCTGTTCAGGTTTCGGCTGATTCGTCGGTTGTGGACAGGGACCTACCGATCGGGAGCAAAAACAACACGAAAACTAACAAAAATAAAAACTTTATAAATCTAATATAATTACGTAACTAAGAAAACTTAAAACTGATAAAAACGAGAAAAACGGCCTGAAAGCGGCGCAAGAAGACTTTAGACTGATTAAACTACTCAATTACTACTTTAAAACACAAACTTGACGTACACTAGGCGTTATACCACGAGATATTGGCAAAATTCCTTTAAAATAGGACTTCACCACTACACCTCGGTTTGCTATAAATTTGTGATTTTTCCTAATTTAGTGCGTTTCTGTTCAGGTTTCGGCTGATTCGTCGGTTGTGACAGGGACCTACCGATCAGGAGCAAAAACAACACGAAAACTAACAAAAATAAAAACTTTATAAATCTAATATAATTACGTAACTAAGAAAACTTAAAACTGATAAAACAGAAAAACGGCCTGAAAGCGGCGCAAGAAGACTTAGACTGATTAAACTACTCAATTACTACTTTAAAACACAAACTTGACATACACTAGGCGTTATAATTATCGAAGATATTGGCAAATTCCTTTAAAATAGGACTTCACCACTACACCTCGGTTTGCTATAAATTTGTGATTTTTCTAATTTTGTGCGTTTCTGTTCCAGGTTTCAGCTGATTCGTCGGTTGTGACAGGACCTACCGATCAGGAGCAAAAACAACACGAAAACTAACAAAAATAAAAACTTTATAAATCTAATATAATTACGCAACTAAGAAAACTTAAAACTGATAAAACAGAAAAACGGCCTGAAAGCGGCGCAAGAGACTTTAGACTGATTAAACTACTCAATTACTGCTTTAAAACACAAACTTGACGTACACTAGGCGTTATAACACGAAGATATTGGCAAATTCCTTTAAAATAGGACTTCACCACTACACCTCAGTTTGCTATAAATTTGTGATTTTTCCTAATTTTATTGCGTTTCTGTTCAGGTTTCGGCTGATCTGTCGGTTGTGACAGGACCTACCGATCAGGAGCAAAAACAACACGAAAACTAACAAAAATAAAAACTTTATAAATCTAATATAATTACGTAACTAAGAAAACTTAAAACTGATAAAACAGAAAAACGGCCTGAAAGCGGCGCAAGAAGACTTAGACTGATTAAACTACTCAATTACTGCTTTAAAACACAAACTTGACATACACTGGGCGTTATACCACGAGATATTGGCAAATTCCTTTAAAATAGGACTTCACCACTACACCTCGGTTTGCTATAAATTTGTGATTTTTTCCTAATTTTGTGCGTTTCTGTTCCAGGTTTCGGCTGATCTGTCGGTTGTGGACAGGGACCTACCGATCGGGAGCAAAAACAACACGAAAACTAACAAAAATAAAAACTTTATAAATCTAATATAATTACGTAACTAAGAAAACTTAAAACTGATAAAACGAGAAAAACGGCCTGAAAGCGGCGCAAGAAGACTTTAGGACTGATTAAACTGCTCAATTACTACTTTAAAACACAAACTTGACGTACACTAGGCGTTATACCACGAAGATATTGTAAATTCCTTTAAAATAGGACTTCACCACTACACCTCAGTTTGCTATAAATTTGTGATTTTTCCTAATTTTATTGCGTTTCTGTTCAGGTTTCGGCTGATTCGTCAGTTGTGGACAGGGACCTACCGATCGGGAGCAAAAACAACACGAAAACTAACAAAAATAAAAACTTTATAAATCCTAATATAATTACGCAACTAAGAAAACTTAAAACTGATAAAACGAGAAAAACGGCCTGAAAGCGGCGCAAGAGACTTTAGACTGGATTAAACTACTCAATTACTGCTTTAAAACACAAACTTGACATACACTAGGCGTTATAACACGAAGATATTGGCAAATTCCTTTAAAATAGGACTTCACCACTACACCTCAGTTTGCTATAAATTTGTGATTTTTCCTAATTTTATTGCGTTTCTGTTCCAGGTTTCAGCTGATTCGTCGGTTGTGACAGGACCTACCGATCAGAACAAAAACAACACGAAAACTAACAAAAATAAAAACTTTATAAATCCTAATATAATTACGCAACTAAGAAAACTTAAAACTGATAAAACAGAAAAACGGCCTGAAAGCGGCGCAAGAAGACTTTAGACTGATTAAACTTCTCAATTACTACTTTAAAACACAAACTTGACGTACACTAGGCGTTATAATTATCGAAGATATTGGCAAATTCCTTTAAAATAGGACTTCACCACTACACCTCGGTTTGCTATAAATTTGTGATTTTTCCTAATTTTGTGCGTTTCTGTTCAGGTTTCGGCTGATTCGTCGGTTGTGACAGGACCTACCGATCGGGAGCAAAAACAACACGAAAACTAACAAAAATAAAAACTTTATAAATCTAATATAATTACGCAACTAAGAAAACTTAAAACTGATAAAACGAGAAAAACGGCCTGAAAGCGGCGCAAAGGAAGACTTTAGACTGATTAAACTTCTCAATTACTACTTTAAAACACAAACTTGACGTACACTAGGCGTTATAACACGAAGATATTGTAAATTCCTTTAAAATAGGACTTCACCACTACCTCGGTTTGCTATAAATTTGTGATTTTTCCTAATTTAGTGCGTTTCTGTTCCAGGTTTCTGGCTGATTCGTCGGTTGTGACAGGACCTACCGATCAGAACAAAAACAACACGAAAACTAACAAAAATAAAAACTTTATAAATCTAATATAATTACGCAACTAAGAAAACTTAAAACTGATAAAACAGAAAAACGGCCTGAAAGCGGCGCAAGAAGACTTTAGACTGATTAAACTACTCAATTACTGCTTTAAAACACAAACTTGACGTACACTAGGCGTTATAATTATCGAAGATATTGGCAAATTCCTTTAAAATAGGACTTCACCACTACCTCGGTTTGCTATAAATTTGTGATTTTTCCTAATTTAGTGCGTTTCTGTTCCAGGTTTCAGCTGATTCGTCGGTTGTGACAGGACCTACCGATCAGAACAAAAACAACACGAAAACTAACAAAAATAAAAACTTTATAAATCTAATATAATTACGTAACTAAGAAAACTTAAAACTGATAAAACGAGAAAAACGGCCTGAAAGCGGCGCAAGAAGACTTTAGACTGATTAAACTACTCAATTACTACTTTAAAACACAAACTTGACATACACTAGGCGTTATAATTATCGAAGATATTGGCAAATTCCTTTAAAATAGGACTTCACCACTACACCTCAGTTTGCTATAAATTTGTGATTTTTCCTAATTTTATTGCGTTTCTGTTCCAGGTTTCAGCTGATTCGTCGGTTGTGACAGGACCTACCGATCAGAACAAAAACAACACGAAAACTAACAAAAATAAAAACTTTATAAATCTAATATAATTACGTAACTAAGAAAACTTAAAACTGATAAAAAACGAAAAACGGCCTGAAAGCGGCGCAAGAAGACTTTAGGACTGATTAAACTTCTCAATTACTACTTTAAAACACAAACTTGACGTACACTAGGCGTTATAACACGAAGATATTGTAAATTCCTTTAAAATAGACTTCACCACTACACCTCGGTTTGCTATAAATTTGTGATTTTTTCCTAATTTAGTGCGTTTCTGTTCCAGGTTTCATTGATTCGTCGGTTGTGGACAGGGACCTACCGATCGGGAGCAAAAACAACACGAAAACTAACAAAAATAAAAACTTTATAAATCTAATATAATTACGTAACTAAGAAAACTTAAAAACTGATAAAACGAGAAAAACGGCCTGAAAGCGGCGCAAGAAGACTTAGACTGATTAAACTTCTCAATTACTACTTTAAAACACAAACTTGACGTACACTAGGCGTTATAATTATCGAAGATATTGGCAAATTCCTTTAAAATAGGACTTCACCACTACCTCGGTTTGCTATAAATTTGTGATTTTTCCTAATTTAGTGCGTTTCTGTTCCAGGTTTCAGCTGATTCGTCGGTTGTGGACAGGACCTACCGATCAGAACAAAAACAACACGAAAACTAACAAAAATAAAAACTTTATAAATCCTAATATAATTACGTAACTAAGAAAACTTAAAACTGATAAAACGAGAAAAACGGCCTGAAAGCGGCGCAAGAGACTTTAGACTGGATTAAACTACTCAATTACTACTTTAAAACACAAACTTGACATACACTAGGCGTTATAACACGAAGATATTGGCAAATTCCTTTAAAATAGGACTTCACCACTACCTCGGTTTGCTATAAATTTGTGATTTTTCCTAATTTTATTGCGTTTCTGTTCAGGTTTCGGCTGATTCGTCGGTTGTGACAGGACCTACCGATCAGAACAAAAACAACACGAAAACTAACAAAAATAAAAACTTTATAAATCTAATATAATTACGTAACTAAGAAAACTTAAAACTGATAAAAACAGAAAAACGGCCTGAAAGCGGCGCAAGAAGACTTTAGACTGGATTAAACTACTCAATTACTACTTTAAAACACAAACTTGACATACACTAGGCGTTATACCACGAAGATATTGGCAAATTCCTTTAAAATAGGACTTCCACCACTACACCTCGGTTTGCTATAAATTTGTGATTTTTTCCTAATTTTGTGCGTTTCTGTTCCAGGTTTCTGGCTGATTCGTCGGTTGTGGACGAGGGACCTACCGATCGGGAGCAAAAACAACACGAAAACTAACAAAAATAAAAACTTTATAAATCTAATATAATTACGTAACTAAGAAAACTTAAAACTGATAAAAACGAGAAAAACGGCCTGAAAGCGGCGCAAGAGACTTTAGACTGGATTAAACTACTCAATTACTACTTTAAAACACAAACTTGACATACACTAGGCGTTATAATTATCGAAGATATTGGCAAATTCCTTTAAAATAGGACTTCACCACTACCTCGGTTTGCTATAAATTTGTGATTTTTCCTAATTTAGTGCGTTTCTGTTCAGGTTTCGGCTGATCTGTCGGTTGTGACAGGACCTACCGATCAGGAGCAAAAACAACACGAAAACTAACAAAAATAAAAACTTTATAAATCCTAATATAATTACGTAACTAAGAAAACTTAAAACTGATAAAAAACGAAAAACGGCCTGAAAGCGGCGCAAGAAGACTTTAGGACTGATTAAACTTCTCAATTACTACTTTAAAACACAACTTGACATACACTAGGCGTTATACCACGAAGATATTGTAAATTCCTTTAAAATAGGACTTCACCACTACCTCGGTTTGCTATAAATTTGTGATTTTTTCCTAATTTTGTGCGTTTCTGTTCCAGGTTTCGGCTGATTCGTCGGTTGTGGACAGGGACCTACCGATCGGGAGCAAAAACAACACGAAAACTAACAAAAATAAAAACTTTATAAATCTAATATAATTACGTAACTAAGAAAACTTAAAAACTGATAAAAACGAGAAAAACGGCCTGAAAGCGGCGCAAGAAGACTTAGACTGATTAAACTTCTCAATTACTACTTTAAAACACAACTTGACATACACTAGGCGTTATAACACGAAGATATTGGCAAATTCCTTTAAAATAGACTTCACCACTACACCTCGGTTTGCTATAAATTTGTGATTTTTCCTAATTTTGTGCGTTTCTGTTCAGGTTTCGGCTGATTCGTCCGGTTGTGGACAGGGACCTACCGATCAGAACAAAAACAACACGAAAACTAACAAAAATAAAAACTTTATAAATCTAATATAATTACGTAACTAAGAAAACTTAAAACTGATAAAAACGAGAAAAACGGCCTGAAGCGGCGCAAGAGACTTTAGACTGGATTAAACTACTCAATTACTACTTTAAAACACAAACTTGACGTACACTAGGCGTTATAACACGAAGATATTGTAAATTCCTTTAAAATAGGACTTCCACCACTACACCTCGGTTTGCTATAAATTTGTGATTTTTCCTAATTTAGTGCGTTTCTGTTCCAGGTTTCAGCTGATTCGTCGGTTGTGACAGGACCTACCGATCAGGAGCAAAAACAACACGAAAACTAACAAAAATAAAAACTTTATAAATCTAATATAATTACGTAACTAAGAAAACTTAAAACTGATAAAAACGAGAAAAACGGCCTGAAGCGGCGCAAGAGACTTTAGACTGATTAAACTACTCAATTACTACTTTAAAACACAAACTTGACATACACTAGGCGTTATACCATCGAAGATATTGGCAAATTCCTTTAAAATAGGACTTCACCACTACACCTCGGTTTGCTATAAATTTGTGATTTTTCCTAATTTAGTGCGTTTCTGTTCCAGGTTTCTGGCTGATTCGTCGGTTGTGACAGGACCTACCGATCGGGAGCAAAAACAACACGAAAACTAACAAAAATAAAAACTTTATAAATCTAATATAATTACGTAACTAAGAAAACTTAAAACTGATAAAAACGAGAAAAACGGCCTGAAGCGGCGCAAGAAGACTTTAGGACTGATTAAACTACTCAATTACTGCTTTAAAACACAAACTTGACATACACTAGGCGTTATAACACGAAGATATTGTAAATTCCTTTAAAATAGGACTTCACCACTACACCTCAGTTTGCTATAAATTTGTGATTTTTCCTAATTTAGTGCGTTTCTGTTCCAGGTTTCTGGCTGATTCGTCGGTTGTGACAGGACCTACCGATCAGGAGCAAAAACAACACGAAAACTAACAAAAATAAAAACTTTATAAATCCTAATATAATTACGTAACTAAGAAAACTTAAAACTGATAAAACGAGAAAAACGGCCTGAAAGCGGCGCAAGAGACTTTAGACTGGATTAAACTACTCAATTACTGCTTTAAAACACAAACTTGACGTACACTAGGCGTTATAACACGAAGATATTGGCAAATTCCTTTAAAATAGGACTTCACCACTACACCTCAGTTTGCTATAAATTTGTGATTTTTCCTAATTTAGTGCGTTTCTGTTCCAGGTTTCAGCTGATTCGTCGGTTGTGACAGGACCTACCGATCGGGAGCAAAAACAACACGAAAACTAACAAAAATAAAAACTTTATAAATCTAATATAATTACGTAACTAAGAAAACTTAAAACTGATAAAACAGAAAAACGGCCTGAAGCGGCGCAAGAGACTTTAGACTGATTAAACTACTCAATTACTGCTTTAAAACACAAACTTGACGTACACTAGGCGTTATAACACGAAGATATTGTAAATTCCTTTAAAATAGACTTCACCACTACACCTCGGTTTGCTATAAATTTGTGATTTTTTCCTAATTTTGTGCGTTTCTGTTCCAGGTTTCTGGCTGATTCGTCGGTTGTGGACGAGGGACCTACCGATCGGGAGCAAAAACAACACGAAAACTAACAAAAATAAAAACTTTATAAATCTAATATAATTACGTAACTAAGAAAACTTAAAACTGATAAAAACGAGAAAAACGGCCTGAAAGCGGCGCAAGAGACTTTAGACTGATTAAACTGCTCAATTACTACTTTAAAACACAAACTTGACGTACACTAGGCGTTATAATTATCGAAGATATTGGCAAATTCCTTTAAAATAGGACTTCACCACTACACCTCAGTTTGCTATAAATTTGTGATTTTTCCTAATTTTGTGCGTTTCTGTTCCAGGTTTCTGGCTGATTCGTCGGTTGTGGACAGGACCTACCGATCAGAACAAAAACAACACGAAAACTAACAAAAATAAAAACTTTATAAATCTAATATAATTGCGTAACTAAGAAAACTTAAAACTGATAAAACAGAAAAACGGCCTGAAAGCGGCGCAAAGGAAGACTTTAGACTGGATTAAACTACTCAATTACTACTTTAAAACACAAACTTGACATACACTAGGCGTTATAACACGAAGATATTGGCAAATTCCTTTAAAATAGGACTTCACCACTACACCTCGGTTTGCTATAAATTTGTGATTTTTCCTAATTTAGTGCGTTTCTGTTCCAGGTTTCAGCTGATTCGTCGGTTGTGACAGGACCTACCGATCAGGAGCAAAAACAACACGAAAACTAACAAAAATAAAAACTTTATAAATCTAATATAATTACGTAACTAAGAAAACTTAAAACTGATAAAACAGAAAAACGGCCTGAAGCGGCGCAAGAGACTTTAGACTGATTAAACTACTCAATTACTACTTTAAAACACAAACTTGACATACACTGGGCGTTATACCACGAAGATATTGGCAAATTCCTTTAAAATAGACTTCACCACTACCTCGGTTTGCTATAAATTTGTGATTTTTTCCTAATTTTGTGCGTTTCTGTTCCAGGTTTCAGCTGATTCGTCGGTTGTGGACAGGGACCACCGATCGGGAGCAAAAACAACACGAAAACTAACAAAAATAAAAACTTTATAAATCTAATATAATTACGCAACTAAGAAAACTTAAAAACTGATAAAAACGAGAAAAACGGCCTGAAAGCGGCGCAAGAAGACTTTAGACTGATTAAACTACTCAATTACTACTTTAAAACACAAACTTGACGTACACTAGGCGTTATAACACGAAGATATTGTAAATTCCTTTAAAATAGACTTCACCACTACACCTCGGTTTGCTATAAATTTGTGATTTTTCCTAATTTTGTGCGTTTCGTTCCAGGTTTCGGCTGATCTGTCGGTTGTGACAGGGACCTACCGATCAGAACAAAAACAACACGAAAACTAACAAAAATAAAAACTTTATAAATCCTAATATAATTACGTAACTAAGAAAACTTAAAACTGATAAAACGAGAAAAACGGCCTGAAAGCGGCGCAAAGGAAGACTTTAGACTGGATTAAACTACTCAATTACTGCTTTAAAACACAAACTTGACGTACACTAGGCGTTATAACACGAAGATATTGTAAATTCCTTTAAAATAGACTTCACCACTACACCTCAGTTTGCTATAAATTTGTGATTTTTCCTAATTTAGTGCGTTTCTGTTCCAGGTTTCAGCTGATTCGTCGGTTGTGGACGGGGACCTACCGATCGGGAGCAAAAACAACACGAAAACTAACAAAAATAAAAACTTTATAAATCTAATATAATTACGTAACTAAGAAAACTTAAAACTGATAAAACAGAAAAACGGCCTGAAGCGGCGCAAGAAGACTTAGACTGATTAAACTACTCAATTACTACTTTAAAACACAAACTTGACGTACACTAGGCGTTATACCACGAGATATTGGCAAATTCCTTTAAAATAGACTTCACCACTACACCTCGGTTTGCTATAAATTTGTGATTTTTTCCTAATTTTGTGCGTTTCTGTTCCAGGTTTCTGGCTGATTCGTCGGTTGTGGACAGGGACCACCACCGATCGGGAGCAAAAACAACACGAAAACTAACAAAAATAAAAACTTTATAAATCTAATATAATTACGTAACTAAGAAAACTTAAAACTGATAAAACGAGAAAAACGGCCTGAAAGCGGCGCAAGAAGACTTTAGACTGATTAAACTACTCAATTACTACTTTAAAACACAACTTGACATACACTAGGCGTTATACCACGAAGATATTGGCAAAATTCCTTTAAAATAGGACTTCACCACTACACCTCGGTTTGCTATAAATTTGTGATTTTTCCTAATTTAGTGCGTTTCTGTTCCAGGTTTCGGCTGATCTGTCGGTTGTGACAGGGACCTACCGATCGGGAGCAAAAACAACACGAAAACTAACAAAAATAAAAACTTTATAAATCTAATATAATTGCGTAACTAAGAAAACTTAAAAACTGATAAAACAGAAAAACGGCCTGAAAGCGGCGCAGAAGACTTTAGACTGATTAAACTGCTCAATTACTACTTTAAAACACAAACTTGACGTACACTAGGCGTTATAATTATCGAAGATATTGGCAAATTCCTTTAAAATAGGACTTCACCACTACACCTCGGTTTGCTATAAATTTGTGATTTTTCCTAATTTAGTGCGTTTCTGTTCCAGGTTTCAGCTGATTCGTCGGTTGTGACAGGACCTACCGATCGGGAGCAAAAACAACACGAAAACTAACAAAAATAAAAACTTTATAAATCCTAATATAATTACGTAACTAAGAAAACTTAAAACTGATAAAACGAGAAAAACGGCCTGAAAGCGGCGCAAGAGACTTTAGACTGATTAAACTACTCAATTACTGCTTTAAAACACAACTTGACATACACTAGGCGTTATACCACGAGATATTGGCAAATTCCTTTAAAATAGGACTTCACCACTACACCTCGGTTTGCTATAAATTTGTGATTTTTCCTAATTTTATTGCGTTTCTGTTCAGGTTTCGGCTGATTCGTCGGTTGTGGACAGGGACCTACCGATCGGGAGCAAAAACAACACGAAAACTAACAAAAATAAAAACTTTATAAATCTAATATAATTACGTAACTAAGAAAACTTAAAACTGATAAAACGAGAAAAACGGCCTGAAAGCGGCGCAAGAAGACTTAGACTGATTAAACTGCTCAATTACTACTTTAAAACACAAACTTGACGTACACTAGGCGTTATAATTATCGAAGATATTGGCAAATTCCTTTAAAATGGGACTTCACCACTACCTCGGTTTGCTATAAATTTGTGATTTTTCCTAATTTTATTGCGTTTCTGTTCCAGGTTTCAGCTGATTCGTCGGTTGTGACAGGACCTACCGATCGGGAGCAAAAACAACACGAAAACTAACAAAAATAAAAACTTTATAAATCCTAATATAATTACGTAACTAAGAAAACTTAAAACTGATAAAACGAGAAAAACGGCCTGAAAGCGGCGCAAGAGACTTTAGACTGGATTAAACTACTCAATTACTGCTTTAAAACACAACTTGACATACACTAGGCGTTATAACACGAAGATATTGGCAAATTCCTTTAAAATAGACTTCACCACTACCTCGGTTTGCTATAAATTTGTGATTTTTCCTAATTTTATTGCGTTTCTGTTCCAGGTTTCAGCTGATTCGTCGGTTGTGACAGGACCTACCGATCAGAACAAAAACAACACGAAAACTAACAAAAATAAAAACTTTATAAATCTAATATAATTACGTAACTAGAAAACTTAAAACTGATAAAACGAGAAAAACGGCCTGAAAGCGGCGCAAGAAGACTTTAGACTGATTAAACTACTCAATTACTACTTTAAAACACAAACTTGACATACACTCAGGCGTTATACCACGAAGATATTGGCAAATTCCTTTAAAATAGGACTTCACCACTACACCTCGGTTTGCTATAAATTTGTGATTTTTCCTAATTTTGTGCGTTTCTGTTCCAGGTTTCAGCTGATTCGTCGGTTGTGGACGGGGACCTACCGATCGGGAGCAAAAACAACACGAAAACTAACAAAAATAAAAACTTTATAAATCTAATATAATTACGTAACTAAGAAAACTTAAAACTGATAAAACAGAAAAACGGCCTGAAAGCGGCGCAAGAAGACTTTAGACTGATTAAACTACTCAATTACTGCTTTAAAACACAACTTGACATACACTAGGCGTTATAACACGAAGATATTGGCAAATTCCTTTAAAATAGACTTCACCACTACCTCGGTTTGCTATAAATTTGTGATTTTTCCTAATTTTATTGCGTTTCTGTTCCAGGTTTCAGCTGATTCGTCGGTTGTGACAGGACCTACCGATCAGGAGCAAAAACAACACGAAAACTAACAAAAATAAAAACTTTATAAATCTAATATAATTACGTAACTAAGAAAACTTAAAACTGATAAAACAGAAAAACGGCCTGAAAGCGGCGCAAGAGACTTTAGACTGATTAAACTTCTCAATTACTACTTTAAAACACAACTTGACATACACTAGGCGTTATACCATCGAAGATATTGGCAAATTCCTTTAAAATAGGACTTCACCACTACCTCGGTTTGCTATAAATTTGTGATTTTTCTAATTTTGTGCGTTTCTGTTCAGGTTTCGGCTGATTCGTCGGTTGTGACAGGGACCTACCGATCGAGCAAAAACAACACGAAAACTAACAAAAATAAAAACTTTATAAATCCTAATATAATTACGTAACTAAGAAAACTTAAAACTGATAAAACGAGAAAAACGGCCTGAAAGCGGCGCAAAGGAAGACTTTAGACTGATTAAACTGCTCAATTACTACTTTAAAACACAAACTTGACGTACACTAGGCGTTATAACACGAAGATATTGGCAAATTCCTTTAAAATAGGACTTCCACCACTACACCTCAGTTTGCTATAAATTTGTGATTTTTCCTAATTTAGTGCGTTTCTGTTCCAGGTTTCAGCTGATTCGTCGGTTGTGACAGGACCTACCGATCAGGAGCAAAAACAACACGAAAACTAACAAAAATAAAAACTTTATAAATCCTAATATAATTACGTAACTAAGAAAACTTAAAACTGATAAAACGAGAAAAACGGCCTGAAAGCGGCGCAAGAGACTTTAGACTGGATTAAACTACTCAATTACTGCTTTAAAACACAACTTGACATACACTAGGCGTTATAACACGAAGATATTGTAAATTCCTTTAAAATAGACTTCACCACTACACCTCAGTTTGCTATAAATTTGTGATTTTTCCTAATTTAGTGCGTTTCTGTTCAGGTTTCGGCTGATTCGTCGGTTGTGACAGGACCTACCGATCGGGAGCAAAAACAACACGAAAACTAACAAAAATAAAAACTTTATAAATCTAATATAATTACGTAACTAAGAAAACTTAAAACTGATAAAACAGAAAAACGGCCTGAAAGCGGCGCAAGAGACTTTAGACTGATTAAACTACTCAATTACTGCTTTAAAACACAACTTGACATACACTAGGCGTTATACCACGAGATATTGGCAAATTCCTTTAAAATAGGACTTCACCACTACACCTCGGTTTGCTATAAATTTGTGATTTTTCCTAATTTTGTGCGTTTCTGTTCCAGGTTTCGGCTGATTCGTCGGTTGTGGACGAGGGACCTACCGATCGGGAGCAAAAACAACACGAAAACTAACAAAAATAAAAACTTTATAAATCTAATATAATTACGTAACTAAGAAAACTTAAAACTGATAAAACGAGAAAAACGGCCTGAAAGCGGCGCAGAAGACTTTAGACTGATTAAACTGCTCAATTACTACTTTAAAACACAAACTTGACGTACACTAGGCGTTATAATTATCGAAGATATTGGCAAATTCCTTTAAAATAGGACTTCACCACTACCTCGGTTTGCTATAAATTTGTGATTTTTCCTAATTTTGTGCGTTTCTGTTCCAGGTTTCTGGCTGATTCGTCGGTTGTGACAGGACCTACCGATCAGAACAAAAACAACACGAAAACTAACAAAAATAAAAACTTTATAAATCCTAATATAATTACGTAACTAAGAAAACTTAAAACTGATAAAACGAGAAAAACGGCCTGAAAGCGGCGCAAGAAGACTTTAGACTGGATTAAACTACTCAATTACTGCTTTAAAACACAAACTTGACATACACTAGGCGTTATAACACGAAGATATTGGCAAATTCCTTTTAAAATAGGACTTCACCACTACACCTCAGTTTGCTATAAATTTGTGATTTTTCCTAATTTAGTGCGTTTCTGTTCCAGGTTTCAGCTGATTCGTCGGTTGTGACAGGACCTACCGATCAGGAGCAAAAACAACACGAAAACTAACAAAAATAAAAACTTTATAAATCCTAATATAATTACGCAACTAAGAAAACTTAAAACTGATAAAAACAGAAAAACGGCCTGAAAGCGGCGCAGAAGACTTTAGACTGATTAAACTTCTCAATTACTACTTTAAAACACAAACTTGACGTACACTAGGCGTTATACCATCGAAGATATTGGCAAATTCCTTTAAAATAGGACTTCACCACTACACCTCGGTTTGCTATAAATTTGTGATTTTTCCTAATTTTGTGCGTTTCTGTTCCAGGTTTCGGCTGATTCGTCGGTTGTGGACAGGGACCACCGATCGGGAGCAAAAACAACACGAAAACCAACAAAAATAAAAACTTTATAAATCTAATATAATTACGCAACTAAGAAAACTTAAAACTGATAAAAACGAGAAAAACGGCCTGAAAGCGGCGCAAGAGACTTTAGACTGATTAAACTGCTCAATTACTACTTTAAAACACAACTTGACATACACTAGGCGTTATAACACGAAGATATTGGCAAAATTCCTTTAAAATAGGACTTCACCACTACCTCGGTTTGCTATAAATTTGTGATTTTTCCTAATTTAGTGCGTTTCTGTTCCAGGTTTCGGCTGATTCGTCGGTTGTGACAGGACCTACCGATCAGGAGCAAAAACAACACGAAAACTAACAAAAATAAAAACTTTATAAATCCTAATATAATTACGTAACTAAGAAAACTTAAAACTGATAAAAACGAGAAAAACGGCCTGAAAGCGGCGCAAAGGAAGACTTTAGACTGGATTAAACTACTCAATTACTGCTTTAAAACACAACTTGACATACACTAGGCGTTATAACACGAAGATATTGGCAAATTCCTTTAAAATAGACTTCACCACTACCTCGGTTTGCTATAAATTTGTGATTTTTCCTAATTTAGTGCGTTTCTGTTCCAGGTTTCAGCTGATTCGTCGGTTGTGACAGGACCTACCGATCAGAACAAAAACAACACGAAAACTAACAAAAATAAAAACTTTATAAATCTAATATAATTACGTAACTAAGAAAACTTAAAACTGATAAAAACGAGAAAAACGGCCTGAAAGCGGCGCAAGAGACTTTAGACTGATTAAACTACTCAATTACTACTTTAAAACACAAACTTGACATACACTAGGCGTTATACCACGAAGATATTGGCAAATTCCTTTAAAATAGGACTTCACCACTACACCTCGGTTTGCTATAAATTTGTGATTTTTCCTAATTTTGTGCGTTTCTGTTCCAGGTTTCTGGCTGATTCGTCGGTTGTGGACGGGGACCTACCGATCAGGAGCAAAAACAACACGAAAACTAACAAAAATAAAAACTTTATAAATCTAATATAATTACGTAACTAAGAAAACTTAAAAACTGATAAAAACAGAAAAACGGCCTGAAAGCGGCGCAAGAAGACTTTAGACTGATTAAACTACTCAATTACTACTTTAAAACACAACTTGACATACACTGGGCGTTATACCACGAAGATATTGGCAATTCCTTTAAAATAGACTTCACCACTACACCTCAGTTTGCTATAAATTTGTGATTTTTCCTAATTTAGTGCGTTTCTGTTCCAGGTTTCAGCTGATTCGTCCGGTTGTGGACAGGGACCACCACCGATCGGGAGCAAAAACAACACGAAAACTAACAAAAATAAAAACTTTATAAATCTAATATAATTACGTAACTAAGAAAACTTAAAAACTGATAAAAACGAGAAAAACGGCCTGAAAGCGGCGCAAGAAGACTTTAGGACTGATTAAACTGCTCAATTACTACTTTAAAACACAAACTTGACGTACACTAGGCGTTATACCACGAGATATTGGCAAAATTCCTTTAAAATAGGACTTCACCACTACACCTCAGTTTGCTATAAATTTGTGATTTTTCCTAATTTTGTGCGTTTCTGTTCAGGTTTCGGCTGATTCGTCGGTTGTGACAGGACCTACCGATCAGAACAAAAACAACACGAAAACTAACAAAAATAAAAACTTTATAAATCCTAATATAATTACGTAACTAAGAAAACTTAAAACTGATAAAAACGAGAAAAACGGCCTGAAAGCGGCGCAGAAGACTTTAGACTGGATTAAACTACTCAATTACTACTTTAAAACACAAACTTGACATACACTAGGCGTTATAACACGAAGATATTGGCAAATTCCTTTAAAATAGACTTCACCACTACCTCGGTTTGCTATAAATTTGTGATTTTTCCTAATTTAGTGCGTTTCTGTTCCAGGTTTCAGCTGATTCGTCGGTTGTGACAGGACCTACCGATCAGAACAAAAACAACACGAAAACTAACAAAAATAAAAACTTTATAAATCTAATATAATTACGCAACTAAGAAAACTTAAAACTGATAAAAACGAGAAAAACGGCCTGAAAGCGGCGCAAGAGACTTTAGACTGATTAAACTACTCAATTACTACTTTAAAACACAAACTTGACATACACTAGGCGTTATACCACGAGATATTGGCAAATTCCTTTTAAAATAGGACTTCACCACTACCTCGGTTTGCTATAAATTTGTGATTTTTCCTAATTTTGTGCGTTTCTGTTCCAGGTTTCTGGCTGATTCGTCGGTTGTGGACGGGGACCTACCGATCAGAACAAAAACAACACGAAAACTAACAAAAATAAAAACTTTATAAATCCTAATATAATTACGTAACTAAGAAAACTTAAAACTGATAAAAACGAGAAAAACGGCCTGAAAGCGGCGCAAGAAGACTTAGACTGATTAAACTACTCAATTACTACTTTAAAACACAAACTTGACGTACACTAGGCGTTATAACACGAAGATATTGGCAAATTCCTTTAAAATGGGACTTCACCACTACACCTCGGTTTGCTATAAATTTGTGATTTTTCCTAATTTAGTGCGTTTCTGTTCAGGTTTCGGCTGATTCGTCGGTTGTGACAGGACCTACCGATCAGAACAAAAACAACACGAAAACTAACAAAAATAAAAACTTTATAAATCTAATATAATTACGTAACTAAGAAAACTTAAAACTGATAAAAACGAGAAAAACGGCCTGAAAGCGGCGCAAGAAGACTTTAGGACTGATTAAACTTCTCAATTACTACTTTAAAACACAAACTTGACATACACTAGGCGTTATACCACGAGATATTGGCAAATTCCTTTAAAATAGGACTTCCACCACTACACCTCGGTTTGCTATAAATTTGTGATTTTTCCTAATTTTGTGCGTTTCTGTTCCAGGTTTCGGCTGATTCGTCGGTTGTGACAGGACCTACCGATCGGGAGCAAAAACAACACGAAAACTAACAAAAATAAAAACTTTATAAATCTAATATAATTACGCAACTAAGAAAACTTAAAACTGATAAAAACGAGAAAAACGGCCTGAAAGCGGCGCAAGAAGACTTTAGGACTGATTAAACTGCTCAATTACTACTTTAAAACACAAACTTGACGTACACTAGGCGTTATAACACGAAGATATTGGCAAATTCCTTTAAAATAGGACTTCACCACTACCTCGGTTTGCTATAAATTTGTGATTTTTCCTAATTTAGTGCGTTTCTGTTCAGGTTTCGGCTGATTCGTCCGGTTGTGGACAGGACCTACCGATCAGAACAAAAACAACACGAAAACTAACAAAAATAAAAACTTTATAAATCCTAATATAATTACGTAACTAAGAAAACTTAAAACTGATAAAAACGAGAAAAACGGCCTGAAAGCGGCGCAAGAAGACTTTAGACTGGATTAAACTACTCAATTACTACTTTAAAACACAAACTTGACATACACTAGGCGTTATAACACGAAGATATTGGCAAATTCCTTTAAAATAGGACTTCACCACTACCTCGGTTTGCTATAAATTTGTGATTTTTCCTAATTTAGTGCGTTTCTGTTCAGGTTTCGGCTGATCTGTCGGTTGTGACAGGGACCTACCGATCAGAACAAAAACAACACGAAAACTAACAAAAATAAAAACTTTATAAATCTAATATAATTACGCAACTAAGAAAACTTAAAACTGATAAAAACGAGAAAAACGGCCTGAAAGCGGCGCAGAAGACTTTAGACTGATTAAACTTCTCAATTACTACTTTAAAACACAAACTTGACGTACACTAGGCGTTATACCATCGAAGATATTGGCAAATTCCTTTAAAATGGGACTTCACCACTACACCTCGGTTTGCTATAAATTTGTGATTTTTCTAATTTTGTGCGTTTCTGTTCCAGGTTTCGGCTGATTCGTCCGGTTGTGGACAGGGACCTACCGATCGGGAGCAAAAACAACACGAAAACTAACAAAAATAAAAACTTTATAAATCTAATATAATTACGTAACTAAGAAAACTTAAAACTGATAAAAACGAGAAAAACGGCCTGAAAGCGGCGCAAGAAGACTTTAGGACTGATTAAACTACTCAATTACTGCTTTAAAACACAAACTTGACATACACTGGGCGTTATACCACGAAGATATTGGCAAATTCCTTTTAAAATAGGACTTCACCACTACACCTCGGTTTGCTATAAATTTGTGATTTTTCCTAATTTAGTGCGTTTCTGTTCAGGTTTCGGCTGATCTGTCGGTTGTGACAGGACCTACCGATCAGAACAAAAACAACACGAAAACTAACAAAAATAAAAACTTTATAAATCCTAATATAATTACGCAACTAAGAAAACTTAAAACTGATAAAAACGAAAAACGGCCTGAAAGCGGCGCAAGAAGACTTAGACTGATTAAACTACTCAATTACTGCTTTAAAACACAAACTTGACGTACACTAGGCGTTATACCATCGAAGATATTGGCAAATTCCTTTAAAATAGGACTTCACCACTACACCTCGGTTTGCTATAAATTTGTGATTTTTCCTAATTTTGTGCGTTTCTGTTCCAGGTTTCGGCTGATTCGTCGGTTGTGGACAGGGACCTACCGATCGGGAGCAAAAACAACACGAAAACTAACAAAAATAAAAACTTTATAAATCCTAATATAATTACGTAACTAAGAAAACTTAAAACTGATAAAACGAGAAAAACGGCCTGAAAGCGGCGCAAGAGACTTTAGACTGATTAAACTTCTCAATTACTACTTTAAAACACAAACTTGACATACACTAGGCGTTATACCATCGAAGATATTGGCAAATTCCTTTAAAATAGACTTCACCACTACACCTCGGTTTGCTATAAATTTGTGATTTTTCCTAATTTTGTGCGTTTCTGTTCAGGTTTCGGCTGATTCGTCCGGTTGTGGACAGGACCTACCGATCGGGAGCAAAAACAACACGAAAACTAACAAAAATAAAAACTTTATAAATCCTAATATAATTACGTAACTAAGAAAACTTAAAACTGATAAAACGAGAAAAACGGCCTGAAAGCGGCGCAAGAAGACTTTAGGACTGATTAAACTACTCAATTACTGCTTTAAAACACAAACTTGACGTACACTAGGCGTTATAACACGAAGATATTGGCAAATTCCTTTTAAAATAGGACTTCACCACTACACCTCGGTTTGCTATAAATTTGTGATTTTTCCTAATTTAGTGCGTTTCTGTTCCAGGTTTCAGCTGATTCGTCGGTTGTGACAGGACCTACCGATCGGGAGCAAAAACAACACGAAAACTAACAAAAATAAAAACTTTATAAATCTAATATAATTACGCAACTAAGAAAACTTAAAACTGATAAAACAGAAAAACGGCCTGAAAGCGGCGCAGAAGACTTTAGACTGATTAAACTACTCAATTACTACTTTAAAACACAAACTTGACATACACTAGGCGTTATACCATCGAAGATATTGGCAAATTCCTTTAAAATAGGACTTCACCACTACACCTCGGTTTGCTATAAATTTGTGATTTTTCCTAATTTAGTGCGTTTCTGTTCCAGGTTTCAGCTGATTCGTCGGTTGTGGACAGGGACCACCACCGATCGGGAGCAAAAACAACACGAAAACTAACAAAAATAAAAACTTTATAAATCTAATATAATTACGCAACTAAGAAAACTTAAAACTGATAAAACGAGAAAAACGGCCTGAAAGCGGCGCAAGAAGACTTTAGGACTGATTAAACTACTCAATTACTACTTTAAAACACAAACTTGACATACACTAGGCGTTATAATTATCGAAGATATTGGCAAATTCCTTTAAAATAGACTTCACCACTACACCTCGGTTTGCTATAAATTTGTGATTTTTCCTAATTTAGTGCGTTTCTGTTCCAGGTTTCGGCTGATTCGTCCGGTTGTGGACAGGGACCTACCGATCGGGAGCAAAAACAACACGAAAACTAACAAAAATAAAAACTTTATAAATCTAATATAATTACGTAACTAAGAAAACTTAAAACTGATAAAACGAGAAAAACGGCCTGAAAGCGGCGCAAGAAGACTTTAGACTGATTAAACTACTCAATTACTACTTTAAAACACAAACTTGACATACACTAGGCGTTATACCATCGAAGATATTGGCAAATTCCTTTAAAATAGGACTTCACCACTACCTCGGTTTGCTATAAATTTGTGATTTTTCCTAATTTAGTGCGTTTCTGTTCAGGTTTCGGCTGATCTGTCGGTTGTGGACAGGACCTACCGATCGGGAGCAAAAACAACACGAAAACTAACAAAAATAAAAACTTTATAAATCTAATATAATTACGTAACTAAGAAAACTTAAAACTGATAAAAACGAGAAAAACGGCCTGAAAGCGGCGCAAGAAGACTTTAGACTGATTAAACTGCTCAATTACTACTTTAAAACACAAACTTGACATACACTAGGCGTTATAACACGAAGATATTGGCAAATTCCTTTAAAATAGGACTTCCACCACTACACCTCAGTTTGCTATAAATTTGTGATTTTTCCTAATTTAGTGCGTTTCTGTTCCAGGTTTCAGCTGATTCGTCGGTTGTGACAGGACCTACCGATCGGGAGCAAAAACAACACGAAAACTAACAAAAATAAAAACTTTATAAATCCTAATATAATTACGTAACTAAGAAAACTTAAAACTGATAAAACAGAAAAACGGCCTGAAAGCGGCGCAAGAGACTTTAGACTGATTAAACTGCTCAATTACTACTTTAAAACACAAACTTGACGTACACTAGGCGTTATAACACGAAGATATTGGCAAATTCCTTTAAAATAGGACTTCACCACTACCTCGGTTTGCTATAAATTTGTGATTTTTCCTAATTTAGTGCGTTTCTGTTCCAGGTTTCAGCTGATTCGTCGGTTGTGACAGGACCTACCGATCGGGAGCAAAAACAACACGAAAACTAACAAAAATAAAAACTTTATAAATCTAATATAATTACGTAACTAAGAAAACTTAAAACTGATAAAAACGAGAAAAACGGCCTGAAAGCGGCGCAAGAAGACTTTAGACTGATTAAACTACTCAATTACTACTTTAAAACACAAACTTGACATACACTAGGCGTTATAATTATCGAAGATATTGGCAAATTCCTTTAAAATAGGACTTCACCACTACACCTCGGTTTGCTATAAATTTGTGATTTTTTCCTAATTTTGTGCGTTTCTGTTCCAGGTTTCAGCTGATTCGTCGGTTGTGACAGGACCTACCGATCGGGAGCAAAAACAACACGAAAACTAACAAAAATAAAAACTTTATAAATCTAATATAATTACGTAACTAAGAAAACTTAAAACTGATAAAACAGAAAAACGGCCTGAAAGCGGCGCAAGAAGACTTTAGACTGATTAAACTACTCAATTACTACTTTAAAACACAAACTTGACGTACACTAGGCGTTATACCACGAAGATATTGTAAATTCCTTTAAAATAGACTTCACCACTACACCTCAGTTTGCTATAAATTTGTGATTTTTCCTAATTTAGTGCGTTTCTGTTCAGGTTTCGGCTGATCTGTCGGTTGTGGACGAGGGACCTACCGATCGGGAGCAAAAACAACACGAAAACTAACAAAAATAAAAACTTTATAAATCCTAATATAATTACGTAACTAAGAAAACTTAAAACTGATAAAAACGAGAAAAACGGCCTGAAAGCGGCGCAAGAGACTTTAGACTGGATTAAACTACTCAATTACTGCTTTAAAACACAAACTTGACGTACACTAGGCGTTATAACACGAAGATATTGGCAAATTCCTTTAAAATAGGACTTCACCACTACCTCGGTTTGCTATAAATTTGTGATTTTTCTAATTTTGTGCGTTTCTGTTCAGGTTTCGGCTGATCTGTCGGTTGTGGACGAGGGACCTACCGATCAGGAGCAAAAACAACACGAAAACTAACAAAAATAAAAACTTTATAAATCTAATATAATTACGTAACTAAGAAAACTTAAAACTGATAAAAACGAGAAAAACGGCCTGAAAGCGGCGCAAGAGACTTTAGACTGGATTAAACTACTCAATTACTACTTTAAAACACAAACTTGACGTACACTAGGCGTTATACCACGAGATATTGGCAAATTCCTTTAAAATAGGACTTCACCACTACCTCGGTTTGCTATAAATTTGTGATTTTTCCTAATTTTGTGCGTTTCTGTTCCAGGTTTCCGGCTGATTCGTCGGTTGTGGACAGGGACCTACCGATCGGGAGCAAAAACAACACGAAAACTAACAAAAATAAAAACTTTATAAATCTAATATAATTACGTAACTAAGAAAACTTAAAACTGATAAAAACGAGAAAAACGGCCTGAAAGCGGCGCAAGAAGACTTTAGACTGGATTAAACTACTCAATTACTACTTTAAAACACAAACTTGACATACACTAGGCGTTATAACACGAAGATATTGGCAAATTCCTTTAAAATAGGACTTCCACCACTACACCTCAGTTTGCTATAAATTTGTGATTTTTCCTAATTTAGTGCGTTTCTGTTCCAGGTTTCAGCTGATTCGTCGGTTGTGACAGGACCTACCGATCGGGAGCAAAAACAACACGAAAACTAACAAAAATAAAAACTTTATAAATCCTAATATAATTACGTAACTAAGAAAACTTAAAACTGATAAAACAGAAAAACGGCCTGAAAGCGGCGCAAGAAGACTTTAGACTGATTAAACTGCTCAATTACTACTTTAAAACACAAACTTGACGTACACTAGGCGTTATAACACGAAGATATTGGCAAATTCCTTTTAAAATAGGACTTCACCACTACCTCGGTTTGCTATAAATTTGTGATTTTTCCTAATTTAGTGCGTTTCTGTTCCAGGTTTCAGCTGATTCGTCGGTTGTGACAGGACCTACCGATCGGGAGCAAAAACAACACGAAAACTAACAAAAATAAAAACTTTATAAATCTAATATAATTGCGTAACTAAGAAAACTTAAAACTGATAAAACAGAAAAACGGCCTGAAAGCGGCGCAAAGGAAGACTTTAGACTGATTAAACTACTCAATTACTACTTTAAAACACAAACTTGACATACACTAGGCGTTATACCACGAAGATATTGGCAAATTCCTTTAAAATAGGACTTCACCACTACACCTCGGTTTGCTATAAATTTGTGATTTTTCCTAATTTTGTGCGTTTCTGTTCCAGGTTTCTGGCTGATTCGTCGGTTGTGACAGGGACCTACCGATCGGGAGCAAAAACAACACGAAAACTAACAAAAATAAAAACTTTATAAATCTAATATAATTGCGTAACTAAGAAAACTTAAAACTGATAAAAACGAGAAAAACGGCCTGAAAGCGGCGCAAGAAGACTTTAGACTGATTAAACTACTCAATTACTACTTTAAAACACAAACTTGACATACACTAGGCGTTATACCACGAAGATATTGGCAAATTCCTTTTAAAATAGGACTTCACCACTACACCTCGGTTTGCTATAAATTTGTGATTTTTCTAATTTTGTGCGTTTCTGTTCCAGGTTTCTGGCTGATTCGTCGGTTGTGGACAGGACCTACCGATCGGGAGCAAAAACAACACGAAAACTAACAAAAATAAAAACTTTATAAATCTAATATAATTACGTAACTAAGAAAACTTAAAACTGATAAAAACGAGAAAAACGGCCTGAAAGCGGCGCAAGAGACTTTAGACTGATTAAACTGCTCAATTACTACTTTAAAACACAAACTTGACATACACTGGGCGTTATACCACGAAGATATTGTAAATTCCTTTTAAAATAGGACTTCACCACTACACCTCGGTTTGCTATAAATTTGTGATTTTTCCTAATTTAGTGCGTTTCTGTTCAGGTTTCGGCTGATTCGTCGGTTGTGGACAGGACCTACCGATCAGAACAAAAACAACACGAAAACTAACAAAAATAAAAACTTTATAAATCCTAATATAATTACGTAACTAAGAAAACTTAAAACTGATAAAACAGAAAAACGGCCTGAAAGCGGCGCAAAGGAAGACTTTAGACTGGATTAAACTACTCAATTACTGCTTTAAAACACAAACTTGACGTACACTAGGCGTTATAACACGAAGATATTGGCAAATTCCTTTTAAAATAGGACTTCACCACTACACCTCAGTTTGCTATAAATTTGTGATTTTTCCTAATTTTGTGCGTTTCTGTTCCAGGTTTCAGCTGATTCGTCGGTTGTGACAGGACCTACCGATCAGGAGCAAAAACAACACGAAAACTAACAAAAATAAAAACTTTATAAATCTAATATAATTGCGTAACTAAGAAAACTTAAAACTGATAAAAACGAGAAAAACGGCCTGAAAGCGGCGCAAGAAGACTTTAGGACTGATTAAACTACTCAATTACTACTTTAAAACACAAACTTGACATACACTAGGCGTTATAATTATCGAAGATATTGGCAAATTCCTTTAAAATAGGACTTCACCACTACACCTCGGTTTGCTATAAATTTGTGATTTTTTCCTAATTTTGTGCGTTTCTGTTCCAGGTTTCGGCTGATTCGTCGGTTGTGACAGGACCTACCGATCGGGAGCAAAAACAACACGAAAACTAACAAAAATAAAAACTTTATAAATCTAATATAATTACGTAACTAAGAAAACTTAAAAACTGATAAAAACGAGAAAAACGGCCTGAAAGCGGCGCAAGAAGACTTTAGACTGATTAAACTACTCAATTACTACTTTAAAACACAAACTTGACATACACTAGGCGTTATACCACGAAGATATTGGCAAATTCCTTTAAAATAGGACTTCCACCACTACACCTCAGTTTGCTATAAATTTGTGATTTTTCCTAATTTTGTGCGTTTCTGTTCAGGTTTCGGCTGATTCGTCGGTTGTGACAGGACCTACCGATCAGAACAAAAACAACACGAAAACTAACAAAAATAAAAACTTTATAAATCTAATATAATTACGTAACTAAGAAAACTTAAAACTGATAAAACAGAAAAACGGCCTGAAAGCGGCGCAAGAAGACTTTAGACTGATTAAACTACTCAATTACTGCTTTAAAACACAACTTGACATACACTGGGCGTTATACCACGAGATATTGGCAAATTCCTTTAAAATAGGACTTCACCACTACACCTCGGTTTGCTATAAATTTGTGATTTTTCCTAATTTTGTGCGTTTCTGTTCCAGGTTTCGGCTGATTCGTCGGTTGTGACAGGGACCTACCGATCGGGAGCAAAAACAACACGAAAACTAACAAAAATAAAAACTTTATAAATCTAATATAATTACGTAACTAAGAAAACTTAAAACTGATAAAAACGAGAAAAACGGCCTGAAAGCGGCGCAAAGGAAGACTTTAGACTGATTAAACTACTCAATTACTACTTTAAAACACAAACTTGACATACACTAGGCGTTATAACACGAAGATATTGGCAAATTCCTTTAAAATAGGACTTCACCACTACACCTCAGTTTGCTATAAATTTGTGATTTTTCCTAATTTAGTGCGTTTCTGTTCCAGGTTTCGGCTGATTCGTCCGGTTGTGGACAGGACCTACCGATCAGAACAAAAACAACACGAAAACTAACAAAAATAAAAACTTTATAAATCCTAATATAATTACGTAACTAAGAAAACTTAAAACTGATAAAAACGAGAAAAACGGCCTGAAAGCGGCGCAAGAGACTTTAGACTGGATTAAACTACTCAATTACTGCTTTAAAACACAAACTTGACGTACACTAGGCGTTATAACACGAAGATATTGTAAATTCCTTTAAAATAGACTTCACCACTACACCTCAGTTTGCTATAAATTTGTGATTTTTCCTAATTTAGTGCGTTTCTGTTCCAGGTTTCAGCTGATTCGTCGGTTGTGGACGGGGACCTACCGATCAGGAGCAAAAACAACACGAAAACTAACAAAAATAAAAACTTTATAAATCTAATATAATTACGTAACTAAGAAAACTTAAAACTGATAAAACAGAAAAACGGCCTGAAAGCGGCGCAAGAAGACTTAGACTGATTAAACTACTCAATTACTGCTTTAAAACACAAACTTGACATACACTGGGCGTTATACCACGAGATATTGGCAAAATTCCTTTAAAATAGGACTTCACCACTACACCTCGGTTTGCTATAAATTTGTGATTTTTCCTAATTTTGTGCGTTTCTGTTCCAGGTTTCCGGCTGATTCGTCGGTTGTGGACAGGGACCACCACCGATCGGGAGCAAAAACAACACGAAAACTAACAAAAATAAAAACTTTATAAATCTAATATAATTACGTAACTAAGAAAACTTAAAACTGATAAAAACGAGAAAAACGGCCTGAAAGCGGCGCAAGAGACTTTAGACTGATTAAACTGCTCAATTACTACTTTAAAACACAAACTTGACATACACTAGGCGTTATACCACGAGATATTGGCAAATTCCTTTAAAATAGGACTTCCACCACTACACCTCGGTTTGCTATAAATTTGTGATTTTTCCTAATTTTGTGCGTTTCTGTTCAGGTTTCGGCTGATTCGTCCGGTTGTGGACAGGACCTACCGATCAGAACAAAAACAACACGAAAACTAACAAAAATAAAAACTTTATAAATCCTAATATAATTACGTAACTAAGAAAACTTAAAACTGATAAAAACGAGAAAAACGGCCTGAAAGCGGCGCAAGAGACTTTAGACTGGATTAAACTACTCAATTACTACTTTAAAACACAAACTTGACATACACTAGGCGTTATAACACGAAGATATTGGCAAATTCCTTTAAAATAGGACTTCACCACTACCTCGGTTTGCTATAAATTTGTGATTTTTCCTAATTTTATTGCGTTTCTGTTCCAGGTTTCAGCTGATTCGTCGGTTGTGACAGGACCTACCGATCGGGAGCAAAAACAACACGAAAACTAACAAAAATAAAAACTTTATAAATCCTAATATAATTACGCAACTAAGAAAACTTAAAACTGATAAAACAGAAAAACGGCCTGAAAGCGGCGCAAGAAGACTTAGACTGATTAAACTACTCAATTACTGCTTTAAAACACAAACTTGACATACACTGGGCGTTATACCACGAGATATTGGCAAATTCCTTTAAAATAGGACTTCACCACTACACCTCGGTTTGCTATAAATTTGTGATTTTTTCCTAATTTTGTGCGTTTCTGTTCCAGGTTTCCGGCTGATTCGTCGGTTGTGGACAGGGACCTACCGATCGGGAGCAAAAACAACACGAAAACTAACAAAAATAAAAACTTTATAAATCTAATATAATTACGTAACTAAGAAAACTTAAAACTGATAAAACAGAAAAACGGCCTGAAAGCGGCGCAAGAAGACTTTAGACTGATTAAACTTCTCAATTACTACTTTAAAACACAAACTTGACATACACTGGGCGTTATACCACGAGATATTGGCAAATTCCTTTAAAATGGGACTTCACCACTACCTCGGTTTGCTATAAATTTGTGATTTTTCTAATTTTGTGCGTTTCTGTTCAGGTTTCGGCTGATTCGTCGGTTGTGGACGGGGACCTACCGATCAGGAGCAAAAACAACGAAAACTAACAAAAATAAAAACTTTATAAATCTAATATAATTACGTAACTAAGAAAACTTAAAACTGATAAAAACGAGAAAAACGGCCTGAAAGCGGCGCAAGAAGACTTAGACTGATTAAACTACTCAATTACTGCTTTAAAACACAAACTTGACATACACTAGGCGTTATAACACGAAGATATTGGCAAAATTCCTTTAAAATAGGACTTCCACCACTACACCTCAGTTTGCTATAAATTTGTGATTTTTCCTAATTTAGTGCGTTTCTGTTCCAGGTTTCGGCTGATTCGTCGGTTGTGACAGGACCTACCGATCGGGAGCAAAAACAACGAAAACTAACAAAAATAAAAACTTTATAAATCCTAATATAATTACGTAACTAAGAAAACTTAAAACTGATAAAAACGAGAAAAACGGCCTGAAAGCGGCGCAAGAAGACTTTAGACTGATTAAACTACTCAATTACTGCTTTAAAACACAAACTTGACATACACTAGGCGTTATAACACGAAGATATTGGCAAATTCCTTTAAAATAGACTTCACCACTACCTCGGTTTGCTATAAATTTGTGATTTTTCCTAATTTTATTGCGTTTCTGTTCCAGGTTTCAGCTGATTCGTCGGTTGTGACAGGACCTACCGATCAGAACAAAAACAACACGAAAACTAACAAAAATAAAAACTTTATAAATCTAATATAATTACGTAACTAAGAAAACTTAAAACTGATAAAAACGAAAAACGGCCTGAAAGCGGCGCAAGAAGACTTTAGACTGGATTAAACTACTCAATTACTGCTTTAAAACACAAACTTGACATACACTAGGCGTTATAACACGAAGATATTGGCAAATTCCTTTAAAATGGGACTTCACCACTACCTCGGTTTGCTATAAATTTGTGATTTTTTCCTAATTTAGTGCGTTTCTGTTCCAGGTTTCAGCTGATTCGTCGGTTGTGGACGGGGACCTACCGATCGGGAGCAAAAACAACACGAAAACTAACAAAAATAAAAACTTTATAAATCCTAATATAATTACGTAACTAAGAAAACTTAAAACTGATAAAAACGAGAAAAACGGCCTGAAAGCGGCGCAAGAGACTTTAGACTGGATTAAACTACTCAATTACTGCTTTAAAACACAAACTTGACGTACACTAGGCGTTATAACACGAAGATATTGGCAAATTCCTTTAAAATAGACTTCACCACTACCTCGGTTTGCTATAAATTTGTGATTTTTCCTAATTTTATTGCGTTTCTGTTCCAGGTTTCAGCTGATTCGTCGGTTGTGACAGGACCTACCGATCAGAACAAAAACAACACGAAAACTAACAAAAATAAAAACTTTATAAATCTAATATAATTACGCAACTAAGAAAACTTAAAACTGATAAAAACGAAAAACGGCCTGAAAGCGGCGCAAGAGACTTTAGACTGATTAAACTGCTCAATTACTACTTTAAAACACAAACTTGACATACACTAGGCGTTATACCACGAAGATATTGGCAAATTCCTTTAAAATAGACTTCACCACTACCTCGGTTTGCTATAAATTTGTGATTTTTCCTAATTTTGTGCGTTTCTGTTCAGGTTTCGGCTGATTCGTCGGTTGTGACAGGACCTACCGATCAGAACAAAAACAACACGAAAACTAACAAAAATAAAAACTTTATAAATCTAATATAATTACGTAACTAAGAAAACTTAAAACTGATAAAACAGAAAAACGGCCTGAAAGCGGCGCAGAAGACTTTAGACTGATTAAACTTCTCAATTACTACTTTAAAACACAAACTTGACATACACTGGGCGTTATACCACGAGATATTGGCAAATTCCTTTAAAATAGGACTTCACCACTACCTCGGTTTGCTATAAATTTGTGATTTTTCCTAATTTTGTGCGTTTCTGTTCCAGGTTTCGGCTGATTCGTCAGTTGTGGACAGGGACCTACCGATCGGGAGCAAAAACAACACGAAAACTAACAAAAATAAAAACTTTATAAATCTAATATAATTACGTAACTAAGAAAACTTAAAACTGATAAAAACGAGAAAAACGGCCTGAAAGCGGCGCAAGAAGACTTTAGACTGGATTAAACTACTCAATTACTACTTTAAAACACAAACTTGACATACACTGGGCGTTATACCACGAGATATTGGCAAATTCCTTTAAAATAGGACTTCACCACTACCTCGGTTTGCTATAAATTTGTGATTTTTCCTAATTTTGTGCGTTTCTGTTCCAGGTTTCAGCTGATTCGTCGGTTGTGACAGGACCTACCGATCGGGAGCAAAAACAACACGAAAACTAACAAAAATAAAAACTTTATAAATCTAATATAATTACGTAACTAAGAAAACTTAAAACTGATAAAAACGAGAAAAACGGCCTGAAAGCGGCGCAGAAGACTTTAGACTGGATTAAACTACTCAATTACTGCTTTAAAACACAAACTTGACATACACTAGGCGTTATACCACGAGATATTGGCAAATTCCTTTAAAATAGACTTCACCACTACACCTCGGTTTGCTATAAATTTGTGATTTTTCCTAATTTAGTGCGTTTCTGTTCCAGGTTTCAGCTGATTCGTCGGTTGTGACAGGACCTACCGATCAGAACAAAAACAACACGAAAACTAACAAAAATAAAAACTTTATAAATCTAATATAATTACGCAACTAAGAAAACTTAAAACTGATAAAAACGAGAAAAACGGCCTGAAAGCGGCGCAAGAAGACTTAGACTGATTAAACTACTCAATTACTACTTTAAAACACAAACTTGACATACACTAGGCGTTATACCACGAAGATATTGGCAAATTCCTTTAAAATAGGACTTCCACCACTACACCTCGGTTTGCTATAAATTTGTGATTTTTCCTAATTTTGTGCGTTTCTGTTCCAGGTTTCTGGCTGATTCGTCGGTTGTGACAGGGACCTACCGATCGGGAGCAAAAACAACACGAAAACTAACAAAAATAAAAACTTTATAAATCTAATATAATTACGTAACTAAGAAAACTTAAAACTGATAAAAACGAGAAAAACGGCCTGAAAGCGGCGCAGAAGACTTTAGACTGGATTAAACTACTCAATTACTGCTTTAAAACACAACTTGACATACACTAGGCGTTATACCATCGAAGATATTGGCAAATTCCTTTTAAAATAGGACTTCACCACTACACCTCGGTTTGCTATAAATTTGTGATTTTTCCTAATTTAGTGCGTTTCTGTTCCAGGTTTCAGCTGATTCGTCGGTTGTGGACGGGGACCTACCGATCGGGAGCAAAAACAACACGAAAACTAACAAAATAAAAACTTTATAAATCTAATATAATTACGTAACTAAGAAAACTTAAAACTGATAAAACAGAAAAACGGCCTGAAAGCGGCGCAAGAGACTTTAGACTGATTAAACTACTCAATTACTGCTTTAAAACACAACTTGACATACACTAGGCGTTATACCACGAAGATATTGGCAAATTCCTTTAAAATAGGACTTCACCACTACACCTCGGTTTGCTATAAATTTGTGATTTTTTCCTAATTTTGTGCGTTTCTGTTCCAGGTTTCGGCTGATTCGTCGGTTGTGGACAGGGACCTACCGATCGGGAGCAAAAACAACACGAAAACTAACAAAAATAAAAACTTTATAAATCTAATATAATTACGTAACTAAGAAAACTTAAAAACTGATAAAAACGAGAAAAACGGCCTGAAAGCGGCGCAAGAAGACTTTAGACTGATTAAACTTTTCAATTACTACTTTAAAACACAAACTTGACATACACTAGGCGTTATACCACGAAGATATTGGCAAATTCCTTTAAAATAGGACTTCACCACTACACCTCGGTTTGCTATAAATTTGTGATTTTTTCCTAATTTTGTGCGTTTCTGTTCCAGGTTTCATTGATTCGTCGGTTGTGGACGGGGACCTACCGATCGGGAGCAAAAACAACACGAAAACTAACAAAATAAAAACTTTATAAATCTAATATAATTACGCAACTAAGAAAACTTAAAACTGATAAAAACGAGAAAAACGGCCTGAAAGCGGCGCAAGAAGACTTAGACTGATTAAACTGCTCAATTACTACTTTAAAACACAAACTTGACATACACTAGGCGTTATAACACGAAGATATTGGCAAATTCCTTTAAAATAGGACTTCACCACTACACCTCGGTTTGCTATAAATTTGTGATTTTTTCCTAATTTAGTGCGTTTCTGTTCCAGGTTTCAGCTGATTCGTCGGTTGTGACAGGACCTACCGATCAGAACAAAAACAACACGAAAACTAACAAAATAAAAACTTTATAAATCCTAATATAATTACGTAACTAAGAAAACTTAAAACTGATAAAAACGAGAAAAACGGCCTGAAAGCGGCGCAAGAGACTTTAGACTGGATTAAACTACTCAATTACTGCTTTAAAACACAAACTTGACGTACACTAGGCGTTATAACACGAAGATATTGGCAAATTCCTTTTAAAATAGGACTTCACCACTACACCTCGGTTTGCTATAAATTTGTGATTTTTCCTAATTTAGTGCGTTTCTGTTCCAGGTTTCAGCTGATTCGTCGGTTGTGACAGGACCTACCGATCAGAACAAAAACAACACGAAAACTAACAAAATAAAAACTTTATAAATCTAATATAATTACGCAACTAAGAAAACTTAAAACTGATAAAAACGAGAAAAACGGCCTGAAAGCGGCGCAAGAGACTTTAGACTGATTAAACTACTCAATTACTACTTTAAAACACAAACTTGACATACACTAGGCGTTATACCATCGAAGATATTGGCAAATTCCTTTAAAATAGGACTTCACCACTACACCTCGGTTTGCTATAAATTTGTGATTTTTTCCTAATTTTGTGCGTTTCTGTTCCAGGTTTCGGCTGATTCGTCGGTTGTGGACAGGGACCTACCGATCGGGAGCAAAAACAACACGAAAACTAACAAAAATAAAAACTTTATAAATCTAATATAATTACGTAACTAAGAAAACTTAAAAACTGATAAAAACGAGAAAAACGGCCTGAAAGCGGCGCAAGAAGACTTAGACTGATTAAACTACTCAATTACTACTTTAAAACACAAACTTGACATACACTAGGCGTTATACCATCGAAGATATTGGCAAATTCCTTTAAAATAGGACTTCACCACTACACCTCGGTTTGCTATAAATTTGTGATTTTTTCCTAATTTTGTGCGTTTCTGTTCCAGGTTTCGGCTGATTCGTCGGTTGTGGACAGGGACCTACCGATCGGGAGCAAAAACAACACGAAAACTAACAAAAATAAAAACTTTATAAATCTAATATAATTACGTAACTAAGAAAACTTAAAAACTGATAAAAACGAGAAAAACGGCCTGAAAGCGGCGCAAGGAAGACTTTAGACTGATTAAACTGCTCAATTACTACTTTAAAACACAACTTGACATACACTAGGCGTTATAACACGAAGATATTGGCAAATTCCTTTAAAATAGGACTTCACCACTACCTCGGTTTGCTATAAATTTGTGATTTTTCCTAATTTTGTGCGTTTCTGTTCCAGGTTTCAGCTGATTCGTCGGTTGTGACAGGACCTACCGATCGGGAGCAAAAACAACACGAAAACTAACAAAAATAAAAACTTTATAAATCTAATATAATTACGTAACTAAGAAAACTTAAAACTGATAAAAACGAGAAAAACGGCCTGAAAGCGGCGCAAGAGACTTTAGACTGGATTAAACTACTCAATTACTGCTTTAAAACACAAACTTGACGTACACTAGGCGTTATAACACGAAGATATTGGCAAATTCCTTTTAAAATAGGACTTCACCACTACACCTCAGTTTGCTATAAATTTGTGATTTTTCCTAATTTAGTGCGTTTCTGTTCCAGGTTTCAGCTGATTCGTCGGTTGTGACAGGACCTACCGATCGGGAGCAAAAACAACACGAAAACTAACAAAAATAAAAACTTTATAAATCTAATATAATTACGTAACTAAGAAAACTTAAAACTGATAAAACAGAAAAACGGCCTGAAAGCGGCGCAAGAGACTTTAGACTGATTAAACTACTCAATTACTACTTTAAAACACAAACTTGACATACACTAGGCGTTATAACACGAAGATATTGGCAAATTCCTTTAAAATAGGACTTCACCACTACACCTCGGTTTGCTATAAATTTGTGATTTTTTCCTAATTTTGTGCGTTTCTGTTCCAGGTTTCGGCTGATTCGTCGGTTGTGGACAGGGACCTACCGATCGGGAGCAAAAACAACACGAAAACTAACAAAAATAAAAACTTTATAAATCTAATATAATTACGTAACTAAGAAAACTTAAAAACTGATAAAAACGAGAAAAACGGCCTGAAAGCGGCGCAAGAAGACTTTAGACTGATTAAACTACTCAATTACTACTTTAAAACACAAACTTGACATACACTAGGCGTTATACCACGAAGATATTGGCAAATTCCTTTAAAATAGGACTTCACCACTACACCTCGGTTTGCTATAAATTTGTGATTTTTTCCTAATTTTGTGCGTTTCTGTTCCAGGTTTCGGCTGATTCGTCGGTTGTGGACAGGGACCTACCGATCGGGAGCAAAAACAACACGAAAACTAACAAAAATAAAAACTTTATAAATCTAATATAATTACGTAACTAAGAAAACTTAAAACTGATAAAAACGAGAAAAACGGCCTGAAAGCGGCGCAAGAAGACTTTAGACTGATTAAACTACTCAATTACTACTTTAAAACACAAACTTGACATACACTAGGCGTTATACCATCGAAGATATTGGCAAATTCCTTTAAAATAGGACTTCACCACTACACCTCGGTTTGCTATAAATTTGTGATTTTTCCTAATTTTGTGCGTTTCTGTTCCAGGTTTCGGCTGATTCGTCGGTTGTGGACAGGACCTACCGATCGGGAGCAAAAACAACACGAAAACTAACAAAAATAAAAACTTTATAAATCTAATATAATTACGTAACTAAGAAAACTTAAAAACTGATAAAACGAGAAAAACGGCCTGAAAGCGGCGCAAGAAGACTTTAGACTGATTAAACTACTCAATTACTACTTTAAAACACAAACTTGACATACACTAGGCGTTATACCACGAAGATATTGGCAAATTCCTTTAAAATAGGACTTCACCACTACACCTCGGTTTGCTATAAATTTGTGATTTTTTCCTAATTTTGTGCGTTTCTGTTCCAGGTTTCGGCTGATTCGTCGGTTGTGGACAGGGACCTACCGATCGGGAGCAAAAACAACACGAAAACTAACAAAAATAAAAACTTTATAAATCTAATATAATTACGTAACTAAGAAAACTTAAAAACTGATAAAAACGAGAAAAACGGCCTGAAAGCGGCGCAAGAAGACTTTAGACTGATTAAACTACTCAATTACTACTTTAAAACACAAACTTGACATACACTAGGCGTTATAATTATCGAAGATATTGGCAAATTCCTTTAAAATAGACTTCACCACTACCTCGGTTTGCTATAAATTTGTGATTTTTCCTAATTTTGTGCGTTTCTGTTCCAGGTTTCATTGATTCGTCGGTTGTGACAGGACCTACCGATCGGGAGCAAAAACAACACGAAAACTAACAAAAATAAAAACTTTATAAATCCTAATATAATTACGTAACTAAGAAAACTTAAAACTGATAAAACGAAAAACGGCCTGAAAGCGGCGCAAGAAGACTTTAGACTGATTAAACTACTCAATTACTACTTTAAAACACAAACTTGACATACACTAGGCGTTATAATTATCGAAGATATTGGCAAATTCCTTTAAAATAGGACTTCACCACTACCTCGGTTTGCTATAAATTTGTGATTTTTCCTAATTTAGTGCGTTTCTGTTCCAGGTTTCAGCTGATTCGTCGGTTGTGACAGGACCTACCGATCGGGAGCAAAAACAACACGAAAACTAACAAAAATAAAAACTTTATAAATCTAATATAATTACGCAACTAAGAAAACTTAAAACTGATAAAACAGAAAAACGGCCTGAAAGCGGCGCAAGAAGACTTTAGACTGATTAAACTTCTCAATTACTACTTTAAAACACAAACTTGACGTACACTAGGCGTTATACCATCGAAGATATTGGCAAATTCCTTTAAAATAGGACTTCACCACTACACCTCGGTTTGCTATAAATTTGTGATTTTTCCTAATTTTGTGCGTTTCTGTTCCAGGTTTCGGCTGATTCGTCGGTTGTGGACGGGGACCTACCGATCGGGAGCAAAAACAACACGAAAACTAACAAAAATAAAAACTTTATAAATCTAATATAATTACGTAACTAAGAAAACTTAAAAACTGATAAAAACAGAAAAACGGCCTGAAAGCGGCGCAAGAAGACTTTAGGACTGATTAAACTACTCAATTACTGCTTTAAAACACAAACTTGACATACACTGGGCGTTATACCACGAAGATATTGGCAAATTCCTTTAAAATAGGACTTCACCACTACACCTCGGTTTGCTATAAATTTGTGATTTTTCCTAATTTTGTGCGTTTCTGTTCAGGTTTCGGCTGATTCGTCGGTTGTGGACAGGACCTACCGATCAGAACAAAAACAACACGAAAACTAACAAAAATAAAAACTTTATAAATCCTAATATAATTACGTAACTAAGAAAACTTAAAACTGATAAAACGAGAAAAACGGCCTGAAAGCGGCGCAAGAAGACTTTAGGACTGATTAAACTACTCAATTACTGCTTTAAAACACAAACTTGACGTACACTAGGCGTTATACCACGAAGATATTGGCAAATTCCTTTAAAATAGGACTTCACCACTACACCTCAGTTTGCTATAAATTTGTGATTTTTCCTAATTTAGTGCGTTTCTGTTCAGGTTTCGGCTGATCTGTCGGTTGTGACAGGACCTACCGATCAGAACAAAAACAACACGAAAACTAACAAAAATAAAAACTTTATAAATCCTAATATAATTACGCAACTAAGAAAACTTAAAACTGATAAAACGAAAAACGGCCTGAAAGCGGCGCAAGAGACTTTAGACTGATTAAACTTCTCAATTACTACTTTAAAACACAAACTTGACATACACTAGGCGTTATACCACGAAGATATTGGCAAATTCCTTTAAAATAGGACTTCCACCACTACACCTCAGTTTGCTATAAATTTGTGATTTTTTCCTAATTTTGTGCGTTTCTGTTCCAGGTTTCAGCTGATTCGTCGGTTGTGGACAGGACCTACCGATCAGGAGCAAAAACAACACGAAAACTAACAAAAATAAAAACTTTATAAATCTAATATAATTACGTAACTAAGAAAACTTAAAAACTGATAAAACGAAAAACGGCCTGAAAGCGGCGCAAGAAGACTTTAGGACTGATTAAACTACTCAATTACTGCTTTAAAACACAAACTTGACGTACACTAGGCGTTATACCACGAAGATATTGGCAAATTCCTTTAAAATAGACTTCACCACTACCTCGGTTTGCTATAAATTTGTGATTTTTCCTAATTTAGTGCGTTTCTGTTCCAGGTTTCGGCTGATCTGTCGGTTGTGGACAGGACCTACCGATCGGGAGCAAAAACAACACGAAAACTAACAAAAATAAAAACTTTATAAATCCTAATATAATTACGCAACTAAGAAAACTTAAAACTGATAAAACGAAAAACGGCCTGAAAGCGGCGCAGAAGACTTTAGACTGATTAAACTTCTCAATTACTACTTTAAAACACAAACTTGACGTACACTAGGCGTTATACCACGAGATATTGGCAAATTCCTTTAAAATAGGACTTCACCACTACACCTCGGTTTGCTATAAATTTGTGATTTTTTCCTAATTTTGTGCGTTTCTGTTCCAGGTTTCCGGCTGATTCGTCAGTTGTGGACAGGGACCTACCGATCAGGAGCAAAAACAACACGAAAACTAACAAAAATAAAAACTTTATAAATCTAATATAATTACGTAACTAAGAAAACTTAAAAACTGATAAAACGAAAAACGGCCTGAAAGCGGCGCAAGAAGACTTTAGGACTGATTAAACTACTCAATTACTGCTTTAAAACACAAACTTGACGTACACTAGGCGTTATACCACGAAGATATTGGCAAATTCCTTTAAAATAGACTTCACCACTACACCTCGGTTTGCTATAAATTTGTGATTTTTCCTAATTTAGTGCGTTTCTGTTCCAGGTTTCCGGCTGATTCGTCCGGTTGTGGACAGGACCTACCGATCGGGAGCAAAAACAACACGAAAACTAACAAAAATAAAAACTTTATAAATCCTAATATAATTACGTAACTAAGAAAACTTAAAAACTGATAAAACGAGAAAAACGGCCTGAAAGCGGCGCAAGAAGACTTAGACTGATTAAACTACTCAATTACTACTTTAAAACACAAACTTGACGTACACTAGGCGTTATACCATCGAAGATATTGGCAAAATTCCTTTAAAATAGGACTTCACCACTACACCTCAGTTTGCTATAAATTTGTGATTTTTCCTAATTTTATTGCGTTTCTGTTCAGGTTTCGGCTGATTCGTCAGTTGTGGACAGGGACCTACCGATCAGAACAAAAACAACACGAAAACTAACAAAAATAAAAACTTTATAAATCTAATATAATTACGCAACTAAGAAAACTTAAAACTGATAAAAACGAGAAAAACGGCCTGAAAGCGGCGCAAGAAGACTTAGACTGATTAAACTTCTCAATTACTACTTTAAAACACAAACTTGACATACACTAGGCGTTATACCATCGAAGATATTGGCAAATTCCTTTAAAATAGGACTTCACCACTACCTCGGTTTGCTATAAATTTGTGATTTTTCCTAATTTTGTGCGTTTCTGTTCCAGGTTTCCGGCTGATTCGTCGGTTGTGACAGGACCTACCGATCGGGAGCAAAAACAACACGAAAACTAACAAAAATAAAAACTTTATAAATCTAATATAATTACGTAACTAAGAAAACTTAAAAACTGATAAAAACGAGAAAAACGGCCTGAAAGCGGCGCAAGAAGACTTTAGACTGATTAAACTACTCAATTACTACTTTAAAACACAAACTTGACATACACTAGGCGTTATACCACGAAGATATTGTAAATTCCTTTAAAATAGACTTCACCACTACACCTCGGTTTGCTATAAATTTGTGATTTTTCCTAATTTTGTGCGTTTCTGTTCCAGGTTTCGGCTGATTCGTCGGTTGTGGACAGGGACCTACCGATCGGGAGCAAAAACAACACGAAAACTAACAAAAATAAAAACTTTATAAATCTAATATAATTACGTAACTAAGAAAACTTAAAACTGATAAAAACGAGAAAAACGGCCTGAAAGCGGCGCAAGAGACTTTAGACTGATTAAACTGCTCAATTACTACTTTAAAACACAAACTTGACATACACTAGGCGTTATACCACGAGATATTGGCAAATTCCTTTAAAATAGGACTTCACCACTACCTCGGTTTGCTATAAATTTGTGATTTTTCCTAATTTTGTGCGTTTCTGTTCAGGTTTCGGCTGATTCGTCCGGTTGTGGACAGGACCTACCGATCAGGAGCAAAAACAACACGAAAACTAACAAAAATAAAAACTTTATAAATCTAATATAATTACGCAACTAAGAAAACTTAAAACTGATAAAAACGAGAAAAACGGCCTGAAAGCGGCGCAAGAAGACTTTAGACTGGATTAAACTACTCAATTACTGCTTTAAAACACAAACTTGACGTACACTAGGCGTTATACCACGAGATATTGGCAAATTCCTTTAAAATAGGACTTCACCACTACACCTCGGTTTGCTATAAATTTGTGATTTTTCCTAATTTTGTGCGTTTCTGTTCCAGGTTTCGGCTGATTCGTCGGTTGTGGACAGGGACCTACCGATCAGGAGCAAAAACAACACGAAAACTAACAAAAATAAAAACTTTATAAATCTAATATAATTACGTAACTAAGAAAACTTAAAACTGATAAAAACGAGAAAAACGGCCTGAAAGCGGCGCAAAGGAAGACTTTAGACTGGATTAAACTACTCAATTACTACTTTAAAACACAAACTTGACATACACTGGGCGTTATACCACGAGATATTGGCAAATTCCTTTAAAATAGACTTCACCACTACCTCGGTTTGCTATAAATTTGTGATTTTTCCTAATTTTGTGCGTTTCTGTTCCAGGTTTCGGCTGATTCGTCAGTTGTGGACAGGGACCACCGATCGGGAGCAAAAACAACACGAAAACTAACAAAAATAAAAACTTTATAAATCTAATATAATTACGTAACTAAGAAAACTTAAAACTGATAAAAACGAGAAAAACGGCCTGAAAGCGGCGCAGAAGACTTTAGACTGATTAAACTACTCAATTACTGCTTTAAAACACAAACTTGACATACACTAGGCGTTATACCATCGAAGATATTGGCAAATTCCTTTAAAATAGGACTTCACCACTACACCTCAGTTTGCTATAAATTTGTGATTTTTCCTAATTTTGTGCGTTTCTGTTCAGGTTTCGGCTGATTCGTCAGTTGTGGACAGGGACCTACCGATCAGGAGCAAAAACAACACGAAAACTAACAAAAATAAAAACTTTATAAATCTAATATAATTACGTAACTAAGAAAACTTAAAACTGATAAAAACGAGAAAAACGGCCTGAAAGCGGCGCAGAAGACTTTAGACTGGATTAAACTACTCAATTACTACTTTAAAACACAAACTTGACATACACTAGGCGTTATACCATCGAAGATATTGGCAAATTCCTTTAAAATGGGACTTCACCACTACACCTCGGTTTGCTATAAATTTGTGATTTTTCCTAATTTAGTGCGTTTCTGTTCAGGTTTCGGCTGATTCGTCCGGTTGTGGACAGGGACCTACCGATCGGGAGCAAAAACAACACGAAAACTAACAAAAATAAAAACTTTATAAATCCTAATATAATTACGTAACTAAGAAAACTTAAAAACTGATAAAAACGAGAAAAACGGCCTGAAAGCGGCGCAAGAAGACTTTAGACTGGATTAAACTACTCAATTACTACTTTAAAACACAAACTTGACGTACACTAGGCGTTATACCATCGAAGATATTGGCAAATTCCTTTAAAATAGGACTTCACCACTACACCTCGGTTTGCTATAAATTTGTGATTTTTTCCTAATTTTGTGCGTTTCTGTTCCAGGTTTCGGCTGATTCGTCGGTTGTGGACAGGGACCTACCGATCGGGAGCAAAAACAACACGAAAACTAACAAAAATAAAAACTTTATAAATCTAATATAATTGCGTAACTAAGAAAACTTAAAACTGATAAAAACGAGAAAAACGGCCTGAAAGCGGCGCAAGAAGACTTTAGACTGATTAAACTACTCAATTACTGCTTTAAAACACAAACTTGACGTACACTAGGCGTTATAACACGAAGATATTGGCAAATTCCTTTAAAATAGGACTTCACCACTACACCTCAGTTTGCTATAAATTTGTGATTTTTCCTAATTTAGTGCGTTTCTGTTCCAGGTTTCAGCTGATTCGTCGGTTGTGGACAGGACCTACCGATCAGAACAAAAACAACACGAAAACTAACAAAAATAAAAACTTTATAAATCTAATATAATTACGCAACTAAGAAAACTTAAAACTGATAAAACAGAAAAACGGCCTGAAAGCGGCGCAAGAGACTTTAGACTGATTAAACTACTCAATTACTACTTTAAAACACAAACTTGACATACACTAGGCGTTATACCATCGAAGATATTGGCAAATTCCTTTAAAATAGACTTCACCACTACACCTCAGTTTGCTATAAATTTGTGATTTTTCCTAATTTTGTGCGTTTCTGTTCCAGGTTTCAGCTGATTCGTCGGTTGTGACAGGACCTACCGATCGGGAGCAAAAACAACACGAAAACTAACAAAAATAAAAACTTTATAAATCTAATATAATTACGTAACTAAGAAAACTTAAAAACTGATAAAAACGAGAAAAACGGCCTGAAAGCGGCGCAAGAAGACTTTAGACTGATTAAACTACTCAATTACTACTTTAAAACACAAACTTGACATACACTAGGCGTTATACCACGAAGATATTGGCAAATTCCTTTAAAATAGACTTCACCACTACACCTCAGTTTGCTATAAATTTGTGATTTTTCTAATTTTGTGCGTTTCTGTTCCAGGTTTCGGCTGATCTGTCGGTTGTGACAGGACCTACCGATCAGAACAAAAACAACACGAAAACTAACAAAAATAAAAACTTTATAAATCCTAATATAATTACGTAACTAAGAAAACTTAAAACTGATAAAAACGAGAAAAACGGCCTGAAAGCGGCGCAAGAAGACTTAGACTGATTAAACTACTCAATTACTACTTTAAAACACAAACTTGACATACACTAGGCGTTATACCACGAAGATATTGGCAAATTCCTTTAAAATAGGACTTCACCACTACACCTCAGTTTGCTATAAATTTGTGATTTTTCCTAATTTAGTGCGTTTCTGTTCAGGTTTCGGCTGATTCGTCAGTTGTGGACAGGGACCACCGATCGGGAGCAAAAACAACACGAAAACTAACAAAAATAAAAACTTTATAAATCTAATATAATTGCGTAACTAAGAAAACTTAAAACTGATAAAAACGAGAAAAACGGCCTGAAAGCGGCGCAAGAGACTTTAGACTGATTAAACTTCTCAATTACTACTTTAAAACACAAACTTGACATACACTAGGCGTTATACCATCGAAGATATTGGCAAATTCCTTTAAAATAGGACTTCACCACTACACCTCAGTTTGCTATAAATTTGTGATTTTTCCTAATTTTGTGCGTTTCTGTTCAGGTTTCGGCTGATTCGTCAGTTGTGGACAGGGACCACCGATCGGGAGCAAAAACAACACGAAAACTAACAAAAATAAAAACTTTATAAATCTAATATAATTACGTAACTAAGAAAACTTAAAAACTGATAAAAACGAGAAAAACGGCCTGAAAGCGGCGCAAAGGAAGACTTTAGACTGATTAAACTACTCAATTACTACTTTAAAACACAAACTTGACATACACTAGGCGTTATACCACGAAGATATTGGCAAATTCCTTTAAAATAGGACTTCACCACTACACCTCGGTTTGCTATAAATTTGTGATTTTTTCCTAATTTTGTGCGTTTCTGTTCCAGGTTTCGGCTGATTCGTCGGTTGTGGACAGGGACCTACCGATCGGGAGCAAAAACAACACGAAAACTAACAAAAATAAAAACTTTATAAATCTAATATAATTACGTAACTAAGAAAACTTAAAAACTGATAAAAACGAGAAAAACGGCCTGAAAGCGGCGCAAGAAGACTTTAGACTGATTAAACTACTCAATTACTACTTTAAAACACAAACTTGACATACACTAGGCGTTATACCATCGAAGATATTGGCAAATTCCTTTTAAAATAGGACTTCACCACTACCTCGGTTTGCTATAAATTTGTGATTTTTCCTAATTTTGTGCGTTTCTGTTCCAGGTTTCTGGCTGATTCGTCGGTTGTGACAGGGACCTACTGATCGGGAGCAAAAACAACACGAAAACTAACAAAAATAAAAACTTTATAAATCTAATATAATTACGCAACTAAGAAAACTTAAAACTGATAAAACGAGAAAAACGGCCTGAAAGCGGCGCAAGAAGACTTTAGACTGATTAAACTACTCAATTACTACTTTAAAACACAAACTTGACATACACTAGGCGTTATACCACGAAGATATTGGCAAATTCCTTTAAAATAGGACTTCCACCACTACACCTCGGTTTGCTATAAATTTGTGATTTTTCCTAATTTTGTGCGTTTCTGTTCCAGGTTTCGGCTGATCTGTCGGTTGTGGACAGGGACCTACCGATCGGGAGCAAAAACAACACGAAAACTAACAAAAATAAAAACTTTATAAATCTAATATAATTACGTAACTAAGAAAACTTAAAACTGATAAAACGAGAAAAACGGCCTGAAAGCGGCGCAAGAAGACTTTAGACTGATTAAACTACTCAATTACTACTTTAAAACACAAACTTGACATACACTAGGCGTTATACCATCGAAGATATTGGCAAATTCCTTTAAAATAGGACTTCACCACTACACCTCAGTTTGCTATAAATTTGTGATTTTTCCTAATTTTGTGCGTTTCTGTTCAGGTTTCGGCTGATCTGTCGGTTGTGGACAGGGACCTACCGATCGGGAGCAAAAACAACGAAAACTAACAAAAATAAAAACTTTATAAATCTAATATAATTACGTAACTAAGAAAACTTAAAACTGATAAAACGAGAAAAACGGCCTGAAAGCGGCGCAAGGAAGACTTTAGACTGATTAAACTACTCAATTACTACTTTAAAACACAAACTTGACATACACTAGGCGTTATACCACGAGATATTGGCAAATTCCTTTTAAAATAGGACTTCACCACTACACCTCGGTTTGCTATAAATTTGTGATTTTTCCTAATTTTGTGCGTTTCTGTTCCAGGTTTCGGCTGATTCGTCCGGTTGTGGACAGGGACCTACCGATCGGGAGCAAAAACAACACGAAAACTAACAAAAATAAAAACTTTATAAATCTAATATAATTACGTAACTAAGAAAACTTAAAACTGATAAAACAGAAAAACGGCCTGAAAGCGGCGCAAGAAGACTTTAGACTGATTAAACTGCTCAATTACTACTTTAAAACACAAACTTGACGTACACTAGGCGTTATAACACGAAGATATTGTAAATTCCTTTAAAATAGGACTTCACCACTACACCTCGGTTTGCTATAAATTTGTGATTTTTCTAATTTTGTGCGTTTCTGTTCAGGTTTCGGCTGATTCGTCGGTTGTGACAGGACCTACCGATCAGAACAAAAACAACACGAAAACTAACAAAAATAAAAACTTTATAAATCCTAATATAATTACGTAACTAAGAAAACTTAAAACTGATAAAACGAGAAAAACGGCCTGAAAGCGGCGCAAAGGAAGACTTTAGACTGATTAAACTGCTCAATTACTACTTTAAAACACAAACTTGACATACACTAGGCGTTATACCACGAGATATTGGCAAATTCCTTTAAAATAGACTTCACCACTACACCTCAGTTTGCTATAAATTTGTGATTTTTCCTAATTTAGTGCGTTTCTGTTCCAGGTTTCAGCTGATTCGTCGGTTGTGACAGGACCTACCGATCGGGAGCAAAAACAACACGAAAACTAACAAAAATAAAAACTTTATAAATCTAATATAATTACGCAACTAAGAAAACTTAAAACTGATAAAAACGAGAAAAACGGCCTGAAAGCGGCGCAAGAGACTTTAGACTGATTAAACTACTCAATTACTGCTTTAAAACACAAACTTGACATACACTAGGCGTTATACCACGAGATATTGGCAAATTCCTTTAAAATAGACTTCACCACTACACCTCGGTTTGCTATAAATTTGTGATTTTTCCTAATTTAGTGCGTTTCTGTTCAGGTTTCGGCTGATTCGTCGGTTGTGACAGGACCTACCGATCGGGAGCAAAAACAACACGAAAACTAACAAAAATAAAAACTTTATAAATCCTAATATAATTACGTAACTAGAAAACTTAAAACTGATAAAACGAGAAAAACGGCCTGAAAGCGGCGCAAGGAAGACTTTAGACTGATTAAACTGCTCAATTACTACTTTAAAACACAAACTTGACATACACTAGGCGTTATAACACGAAGATATTGTAAATTCCTTTAAAATAGACTTCACCACTACACCTCAGTTTGCTATAAATTTGTGATTTTTCCTAATTTAGTGCGTTTCTGTTCAGGTTTCGGCTGATTCGTCGGTTGTGACAGGGACCTACCGATCAGGAGCAAAAACAACGAAAACTAACAAAAATAAAAACTTTATAAATCTAATATAATTACGCAACTAAGAAAACTTAAAACTGATAAAACAGAAAAACGGCCTGAAAGCGGCGCAAGAGACTTTAGACTGATTAAACTACTCAATTACTACTTTAAAACACAAACTTGACATACACTGGGCGTTATACCACGAGATATTGGCAAATTCCTTTAAAATAGGACTTCACCACTACACCTCGGTTTGCTATAAATTTGTGATTTTTCCTAATTTTGTGCGTTTCTGTTCCAGGTTTCTGGCTGATTCGTCGGTTGTGACAGGGACCTACCGATCGGGAGCAAAAACAACACGAAAACTAACAAAAATAAAAACTTTATAAATCTAATATAATTACGCAACTAAGAAAACTTAAAACTGATAAAACAGAAAAACGGCCTGAAAGCGGCGCAAAGGAAGACTTTAGACTGATTAAACTGCTCAATTACTACTTTAAAACACAAACTTGACGTACACTAGGCGTTATAACACGAAGATATTGTAAATTCCTTTAAAATAGACTTCACCACTACCTCGGTTTGCTATAAATTTGTGATTTTTCCTAATTTTGTGCGTTTCTGTTCCAGGTTTCGGCTGATTCGTCGGTTGTGGACGGGGACCTACCGATCGGGAGCAAAAACAACACGAAAACTAACAAAAATAAAAACTTTATAAATCCTAATATAATTACGCAACTAAGAAAACTTAAAACTGATAAAAACGAGAAAAACGGCCTGAAAGCGGCGCAGAAGACTTTAGACTGATTAAACTTCTCAATTACTACTTTAAAACACAAACTTGACATACACTAGGCGTTATACCATCGAAGATATTGGCAAATTCCTTTAAAATAGGACTTCACCACTACCTCGGTTTGCTATAAATTTGTGATTTTTCCTAATTTTGTGCGTTTCTGTTCAGGTTTCGGCTGATTCGTCGGTTGTGACAGGGACCTACCGATCGGGAGCAAAAACAACACGAAAACTAACAAAAATAAAAACTTTATAAATCTAATATAATTACGTAACTAAGAAAACTTAAAACTGATAAAAACGAGAAAAACGGCCTGAAAGCGGCGCAGAAGACTTTAGACTGATTAAACTGCTCAATTACTACTTTAAAACACAAACTTGACGTACACTAGGCGTTATAACACGAAGATATTGTAAATTCCTTTAAAATAGACTTCACCACTACACCTCAGTTTGCTATAAATTTGTGATTTTTCCTAATTTTGTGCGTTTCTGTTCAGGTTTCGGCTGATTCGTCCGGTTGTGGACAGGACCTACCGATCGGGAGCAAAAACAACACGAAAACTAACAAAAATAAAAACTTTATAAATCTAATATAATTACGTAACTAAGAAAACTTAAAACTGATAAAAACGAGAAAAACGGCCTGAAGCGGCGCAAGAGACTTTAGACTGGATTAAACTACTCAATTACTGCTTTAAAACACAAACTTGACGTACACTAGGCGTTATAACACGAAGATATTGGCAAATTCCTTTAAAATAGACTTCACCACTACCTCGGTTTGCTATAAATTTGTGATTTTTCCTAATTTAGTGCGTTTCTGTTCCAGGTTTCAGCTGATTCGTCGGTTGTGACAGGACCTACCGATCAGAACAAAAACAACACGAAAACTAACAAAAATAAAAACTTTATAAATCTAATATAATTGCGTAACTAAGAAAACTTAAAACTGATAAAAACGAGAAAAACGGCCTGAAGCGGCGCAAGAGACTTTAGACTGATTAAACTACTCAATTACTACTTTAAAACACAAACTTGACATACACTAGGCGTTATAATTATCGAAGATATTGGCAAATTCCTTTAAAATAGGACTTCACCACTACACCTCGGTTTGCTATAAATTTGTGATTTTTCCTAATTTAGTGCGTTTCTGTTCAGGTTTCGGCTGATTCGTCGGTTGTGACAGGACCTACCGATCAGGAGCAAAAACAACACGAAAACTAACAAAAATAAAAACTTTATAAATCCTAATATAATTACGTAACTAAGAAAACTTAAAACTGATAAAAACGAGAAAAACGGCCTGAAGCGGCGCAAGAAGACTTAGACTGATTAAACTACTCAATTACTACTTTAAAACACAAACTTGACATACACTAGGCGTTATACCATCGAAGATATTGGCAAATTCCTTTAAAATGGGACTTCACCACTACACCTCGGTTTGCTATAAATTTGTGATTTTTCCTAATTTTGTGCGTTTCTGTTCCAGGTTTCAGCTGATTCGTCGGTTGTGACAGGACCTACCGATCAGGAGCAAAAACAACACGAAAACTAACAAAAATAAAAACTTTATAAATCTAATATAATTACGTAACTAAGAAAACTTAAAACTGATAAAACAGAAAAACGGCCTGAAAGCGGCGCAAGAGACTTTAGACTGGATTAAACTACTCAATTACTACTTTAAAACACAAACTTGACATACACTAGGCGTTATACCATCGAAGATATTGGCAAATTCCTTTAAAATGGGACTTCACCACTACACCTCGGTTTGCTATAAATTTGTGATTTTTCCTAATTTTGTGCGTTTCTGTTCCAGGTTTCGGCTGATTCGTCGGTTGTGACAGGACCTACCGATCGGGAGCAAAAACAACACGAAAACTAACAAAAATAAAAACTTTATAAATCTAATATAATTACGTAACTAAGAAAACTTAAAAACTGATAAAAACGAGAAAAACGGCCTGAAAGCGGCGCAAGAAGACTTTAGACTGATTAAACTACTCAATTACTACTTTAAAACACAAACTTGACATACACTAGGCGTTATACCACGTAGATATTGGCAAATTCCTTTAAAATAGACTTCACCACTACACCTCGGTTTGCTATAAATTTGTGATTTTTCCTAATTTAGTGCGTTTCTGTTCAGGTTTCGGCTGATTCGTCCGGTTGTGGACAGGGACCTACCGATCAGGAGCAAAAACAACACGAAAACTAACAAAAATAAAAACTTTATAAATCTAATATAATTGCGTAACTAAGAAAACTTAAAACTGATAAAAACGAGAAAAACGGCCTGAAGCGGCGCAAGAAGACTTAGACTGATTAAACTACTCAATTACTACTTTAAAACACAAACTTGACATACACTAGGCGTTATACCATCGAAGATATTGGCAAATTCCTTTAAAATAGGACTTCACCACTACACCTCGGTTTGCTATAAATTTGTGATTTTTCTAATTTTGTGCGTTTCTGTTCCAGGTTTCGGCTGATTCGTCGGTTGTGGACAGGACCTACCGATCAGAACAAAAACAACACGAAAACTAACAAAAATAAAAACTTTATAAATCTAATATAATTGCGTAACTAAGAAAACTTAAAACTGATAAAAACGAGAAAAACGGCCTGAAAGCGGCGCAAGAGACTTTAGACTGATTAAACTACTCAATTACTACTTTAAAACACAAACTTGACATACACTAGGCGTTATACCATCGAAGATATTGGCAAATTCCTTTAAAATAGGACTTCACCACTACCTCGGTTTGCTATAAATTTGTGATTTTTCCTAATTTTGTGCGTTTCTGTTCCAGGTTTCTGGCTGATTCGTCGGTTGTGGACGAGGGACCTACCGATCGGGAGCAAAAACAACACGAAAACTAACAAAAATAAAAACTTTATAAATCTAATATAATTACGTAACTAAGAAAACTTAAAACTGATAAAACAGAAAAACGGCCTGAAGCGGCGCAAGAAGACTTTAGACTGATTAAACTACTCAATTACTGCTTTAAAACACAAACTTGACGTACACTAGGCGTTATACCACGAAGATATTGGCAAATTCCTTTAAAATAGGACTTCACCACTACACCTCGGTTTGCTATAAATTTGTGATTTTTCCTAATTTTGTGCGTTTCTGTTCAGGTTTCGGCTGATTCGTCGGTTGTGGACGAGGGACCTACCGATCGGGAGCAAAAACAACACGAAAACTAACAAAAATAAAAACTTTATAAATCTAATATAATTGCGTAACTAAGAAAACTTAAAACTGATAAAACAGAAAAACGGCCTGAAGCGGCGCAAGAGACTTTAGACTGATTAAACTACTCAATTACTGCTTTAAAACACAAACTTGACATACACTGGGCGTTATACCACGAGATATTGGCAAATTCCTTTAAAATAGACTTCACCACTACCTCGGTTTGCTATAAATTTGTGATTTTTCCTAATTTTGTGCGTTTCTGTTCCAGGTTTCGGCTGATCTGTCGGTTGTGGACGAGGGACCTACCGATCGGGAGCAAAAACAACACGAAAACTAACAAAAATAAAAACTTTATAAATCCTAATATAATTACGTAACTAAGAAAACTTAAAACTGATAAAAACGAGAAAAACGGCCTGAAAGCGGCGCAAAGGAAGACTTTAGACTGATTAAACTTCTCAATTACTACTTTAAAACACAAACTTGACGTACACTAGGCGTTATACCACGAAGATATTGGCAAATTCCTTTAAAATAGACTTCACCACTACCTCGGTTTGCTATAAATTTGTGATTTTTCCTAATTTAGTGCGTTTCTGTTCCAGGTTTCAGCTGATTCGTCGGTTGTGGACGAGGACCTACCGATCGGGAGCAAAAACAACACGAAAACTAACAAAAATAAAAACTTTATAAATCTAATATAATTACGTAACTAAGAAAACTTAAAACTGATAAAAACGAGAAAAACGGCCTGAAAGCGGCGCAAAGGAAGACTTTAGACTGGATTAAACTACTCAATTACTACTTTAAAACACAAACTTGACATACACTAGGCGTTATAATTATCGAAGATATTGGCAAATTCCTTTAAAATAGACTTCACCACTACCTCGGTTTGCTATAAATTTGTGATTTTTCCTAATTTAGTGCGTTTCTGTTCAGGTTTCGGCTGATTCGTCGGTTGTGACAGGACCTACCGATCGGGAGCAAAAACAACACGAAAACTAACAAAAATAAAAACTTTATAAATCTAATATAATTACGCAACTAAGAAAACTTAAAACTGATAAAAACAGAAAAACGGCCTGAAAGCGGCGCAAGAGACTTTAGACTGATTAAACTACTCAATTACTGCTTTAAAACACAAACTTGACATACACTAGGCGTTATAACACGAAGATATTGGCAAAATTCCTTTAAAATAGGACTTCACCACTACACCTCAGTTTGCTATAAATTTGTGATTTTTCTAATTTTGTGCGTTTCTGTTCCAGGTTTCGGCTGATTCGTCGGTTGTGGACAGGGACCTACCGATCGGGAGCAAAAACAACACGAAAACTAACAAAAATAAAAACTTTATAAATCTAATATAATTACGTAACTAAGAAAACTTAAAACTGATAAAAACAGAAAAACGGCCTGAAAGCGGCGCAAGAAGACTTTAGACTGATTAAACTACTCAATTACTGCTTTAAAACACAAACTTGACATACACTGGGCGTTATACCACGAAGATATTGGCAAATTCCTTTAAAATAGGACTTCACCACTACCTCGGTTTGCTATAAATTTGTGATTTTTCCTAATTTTGTGCGTTTCTGTTCCAGGTTTCAGCTGATTCGTCGGTTGTGGACAGGGACCACCGATCGGGAGCAAAAACAACACGAAAACTAACAAAAATAAAAACTTTATAAATCTAATATAATTGCGTAACTAAGAAAACTTAAAACTGATAAAAACAGAAAAACGGCCTGAAAGCGGCGCAAGAGACTTTAGACTGATTAAACTTCTCAATTACTACTTTAAAACACAAACTTGACATACACTGGGCGTTATACCACGAAGATATTGTAAATTCCTTTAAAATAGGACTTCACCACTACCTCGGTTTGCTATAAATTTGTGATTTTTCCTAATTTTGTGCGTTTCTGTTCAGGTTTCGGCTGATTCGTCGGTTGTGGACAGGACCTACCGATCGGGAGCAAAAACAACACGAAAACTAACAAAAATAAAAACTTTATAAATCTAATATAATTACGTAACTAAGAAAACTTAAAAACTGATAAAAACGAGAAAAACGGCCTGAAAGCGGCGCAAGAAGACTTTAGACTGATTAAACTACTCAATTACTACTTTAAAACACAAACTTGACATACACTAGGCGTTATACCACGAAGATATTGGCAAATTCCTTTAAAATAGGACTTCACCACTACACCTCGGTTTGCTATAAATTTGTGATTTTTTCCTAATTTTGTGCGTTTCTGTTCCAGGTTTCTGGCTGATTCGTCGGTTGTGACAGGACCTACCGATCGGGAGCAAAAACAACACGAAAACTAACAAAATAAAAACTTTATAAATCTAATATAATTACGTAACTAAGAAAACTTAAAACTGATAAAAACGAGAAAAACGGCCTGAAAGCGGCGCAAGAGACTTTAGACTGATTAAACTACTCAATTACTACTTTAAAACACAAACTTGACATACACTAGGCGTTATAACACGAAGATATTGGCAAATTCCTTTAAAATAGGACTTCACCACTACACCTCGGTTTGCTATAAATTTGTGATTTTTCCTAATTTTGTGCGTTTCTGTTCCAGGTTTCGGCTGATTCGTCGGTTGTGGACAGGGACCACCACCGATCGGGAGCAAAAACAACACGAAAACTAACAAAATAAAAACTTTATAAATCTAATATAATTACGTAACTAAGAAAACTTAAAACTGATAAAAACGAGAAAAACGGCCTGAAAGCGGCGCAAGAAGACTTTAGACTGATTAAACTACTCAATTACTACTTTAAAACACAAACTTGACATACACTAGGCGTTATACCATCGAAGATATTGGCAAAATTCCTTTAAAATAGGACTTCACCACTACACCTCGGTTTGCTATAAATTTGTGATTTTTCCTAATTTTATTGCGTTTCTGTTCCAGGTTTCTGGCTGATTCGTCGGTTGTGACAGGACCTACCGATCGGGAGCAAAAACAACACGAAAACTAACAAAATAAAAACTTTATAAATCTAATATAATTACGCAACTAAGAAAACTTAAAACTGATAAAAACGAGAAAAACGGCCTGAAAGCGGCGCAAGAAGACTTAGACTGATTAAACTACTCAATTACTACTTTAAAACACAAACTTGACATACACTAGGCGTTATACCACGAGATATTGGCAAATTCCTTTAAAATGGGACTTCACCACTACACCTCGGTTTGCTATAAATTTGTGATTTTTCCTAATTTTATTGCGTTTCTGTTCAGGTTTCGGCTGATTCGTCGGTTGTGACAGGACCTACCGATCGGGAGCAAAAACAACACGAAAACTAACAAAATAAAAACTTTATAAATCTAATATAATTGCGTAACTAAGAAAACTTAAAACTGATAAAAACGAGAAAAACGGCCTGAAGCGGCGCAAGAGACTTTAGACTGATTAAACTACTCAATTACTGCTTTAAAACACAAACTTGACGTACACTAGGCGTTATACCATCGAAGATATTGGCAAAATTCCTTTAAAATAGGACTTCACCACTACACCTCGGTTTGCTATAAATTTGTGATTTTTCCTAATTTTGTGCGTTTCTGTTCCAGGTTTCAGCTGATTCGTCGGTTGTGGACGGGGACCTACCGATCGGGAGCAAAAACAACACGAAAACTAACAAAATAAAAACTTTATAAATCTAATATAATTACGCAACTAAGAAAACTTAAAACTGATAAAAACGAGAAAAACGGCCTGAAAGCGGCGCAAGAGACTTTAGACTGATTAAACTACTCAATTACTGCTTTAAAACACAAACTTGACGTACACTAGGCGTTATACCACGAGATATTGGCAAATTCCTTTAAAATGGGACTTCACCACTACACCTCGGTTTGCTATAAATTTGTGATTTTTCCTAATTTTGTGCGTTTCTGTTCAGGTTTCGGCTGATTCGTCGGTTGTGGACAGGACCTACCGATCAGAACAAAAACAACACGAAAACTAACAAAATAAAAACTTTATAAATCTAATATAATTGCGTAACTAAGAAAACTTAAAACTGATAAAACGAGAAAAACGGCCTGAAAGCGGCGCAAGAGACTTTAGACTGATTAAACTACTCAATTACTGCTTTAAAACACAAACTTGACGTACACTAGGCGTTATACCACGAGATATTGGCAAATTCCTTTAAAATAGGACTTCACCACTACCTCGGTTTGCTATAAATTTGTGATTTTTCCTAATTTTGTGCGTTTCTGTTCCAGGTTTCAGCTGATTCGTCGGTTGTGGACAGGGACCTACCGATCGGGAGCAAAAACAACACGAAAACTAACAAAATAAAAACTTTATAAATCTAATATAATTGCGTAACTAAGAAAACTTAAAACTGATAAAACGAGAAAAACGGCCTGAAAGCGGCGCAAGAAGACTTTAGACTGATTAAACTACTCAATTACTGCTTTAAAACACAAACTTGACATACACTAGGCGTTATACCACGAGATATTGGCAAATTCCTTTAAAATGGGACTTCACCACTACCTCGGTTTGCTATAAATTTGTGATTTTTCCTAATTTTGTGCGTTTCTGTTCAGGTTTCGGCTGATTCGTCGGTTGTGGACGGGGACCTACCGATCGGGAGCAAAAACAACACGAAAACTAACAAAATAAAAACTTTATAAATCCTAATATAATTACGTAACTAAGAAAACTTAAAACTGATAAAACGAGAAAAACGGCCTGAAAGCGGCGCAAGAAGACTTTAGACTGATTAAACTTCTCAATTACTACTTTAAAACACAAACTTGACGTACACTAGGCGTTATACCACGAAGATATTGGCAAATTCCTTTAAAATAGACTTCACCACTACACCTCAGTTTGCTATAAATTTGTGATTTTTCCTAATTTTGTGCGTTTCTGTTCCAGGTTTCAGCTGATTCGTCGGTTGTGGACGGGGACCTACCGATCAGGAGCAAAAACAACACGAAAACTAACAAAATAAAAACTTTATAAATCTAATATAATTGCGTAACTAAGAAAACTTAAAACTGATAAAACGAGAAAAACGGCCTGAAAGCGGCGCAAGAAGACTTTAGACTGATTAAACTACTCAATTACTGCTTTAAAACACAAACTTGACGTACACTAGGCGTTATACCACGAGATATTGGCAAATTCCTTTAAAATAGGACTTCACCACTACACCTCGGTTTGCTATAAATTTGTGATTTTTCCTAATTTTGTGCGTTTCTGTTCAGGTTTCGGCTGATTCGTCCGGTTGTGGACAGGACCTACCGATCAGAACAAAAACAACACGAAAACTAACAAAAATAAAAACTTTATAAATCTAATATAATTGCGTAACTAAGAAAACTTAAAACTGATAAAACGAGAAAAACGGCCTGAAAGCGGCGCAAGAGACTTTAGACTGATTAAACTGCTCAATTACTACTTTAAAACACAAACTTGACATACACTAGGCGTTATACCACGAGATATTGGCAAATTCCTTTAAAATGGGACTTCACCACTACCTCGGTTTGCTATAAATTTGTGATTTTTCCTAATTTTGTGCGTTTCTGTTCCAGGTTTCGGCTGATTCGTCCGGTTGTGGACAGGACCTACCGATCGGGAGCAAAAACAACACGAAAACTAACAAAATAAAAACTTTATAAATCCTAATATAATTACGTAACTAAGAAAACTTAAAACTGATAAAACGAGAAAAACGGCCTGAAAGCGGCGCAAGAGACTTTAGACTGATTAAACTACTCAATTACTGCTTTAAAACACAAACTTGACGTACACTAGGCGTTATACCACGAGATATTGGCAAATTCCTTTAAAATAGGACTTCACCACTACCTCGGTTTGCTATAAATTTGTGATTTTTCCTAATTTTGTGCGTTTCTGTTCCAGGTTTCAGCTGATTCGTCGGTTGTGACAGGGACCTACCGATCGGGAGCAAAAACAACACGAAAACTAACAAAATAAAAACTTTATAAATCC
>JAGSMU010000432.1:62500-92372 GCA_029286865.1 Teinopalpus imperialis
TTAAAAAAGGCGAAGTTTAGCTTATTTTTGACCCCCACCCCCGAAATACACCGAGTACCGGTTCGGTTTCCGTTGCACTTCATGCGCATTGTCCCCGAGATAATCAAAACCACGTCATCAGCAAAGGCCTGACAGTATACCCTCCCGCCCAATTCTTCCAGGAGAGGATTAAGCAGCAGGTTCCACAGCGTAGGACCCCATCCCCTTGCACGCACCCCTTGTCGTACGCTTTTCATCTATTCTGCACCGGATGAACCTGACGCACTGATCGATCGCTAAGATAGCTGTCAATTAGGCGCCTCAGGTCCTACCAAGTATCCGGTCTCCGCCAGTCTGAGTTCTGATCGCGGCCACCACGGCCGAATGCCTCCTCTTATGTCCAGCGACACCAAAACAATGAGCTTTTTCTCACGAAGCCGATCATTTAGGTGTCCCATCATGGCACAGAGGGAGCTCTCTGAGATTACGTTGCGGCATGAAGCCGTACTGGCTGGGTTACTGATTCAGCACTCATGCGTGCCACCTGATTCTCTGACAACCATCTTTTCGCAGATCTACCTAGTACTTGGCAAGAGACCTATGGGTCTGTAGGACTGAACCGCGTATGTGTCCTTCCTGGCTTCCGTGCATGACTACTACTACAGCTTCCTTCCACCTTGCAGGAAGTAAGAAAGACTTAGGCACTTGTTCATAAGTGCGAGGAAATTGGTGTCAGGTCCAGTGTGATTGCCGTACAGCAGATGTCGGAGGTAAAGGGCCGTCCATTCTGTATGCCTTTGTAATTGAACGACGACGCGGCCCACAGCAGTTCGCTCTTGGTGAATGGTGGCAGAAGGAGTCAACACAGCCCCCGGTCATTGTATCTGCAATTTCTCTCTTACTCTTGCTTGTGTTCCACGTCGTCGCTGGCGGGATTATCCTCTGATGAACGTATCCGCCAGCAATTTGGCCGACTCCTGCCCTCCCAGTACTACTCCATTTCAGAGGAACGTCCTTGTCTCACCGCTGTACGTCTAATCACCCGGTATACTGTCCTACATCGACTCTATCTTGCTGGCCGCAGAAGGCCTTCCAGCTGGCGGTTTGCGCTTTCTTTACTTCAAGCAGCTGTTTTCTTGGTCTCAAGGTACTGCTCGACAACCCACTCATGATCGGAGTGCAAGAGATTCTGCGCTTTTTTCCGCAGGACCTCTTTTTGAGGTTAGGAGTTCCACTGTCCACCAGGGCAATCCTATAAATTTCTTACTGCTGACTTTTATGTTTTTTCACACGTTTCCTGTATGGTGCTTGTTGGTTTTGTTATTATTTGTTCCAAATCTTCTGTATTTTAATTTCTTCTCATTTTGCCATTTTACTCTGTTGTTTTACAATTAATAGAGTTCCTTACGGAACTCTGCTCCAGCTCTTGCTTTCTGGTATTGTATTTTCATCGTGTTCTTAATTCTATGGTTCTATTGTTGTGTATATTAATTTCAAATAGGATGCACTCTGCGGTCGAGCTCTGTCACTCCATCTTCCAGGCGCTGCTTCACCGATCCTCCCTGTGAAGGGTCGCTGAGCAAGCTGTCACGTCCACATAGCTGCACCTTCTGCCCCTGATGGTGTCGAAAGTGGGCTCGGTTCTGTTGGAGTAGGTGGAGCCTTTCAAGCTCCTCGTCGAGCATTAAAGCCACCTCTGTTCCCTTCTGTCCGTCTCTTCGACTTCCCACCAAGAGTTCCATGTCTTCACATCCCACCCACATCACGCCCCTGGTGCCCATACCTACTACCGCGGCCGATGTCAAAGCAGATAGGCGAGCAGGCTTATCACCCCAAGGTATACGGAGAGGCCTCACCTGACCTCCCCCAGACCCTAATCCTCGCCAATCCCAACCGCGATATTCAGCTGTCAAGTCGGGACACTGGGCATCTGGATATTCCACGAACACTACAATGGCGGCTTTGATAACCCGCTCGGAGTTAGGGCCTCGCGCATTGTATTGTCCGTACTCCTCGATATTGTTTCATCTCCCCATCCCTCCCGACATAAGGCTCTTAGAATTATTGCCAAGGTCAACTTGCGAGTGACCGGTCATGAGCTCTTGCCGTCGCAGTTTCGCCTCTGCATGTTGACTCTGGATGTGCGATATTGGTGGCCACGATCGCTGTATTAGAATGCCCTTAGCAGGCTATGGTGGACCCCGCCAGTGTCTCCATTTCCTTCTGACAGGGCAGTCCGAACTGAATGCATTGGTGGTTTCTCCTGTCCAGTCCTGCCTTCGGAGCAGTTACAATATCGACGGTATCTCTCCAGAGAGCATTCAGCGCACCTGGCTCTGGAGGTGCGGACCTCCGCAGTGACTGCACACATCTGTCGTCTCCGTGCATACCCGCTTGCTGTGTCCATACCCCAGGCATCGCGGGATACCGTATGAGCGGTGATTGATCCTCCACTCTTACTCTGGAGATCTACATGTACAGGTTAGGTTAGGTTAGGTTAGGTTAGGTTAGGTTAGGTTAGGTTAGGTTAGGTTAGGTTAGGTTAGGTTAGGTTAGGTTAGGTTAGGTTAGGTTAGGTTAGGTTAGGTTAGGTTAGGTTAGGTTAGGTTAGGTTAGGTTAGGTTAGGTTAGGTTAGGTTAGGTTAGGTTAGGTTAGGTTAGGTTAGGTTAGGTTAGGTTAGGTTAGGTTAGGTTAGGTTAGGTTAGGTTAGGTTAGGTTAGGTTAGGTTAGGTTAGGTTAGGTTAGGTTAGGTTAGGTTAGGTTAGGTTAGGTTAGGTTAGGTTAGGTTAGGTTAGGTTAGGTTAGGTTAGGTTAGGTTAGGTTAGGTTAGGTTAGGTTAGGTTAGGTTAGGTTAGGTTAGGTTAGGTTAGGTTAGGTTAGGTTAGGTTAGGTTAGGTTAGGTTAGGTTAGGTTAGGTTAGGTTAGGTTAGGTTAGGTTAGGTTAGGTTAGGTTAGGTTAGGTTAGGTTAGGTTAGGTTAGGTTAGGTTAGGTTAGGTTAGGTTAGGTTAGGTTAGGTTAGGTTAGGTTAGGTTAGGTTAGGTTAGGTTAGGTTAGGTTAGGTTAGGTTAGGTTAGGTTAGGTTAGGTTAGGTTAGGTTAGGTTAGGTTAGGTTAGGTTAGGTTAGGTTAGGTTAGGTTAGGTTAGGTTAGGTTAGGTTAGGTTAGGTTAGGTTAGGTTAGGTTAGGTTAGGTTAGGTTAGGTTAGGTTAGGTTAGGTTAGGTTAGGTTAGGTTAGGTTAGGTTAGGTTAGGTTAGGTTAGGTTAGGTTAGGTTAGGTTAGGTTAGGTTAGGTTAGGTTAGGTTAGGTTAGGTTAGGTTAGGTTAGGTTAGGTTAGGTTAGGTTAGGTTAGGTTAGGTTAGGTTAGGTTAGGTTAGGTTAGGTTAGGTTAGGTTAGGTTAGGTTAGGTTAGGTTAGGTTAGGTTAGGTTAGGTTAGGTTAGGTTAGGTTAGGTTAGGTTAGGTTAGGTTAGGTTAGGTTAGGTTAGGTTAGGTTAGGTTAGGTTAGGTTAGGTTAGGTTAGGTTAGGTTAGGTTAGGTTAGGTTAGGTTAGGTTAGGTTAGGTTAGGTTAGGTTAGGTTAGGTTAGGTTAGGTTAGGTTAGGTTAGGTTAGGTTAGGTTAGGTTAGGTTAGGTTAGGTTAGGTTAGGTTAGGTTAGGTTAGGTTAGGTTAGGTTAGGTTAGGTTAGGTTAGGTTAGGTTAGGTTAGGTTAGGTTAGGTTAGGTTAGGTTAGGTTAGGTTAGGTTAGGTTAGGTTAGGTTAGGTTAGGTTAGGTTAGGTTAGGTTAGGTTAGGTTAGGTTAGGTTAGGTTAGGTTAGGTTAGGTTAGGTTAGGTTAGGTTAGGTTAGGTTAGGTTAGGTTAGGTTAGGTTAGGTTAGGTTAGGTTAGGTTAGGTTAGGTTAGGTTAGGTTAGGTTAGGTTAGGTTAGGTTAGGTTAGGTTAGGTTAGGTTAGGTTAGGTTAGGTTAGGTTAGGTTAGGTTAGGTTAGGTTAGGTTAGGTTAGGTTAGGTTAGGTTAGGTTAGGTTAGGTTAGGTTAGGTTAGGTTAGGTTAGGTTAGGTTAGGTTAGGTTAGGTTAGGTTAGGTTAGGTTAGGTTAGGTTAGGTTAGGTTAGGTTAGGTTAGGTTAGGTTAGGTTAGGTTAGGTTAGGTTAGGTTAGGTTAGGTTAGGTTAGGTTAGGTTAGGTTAGGTTAGGTTAGGTTAGGTTAGGTTAGGTTAGGTTAGGTTAGGTTAGGTTAGGTTAGGTTAGGTTAGGTTAGGTTAGGTTAGGTTAGGTTAGGTTAGGTTAGGTTAGGTTAGGTTAGGTTAGGTTAGGTTAGGTTAGGTTAGGTTAGGTTAGGTTAGGTTAGGTTAGGTTAGGTTAGGTTAGGTTAGGTTAGGTTAGGTTAGGTTAGGTTAGGTTAGGTTAGGTTAGGTTAGGTTAGGTTAGGTTAGGTTAGGTTAGGTTAGGTTAGGTTAGGTTAGGTTAGGTTAGGTTAGGTTAGGTTAGGTTAGGTTAGGTTAGGTTAGGTTAGGTTAGGTTAGGTTAGGTTAGGTTAGGTTAGGTTAGGTTAGGTTAGGTTAGGTTAGGTTAGGTTAGGTTAGGTTAGGTTAGGTTAGGTTAGGTTAGGTTAGGTTAGGTTAGGTTAGGTTAGGTTAGGTTAGGTTAGGTTAGGTTAGGTTAGGTTAGGTTAGGTTAGGTTAGGTTAGGTTAGGTTAGGTTAGGTTAGGTTAGGTTAGGTTAGGTTAGGTTAGGTTAGGTTAGGTTAGGTTAGGTTAGGTTAGGTTAGGTTAGGTTAGGTTAGGTTAGGTTAGGTTAGGTTAGGTTAGGTTAGGTTAGGTTAGGTTAGGTTAGGTTAGGTTAGGTTAGGTTAGGTTAGGTTAGGTTAGGTTAGGTTAGGTTAGGTTAGGTTAGGTTAGGTTAGGTTAGGTTAGGTTAGGTTAGGTTAGGTTAGGTTAGGTTAGGTTAGGTTAGGTTAGGTTAGGTTAGGTTAGGTTAGGTTAGGTTAGGTTAGGTTAGGTTAGGTTAGGTTAGGTTAGGTTAGGTTAGGTTAGGTTAGGTTAGGTTAGGTTAGGTTAGGTTAGGTTAGGTTAGGTTAGGTTAGGTTAGGTTAGGTTAGGTTAGGTTAGGTTAGGTTAGGTTAGGTTAGGTTAGGTTAGGTTAGGTTAGGTTAGGTTAGGTTAGGTTAGGTTAGGTTAGGTTAGGTTAGGTTAGGTTAGGTTAGGTTAGGTTAGGTTAGGTTAGGTTAGGTTAGGTTAGGTTAGGTTAGGTTAGGTTAGGTTAGGTTAGGTTAGGTTAGGTTAGGTTAGGTTAGGTTAGGTTAGGTTAGGTTAGGTTAGGTTAGGTTAGGTTAGGTTAGGTTAGGTTAGGTTAGGTTAGGTTAGGTTAGGTTAGGTTAGGTTAGGTTAGGTTAGGTTAGGTTAGGTTAGGTTAGGTTAGGTTAGGTTAGGTTAGGTTAGGTTAGGTTAGGTTAGGTTAGGTTAGGTTAGGTTAGGTTAGGTTAGGTTAGGTTAGGTTAGGTTAGGTTAGGTTAGGTTAGGTTAGGTTAGGTTAGGTTAGGTTAGGTTAGGTTAGGTTAGGTTAGGTTAGGTTAGGTTAGGTTAGGTTAGGTTAGGTTAGGTTAGGTTAGGTTAGGTTAGGTTAGGTTAGGTTAGGTTAGGTTAGGTTAGGTTAGGTTAGGTTAGGTTAGGTTAGGTTAGGTTAGGTTAGGTTAGGTTAGGTTAGGTTAGGTTAGGTTAGGTTAGGTTAGGTTAGGTTAGGTTAGGTTAGGTTAGGTTAGGTTAGGTTAGGTTAGGTTAGGTTAGGTTAGGTTAGGTTAGGTTAGGTTAGGTTAGGTTAGGTTAGGTTAGGTTAGGTTAGGTTAGGTTAGGTTAGGTTAGGTTAGGTTAGGTTAGGTTAGGTTAGGTTAGGTTAGGTTAAGCCAGAGGAGGCCGAAGGAAGGCGTCTTCCGGCGCGCCTGCAGGACTTCACCACTACACCTCGGTTTGCTATAAATTTGTGATTTTTCCTAATTTTGTGCGTTTCTGTTCAGGTTTCGGCTGATTCGTCGGTTGTGGACAGGGACCTACCGATCGGGAGCAAAAACAACACGAAAACTAACAAAAATAAAAACTTTATAAATCTAATATAATTGCGTAACTAAGAAAACTTAAAACTGATAAAACGAGAAAAACGGCCTGAAAGCGGCGCAAGAAGACTTTAGACTGATTAAACTACTCAATTACTACTTTAAAACACAAACTTGACATACACTAGGCGTTATACCACGAAGATATTGGCAAATTCCTTTAAAATAGGACTTCACCACTACACCTCGGTTTGCTATAAATTTGTGATTTTTCTAATTTTGTGCGTTTCTGTTCAGGTTTCGGCTGATTCGTCGGTTGTGGACGGGGACCTACCGATCAGGAGCAAAAACAACACGAAAACTAACGAAAATAAAAACTTTATAAATCTAATATAATTGCGTAACTAAGAAAACTTAAAACTGATGAAATCGAGAAAAACGGCCTGAAAGCGGCGCAAGAGACTTTAGACTGATTAAACTACTCAAATACTACTTTAAGACACAAACTTGACATACACTAGGCGTTATACCACGAAGATATTGGCAAATTCCTTTAAAATAGGACTTCACCACTACCTCGGTTTGCTATAAATTTGTGATTTTTCCTAATTTTGTGCGTTTCTGTTCCAGGTTTCGGCTGATTCGTCGGTTGTGGACAGGGACCTACCGATCGGGAGCAAAAACAACACGAAAACTAACGAAAATAAAAACTTTATAAATCTAATATAATTACGTAACTAAGAAAACTTAAAAACTGATGAAATCGAGAAAAACGGCCTGAAAGCGGCGCAAGAAGACTTTAGAATGATTAAACTACTCAAATACTACTTTAAGACACAAACTTGACATACACTAGGCGTTATACCACGAAGATATTGGCAAATTCCTTTAAAATAGGACTTCACCACTACACCTCGGTTTGCTATAAATTTGTGATTTTTTCCTAATTTTGTGCGTTTCTGTTCCAGGTTTCGGCTGATTCGTCGGTTGTGGACAGGGACCTACCGATCGGGAGCAAAAACAACACGAAAACTAACGAAAATAAAAACTTTATAAATCTAATATAATTACGTAACTAAAAAACTTAAAAACTGATGAAATCGAGAAAAACGGCCTGAAAGCGGCGCAAGAAGACTTTAGAATGATTAAACTACTCAAATACTACTTTAAGACACAAACTTGACATACACTAGGCGTTATACCACGAAGATATTGGCAAATTCCTTTAAAATAGGACTTCACCACTACACCTCGGTTTGCTATAAATTTGTGATTTTTTCCTAATTTTGTGCGTTTCTGTTCCAGGTTTCGGCTGATTCGTCGGTTGTGGACAGGGACCTACCGATCGGGAGCAAAAACAACACGAAAACTAACAAAAATAAAAACTTTATAAATCTAATATAATTACGTAACTAAGAAAACTTAAAAACTGATAAAACGAGAAAAACGGCCTGAAAGCGGCGCAAGAAGACTTTAGACTGATTAAACTACTCAATTACTACTTTAAAACACAAACTTGACATACACTAGGCGTTATACCACGAAGATATTGGCAAATTCCTTTAAAATAGGACTTCACCACTACACCTCGGTTTGCTATAAATTTGTGATTTTTCCTAATTTTATTGCGTTTCTGTTCCAGGTTTCGGCTGATTCGTCGGTTGTGGACAGGGACCTACCGATCGGGAGCAAAAACAACACGAAAACTAACAAAAATAAAAACTTTATAAATCTAATATAATTACGTAACTAAGAAAACTTAAAAACTGATAAAAACGAGAAAAACGGCCTGAAAGCGGCGCAAGAAGACTTTAGACTGATTAAACTACTCAATTACTACTTTAAAACACAAACTTGACATACACTAGGCGTTATACCACGAAGATATTGGCAAATTCCTTTAAAATAGGACTTCACCACTACACTCGGTTTGCTATAAATTTGTGATTTTTTCCTAATTTTGTGCGTTTCTGTTCCAGGTTTCGGCTGATTCGTCGGTTGTGGACAGGGACCTACCGATCGGGAGCAAAAACAACACGAAAACTAACAAAAATAAAAACTTTATAAATCTAATATAATTACGTAACTAAGAAAACTTAAAAACTGATAAAAACGAAAAACGGCCTGAAAGCGGCGCAAGAAGACTTTAGACTGATTAAACTACTCAATTACTACTTTAAAACACAAACTTGACATACACTAGGCGTTATACCACGAAGATATTGGCAAATTCCTTTAAAATAGGACTTCACCACTACACCTCGGTTTGCTATAAATTTGTGATTTTTTCCTAATTTTGTGCGTTTCTGTTCCAGGTTTCGGCTGATTCGTCGGTTGTGGACAGGGACCTACCGATCGGGAGCAAAAACAACACGAAAACTAACAAAAATAAAAACTTTATAAATCTAATATAATTACGTAACTAAGAAAACTTAAAAACTGATAAAACGAGAAAAACGGCCTGAAAGCGGCGCAGAAGACTTTAGACTGATTAAACTACTCAATTACTACTTTAAAACACAAACTTGACATACACTAGGCGTTATACCACGAAGATATTGGCAAATTCCTTTAAAATAGGACTTCACCACTACACCTCGGTTTGCTATAAATTTGTGATTTTTCCTAATTTTGTGCGTTTCTGTTCCAGGTTTCGGCTGATTCGTCCCGGTTGTGGACAGGGACCTACCGATCGGGAGCAAAAACAACACGAAAACTAACAAAAATAAAAACTTTATAAATCTAATATAATTACGTAACTAAGAAAACTTAAAAACTGATAAAAACGAGAAAAACGGCCTGAAAGCGGCGCAAGAAGACTTTAGACTGATTAAACTACTCAATTACTACTTTAAAACACAAACTTGACATACACTAGGCGTTATACCACGAAGATATTGGCAAATTCCTTTAAAATAGGACTTCACCACTACACCTCGGTTTGCTATAAATTTGTGATTTTTTCCTAATTTTGTGCGTTTCTGTTCCAGGTTTCGGCTGATTCGTCGGTTGTGGACAGGGACCTACCGATCGGGAGCAAAAACAACACGAAAACTAACAAAAATAAAAACTTTATAAATCTAATATAATTACGTAACTAAGAAAACTTAAAAACTGATAAAAACGAGAAAAACGGCCTGAAAGCGGCGCAAGAAGACTTTAGACTGATTAAACTACTCAATTACTACTTTAAAACACAAACTTGACATACACTAGGCGTTATACCACGAAGATATTGGCAAATTCCTTTAAAATAGGACTTCACCACTACACCTCGGTTTGCTATAAATTTGTGATTTTTCCTAATTTTGTGCGTTTCTGTTCAGGTTTCGGCTGATTCGTCGGTTGTGGACGAGGACCTACCGATCGGGAGCAAAAACAACACGAAAACTAACAAAAATAAAAACTTTATAAATCTAATATAATTACGTAACTAAGAAAACTTAAAAACTGATAAAAACGAGAAAAACGGCCTGAAAGCGGCGCAAGAAGACTTTAGACTGATTAAACTACTCAATTACTACTTTAAAACACAAACTTGACATACACTAGGCGTTATACCACGAAGATATTGGCAAATTCCTTTAAAATAGGACTTCACCACTACACCTCGGTTTGCTATAAATTTGTGATTTTTTCCTAATTTTGTGCGTTTCTGTTCCAGGTTTCGGCTGATTCGTCGGTTGTGGACAGGGACCTACCGATCGGGAGCAAAAACAACACGAAAACTAACAAAAATAAAGCTTTATAAATCTAATATAATTACGTAACTAAGAAAACTTAAAACTGATAAAAACGAGAAAAACGGCCTGAAAGCGGCGCAAGAAGACTTTAGACTGATTAAACTACTCAATTACTACTTTAAAACACAAACTTGACATACACTAGGAGGCGTTATACCACGAAGATATTGGCAAATTCCTTTAAAATAGGACTTCACCACTACACCTCGGTTTGCTATAAATTTGTGATTTTTTCCTAATTTTGTGCGTTTCTGTTCCAGGTTTCGGCTGATTCGTCGGTTGTGGACAGGGACCTACCGATCGGGAGCAAAAACAACACGAAAACTAACAAAAATAAAAACTTTATAAATCTAATATAATTACGTAACTAAGAAAACTTAAAAACTGATAAAAACGAGAAAAACGGCCTGAAAGCGGCGCAAGAAGACTTTAGACTGATTAAACTACTCAATTACTACTTTAAAACACAAACTTGACATACACTAGGCGTTATACCACGAAGATATTGGTTAGGTTAGGTTAGGTTAGGTTAGGTTAGGTTAGGTTAGGTTAGGTTAGGTTAGGTTCCCCCCCCCCCGAAGGGTTCCCGCTTTGTCGTAGCGGGGGGGCTTAGTAACCGTGGTGTGGAGTTAACCACGGTGAAGCTAAGAGGAACCCAAATGGCCGGCCTAAGGCGCTCTAAGGCCGGCCCGAGGAGGCCGCTCGGAGCAGGCTGGGCTGGGCCCGCCCTGGATGCGTGTCGGTGGGCTGCGGGGTGCGGATGGACGGAGTGAGGCCGTCTTACGCACCATCCGCAGCCGAGGCGGAGTCGGGGAATGGGGTGGCGGTGCGGGACTGTTAGCAGCGGTACCGCATCGTCGCCCCCACCCTCCGCATCGAGACGGAGTCGCGGAGGGAGGGTAGTGTATCTCCTATCCTCCGCGACTCAAGCGGGGTCGCACCGCTGATGCGGTCGTGGTGGGGCCGCGGGTTCAGTGGAGTGTCGGTTGATCCTGCCGCTCTCCTGTCCTCCGCGGCCGAACATTGGTTGGCGGCGGAGCCTAACACCAGATCCGCCGCAGGGGGCTGGGACTTTCCTGGCTCCCATGGCCTCTGGGGGCGGACTCGGGGAGTCCGCTTCCCACCCACAGAGGAGGCCGAGATGGAAGGCGCGTCCGTGTTCCGGCGCGCCTTGGAAGGGAGTGGAGAGGGGATGTCCTCCCGAAGGAGGGCCGGCTTGCCGAAATAGCGCAAGCAGTGCGGAGGTGTGCGAAAGCGTTCCCGTAACCCGCCATACGCGACGAAGGTGGAACACCATGGGGTTTTGGTGGTGCAAGTCCGACATAATAACCCGCACTTGCCCCGCGAAGTGATGGTTATCGTAGGCATTTCCCCATGTAAAAAAAGGTTAGGTTCCCCGAAGGGTTCCGCTTTGTCGTAGCGGGGGCTTAGTAACCGTGGCTTGGTCACCCACGGTGAAGCTAAGAGGAACCCAAATGGCCGGCCTAAGGCGCTCTGAGGCCGGCCCGGGCTCAACCGCTCCGGTGGGCTCTTTATGAGCTAACCTTGGATGCGCGTCGGTGGACTGCTGGGGGCGGATGTGGCGGAGCGAGGCCGTCTTCCCCGCCCTCAGTAGCCGAGGCGGAGTCGCGGAGGGAGAGGAGTGTCGGTGTTTCGTTGCCGCTCTCCCTATCCTCCGCGACTCAAGCGGGGTCGCACCGCTGATGCGGTCGTGGTGGGGCCGCGGGGAAGAGGAGTGTCGGTGTTTCGTTGCCGCTCTCCTGTCCTCCGCGGCCGAACATCGGTCGGCGGTGGAGCCGCAGACCAAGATCCGCCGCAGGGGGCTGGGACTTTCCTGGCTCCCATGGCCTCTGGGGGCGGACTCGGGGAGTCCGCTTCCCACCCACAGAGGAGGCCGAGTTGGAAGGCGCGTCCGTGTTCCGGCGCGCCTTACCGGAGAAGGGTGGAGGGAGATGTCCTCCCGAAGGAGGGAGGCGGCAGTGCCGGCAAGCAAGCGGGGGTCGCGGAGGTGTGCGAAAGCGTTCCCGTGGCCCGCCGCTACGCGACGAAGGTGGAACACCATGGGGTTTTAGTCGGTGCAGGTCAGGCACCCACCCGTGCCCCGCAGAGATGGGTATGCGTAGGCATTTCCCCATGTAAAAAGGTTAGGTTAGGTTAGGTTAGGTTAGGTTAGGTTAGGTTAGGTTAGGTTTTTAGGCCCTCATTTCTGGGAATTTGCCGTAATATTACCCTGACATGATAACTCAGGGACTTTTGTGTTCATTTGTAACATTATCCTCTTACACTATTTTTTAGTCGAGTCTTATCTCTGTATACATCGTATTCTATTCTTATATATATTTCTTCTTTGTCAAACTTAATATATATATAGTTCTAAATTTAGTTACTATGTAGTATATATAGCAGAAATATTCACACACATACTAACATCCTCATACATTCATTTTGTTTTATTTTGTTGTATAGCTTTCATCGCCACACGCTTGCAGAAATGCAGGAATTTCTGGCTAAAATCTCTGATACTGATAAGGACTGGCAAGTTATTTATTGTTACTTTTAAACCTGTGTAGCTCTCAACATTGTGCCTCTCCCCTGCGTTGACAGGACACTCCGTTATGAGGTGCAAGATATCCTCCTTGATGGTGTCGTCACAGACACACGACGGGCTCTCTTTACACCTGAAGCGGTTCAAGTATTCGGAGAAACCGCCGTGGCCCGTGAACACCTGCACAGACAGAGCGTCCATCTCCAGGTTTTAATTACGCTGAAGGCTTCTGACGCGTCCGGGAAGAAGGCTTTGGTGACGGAAGCCGTGTCACCCTCTCGATACCTCCTGTTCCATTCATCAACCGACTCCAAACGGATTTGTCGCTTGACGAACGAGACAGGGCATCGATCGTAGTCGGGGTCCTCTTGGTCTTAATTGCAGCCTCCTTTGCAAGTTCGTCCGCCCTCTCGTTCCCCTCCAAACCTGCGTGGGCTTTCACCCATGTTAGGGAGATGTTCTTCCACGTCCCCGCAATGTACAGATGTTTTGTCGTGCTTTCACCGCGAGGGATGCAGGAATCGGGTTAATAACCGTTTGGAGGGCGGACCTGGAGTCGCAATAGACCCTGAAGTTCCGTGCAGAGTGCCGTAGTGCCCACTCGGTGGCTTCACTGATTGCCAGCAATTCCGCCTGGTAGACGGTGCAGTAATCACCCAGCTTGAGTTTTCGGGTACTCTTCGTGATTACTTCTATCCAAATGGATAGGTTAGGTTAGGTTAGGTTAGGTTAGGTTTTTTTTTTTTTCTATTAGACCCTCATTTCTGGGGCCCTTGCATGTATTACCCCTGACATGATAACTCAGGGACTTTTGTGTTCATTTGTAACATTATCCTCTTACACTATTTTTTAGTCGAGTCTTATCTCTGTATACATCGTATTCTATTCTTATATATATTTCTTCTTTGTCAAACTTAATATATATAGTTCTAAATTTAGTTACTATGTAGTATATATAACGAAATATTCACACACATACTAACATACTCATACATTCATTTTGTTTTATTTTGTTGTATAGCTTTCATCGCCACACGCTTGCAGAAATGCAGGAATTTCTGGCTAAAATCTCTGATACTGATAAGGACTGGCAAGTTATTTATTGTTACTTTTAAACCTGTGTAGCTCTCAACATTGTGCCTCTCCCCTGCGTTGACAGGACACTCCGTTATGAGGTGCAAGATATCCTCCTTGATGGTGTCGTCACAGACACACGACGGGCTCTCTTTACACCTGAAGCGGTTCAAGTATTCGGAGAAACCGCCGTGGCCCGTGAACACCTGCACAGACAGAGCGTCCATCTCCAGGTTTTTAATTACGCTGAAGGCTTCTGACGCGTCCGGGAAGAAGGCTTTGGTGACGGAAGCCGTGTCACCCTCTCGATACCTCCTGTTCCATTCATCAACCGACTCCAAACGGATTTGTCGCTTGACGAACGAGACAGGGCATCGATCGTAGTCGGGGTCCTCTTGGTCTTAATTGCAGCCTCCTTTGCAAGTTCGTCCGCCCTCTCGTTCCCCTCCAAACCTGCGTGGGCTTTCACCCATGTTAGGGAGATGTTCTTCCACGTCCCCGCAATGTACAGATGTTTTGTCGTGCTTTCACCGCGAGGGATACGGGAATCCGGGTTAATAACCGTTTGGAGGGCGGACCTGGAGTCGCAATAGACCCTGAAGTTCCGTGCAGAGTGCCGTAGTGCCCACTCGGTGGCTTCACTGATTGCCAGCAATTCCGCCTGGTAGACGGTGCAGTAATCACCCAGCTTGAGTTTTCGGGTACTCTTCTCGGCCGTGCCTATCCAAATGGATAGGTTAGGTTAGGTTAGGTTAGGTTAGGTTTTTTTTTTTTTTTTTTTTTTTTTTTTTTTTTTCTATTAGACCCTCATTTCTGGGGCCCTTGCATGTATTACCCCTGACATGATAACTCAGGGACTTTTTTGTTCTTTTCTAACATTATCCACTTACACTATTTTTTAGTCGAGTCTTATCTCTGTATACATCGTATTCTATTCTTATATATATTTCTTCTTAGTCAAACTTAATATATATATAGTTCTAAATTTAGTTACTATGTAGTATATATAACTAAATATTCACACACATACTAACATCCTCATACATTCATTTTGTTTTATTTTGTCGTATAGCTTTCATCGCCACACGCTTGCAGAAATGCAGGAATTTCTGGCTAAAATCTCTGCTACTGATAAGGACTGGCAAGTTATTTATTGTTACTTTTAAACCTGTGTAGCTCTCAACATTGAGCCTCTCCCCTGCGTTGACAGGACGCTCCGTTATAAGGTGCAAGATATCCTCCTTGATGGTGTCGTCACAGACCCACACGACGGGCTCTCTTTACACCTGAAGCGGTTCAAGTATTCGGAGAAACCGCCGTGGCCCGTGAACACCTGCACAGACAGAGCGTCCATCTCAGGTTTTTAATTACGCTGAAGGCTTCTGACGCGTCCGGGAAGAAGGCTTTGGTGACGGAAACCGTGTCACCCTCTCGATACCTCCTGTTCCATTCATCAACCGACTCCAAACGGATTTGTCGCTTGACGAACGAGACAGGGCATCGATCGTAGTCGGGGTCCTCTTGGTCTTAATTGCAGCCTCCTTTGCAAGTTCGTCCGCCCTCTCGTTCCCCTCCAAACCTGCGTGGGCTTTCACCCATGTTAGGGAGATGTTCTTCCACGTCCCGCAATGTACAGATGTTTTGTCGTGCTTTCACCGCGAGGATGCAGGGAATCCGGGTTAATAACCGTTTGGAGGGCGGACCTGGAGTCGCAATAGACCCTGAAGTTCCGTGCAGAGTGCCGTAGTGCCCACTCGGTGGCTTCACTGATTGCCAGCAATTCCGCCTGGTAGACGGTGCAGTAATCACCCAACGAGTTTTCGAAGATTGCTCTTCTCGGCCGCGCCTATCCAAATGGATAGTGCCGCTCCGACTTTCCCCTCGATTTTACTACCGTCGGTGTAAATTCGGACGGTAACCTCGTCTTGCGTAGGCAAATCCACCGTCCCCATGCAGGTGAAGTCCAGCTCCAGCCTTTCGGCAGGATGTGGCATCTCGGCGTAGGGAGTCCTAGTCTCCATATCCTGTCCCCTACCACTCGCCGCGATATGCCTCTCTTTACTTGGTAAGAGGCTGCTTCGATCCTTATATCCAGGAAGCAATCGAGCTAGCAGCGAGGGCGAATGCAGGAGACGGTCTATACGATTTCACAATCTTCTGGACAAACCCTCTCTGCACGAGTCCAGCTGCTTTCTGTGAACCTTTAGTGTCGCCGACGCCCATGCGCCCGCAGCGTACATGATCGTCGGCTCCACCACCGCCGTATAAATGGTTCTAACCACCTCGGGGTTCAATCCCCATTGGACCTTAGCGGCCCTCGACAGTTGGACGTACAGACTCTGCGCCTTCCGACACACATTTGCAATGTGCGCGTTGAACGTGAGTCCGTCGTCCACTGTGAACCAGTATCTTGATGTTCTTGGAGAGCTCGATCCTCACCGCCCATGGTCAGGAGTGGTGAGTCAAACTTCAGCTTCCTCGTCACTACCATAGCCTTAGTTTTGTGTGCTGCGAAGTTTAGCTTATTTTGACCCCCACCCCGAACATAATCGAGTACCGGTTCGGCTCTCCGTTGCACTTCTAGTGCATTGTCTGAGATAATCAAAACCACGTCATCAGCAAAGGCCTGACCCAGTATACCCCCTCCGCCCCAATTCTTCCAGGAGGATTAAGCCTTGAGTTCCTGGCGTAGGACCCCAATGGATCATACGCTTTGTCGTACGCTTGACCCATTCCGCACCGGCGAACCCGACGCGCACTGATCGATCGCTAAGATAGCTGTCAATTAGGCGCCTCAGGTCCACCGGGCATCCGGTCTCCGCCAGTCTGAGTCTGATCGCGGGCCACCACGCATTATCAGATACTCCCTCTATGTCCAGCGACACCAAAACAATGAGCTTTTCTCACGAAGCCGATCATTTAGGTGTCCCATCGCTGGCGCAAGGGGAGTCTTCGGTACTACGTTGCGGCATGAAGCCGTACTGGCTGTCACTGATCTGGGGCACTATGTGCCACCTGATTCTCTGGACAACCATCTTTTCGCAGATCTTACCCAGTACCGGCAAAGAGACCTATGGGTCTGTAGGACTTAGGGTCCGCGTATGTGTCCTTTCCGGCTTCCGTATGACTACTACCACAGCTTCCTTCCACCTTGCAGGAAGTAAGAAAGACTTAGGCACTTGTTCATAAGTGCGAGGAACAGATCAGGGGTCCAGTGTGATTGCCGTACAGCAGATGTCGGAGAGTAGGCCGTCCATTCCAGGCGCCTTTTTGGATTGAACGACGACGCGGCCCACAGCGGTTCGCTCTTGGTGAATGGTGGGTTGCATGAGTCATCACGCAGCCCCTCATTTATTGTATCTGCAATTTCTCTTACTTGCTTGTGTTCCACGTCGTCGTTGGCGGGATTATCCTCTGGATAGAACGTATCCGCCAACTGAATTTGGCCGACTCCTGCCCTCCCAGTACTACTCCATTTCGTACCAGAGGAACGTCCTCTTGTCTCACCGCTGTACGTCTAATCACCCGGTATATACCGTCCCACATCGACTCCTATCTTGCTGGCCGCAGAAGGCCTTCCAGCTGGCGGTTTGCGCTTTCTTTACTTCAAGGAAATAGTTTTCCTTGGCCTCAAAGGTACTGCTCGACAACCCACTCTCGGCGGATCGGTGCAGCGCAAAAATTCTGCGCTTTTCCGCAGGACCTCTTTTTGAGGTTAGTGAGTTCCACCGTCCACCAGGGCAATCCTATAAATTTCTTACTGCTGACTTTTTTTAAGTGTTTTTCACACGTTTCCTGTATAGTGCTTGTTAGTTTTGTTATTATTTGTTCCAAATCTTCCACCTTATTTTAATTTCTTCTATTTTGGTTATATTTATTTCGTTGTTTTGCCAAAATTGGGCGAGTTCCTTACGGAACTCGCTCGATTCTTTTCTGGTATTGTATTTTCTTGTCGTGTTCTTTAATTCTATGGTTCTATTGTTGTGTATATTAATTTCAAATAGGATGGCCTGTGGTCGGAGTTTGTCACTCCATCTTCCAGGCGCCAGCCATCGATCCTCCCTAGAAGGGTCGCCGAGCAAGCTGTCACGTCCACATAGCTGGTAAATCTTCTGCCGCCCCTGATGGTGTCGAAAGTGGGCTCAGTTCCCCTGTTGAGTAGGTGGAGCTCAAGCTCGTCGAGCATTAAAGCCACCTCTGTTCCTCTCTTGTCCGTCTTTCGACTTCCCCACCAAGAGTTCCATGCGTTCACATCCCACCCAATATCACGTCTCTGGTGCCCATACCTACTACCGCGGCCGTGATGTCACGTTGAATAAGGGGGCGGTGGAAGCTTATCACCCTCAAGGTATACGGAGACTACCCGACCTCCCAGACCCCAATCCTCAACAGCGGCTGCGATATTCTCAGTTGTCCGAGTCCGGAACACTAAGGTGATCTGGATAGCTCCATCGAACACTACAATGGCGGCTTTGATAACCCGCTCGGAGTTAGGGCTCCTCGCGCATTGTATTGTCCGTACTCCTCGATATTGTTTCATCTCCCTATCCTCCCGACATAAGGCTCTTGCACCATTGCCAAGGTCAACTTGCGAGTGACCGCCTCGGTCATGAGCTCTGCTGTCGCAGTTTCGCTCCTCTGCATGTTGACTTGGATGACGCGATATTGGTATTACAATCGCGCTGTGTGCAGTAGGGACGCCCTTAGCAGTAGGCTATGGTGGACCTCGCTAGTGTCTCCCATTTCCTTCTGACAGGGCAGTCGAACTGAATGCATTGTGGTTTCTCCTGTCCAGTCCTGCCTTCGAGCAGTTACAACACGATGGTATCTCTCCAGAGAGCATTTCAGTGCACTCTGCTCTGAGGTGTGGACCTCCGCAGTGACTGCACACATCTGTCGTCTCCGTGCATACCCGCTTGCTGTGTCCATACCCCAGGCATCGTGAGCACTGTATGAGCGGTGATTGATCCTCCACTCTTACTCTCTGGAGATCTACATGTACAGGTTAGGTTAGGTTAGGTTAGGTTAGGTTAGGTTAGGTTAGGTTAGGTTAGGTTAGGTTCCCCGAGAGTTCCTTTGTCGTGGCGGGGGCTTAGTAACCGTGGTGTGGAGTTAACCACGGTGAAGCTAAGAGGAACCCAAATGGCCGGCCTAAGGCGCTCTAAGGCCGGCCCGAGGGAGGCCGCTCCGGGCGGAGCTGGAGCTGGGCCCGCCCCGGATGCGTGTCGGTGGGCTGCGGGGTGCGGATGGACGGAGTGAGGCCGTCTTGCGCACCATCCGCAGCCGAGGCGGAGTCGGGGAATGGGGTGGCGGTGCGGGGACTGTTAGCAGCGGTACCGCGCATCGTCGCCCCACCCTCCGCATCGAGACGGAGTCGCGGAGGGAGGTAGTGTATCTCCTATCCTCCGCGACTCAAGCGGGGTCGCACCGCTGATGCGGCCGTGGTGGGGCCGCGGGTTCAGTGGAGTGCTGGTTGATCCTGCCGCTCTCCCTGTCCTCCGCAGCCGAACATTGGTCGGCGGCGGAGCCTAACACCAGATCCGCCGCGGGGGGCTGGGGCTTTCCTGGCCCCATGGCCTCTGGGGGCGGACTCGGGGAGTCCGCTTCCCACCTACAGAGGAGGCCGAGTTGGAGGCGCGTCCGTGTTCCGGCGTGCTCTGCCAGGAGGGTGGAGAGGAGATGTCCTCCCCGGAGAAGGGCCGCCTGGTCGGCCGGCGCAGGCAGGGTCGCGGATGTGTGCGAAAGCGTTCCCGTGACCCCGCCATACGCGACGATGGAGGAACACCATGGGGTTTTAGTCGGTGCGAGTCCGACATAACCCACCCTTGCCCCCGCAGAAATGGGTATGCGTAGGCATTTCCCCATGTAAAAAAAAAAAAGGTTAGGTTAGGTTAGGTTAGGTTAGGTTAGGTTAGGTTCGCACCGGGCCTAAGGCGTTCTAAGGCCGGCCCGAGGAGGCCGCTCGGGCAGGCGGGCTGGGCCCGCCCTGGATGCGTGTCGGTGGGCTGCGGGGTGCGGATGGACGGAGTGAGGCCGTCTTACGCACCATCCGCAGCCGAGGCGGAGTCGGGGAATGGGGTGGCGGTGCGGGGACTGTTAGCAGCGGTACCGCGCATCGTCGCCCCACCCTCCCGCATCCGAGACGGAGTCGCGGAGGGAGGTAGTGTATCTCCCTATCCTCCGCGACTCAGCAGTCGCACCGCTGATGCGGCCGTGGTGGGGCCGCGGGTTCAGTGGAGTGTCGGTTGATCCTGCCGCTCTCCCTGTCCTCCGCGGCCGAACATTGGTTGGCGGCGGAGCCTAACACCAGATCCGCCGCAGGGGCTGGGACTCCTGGCTCCATGGCCTCTGGGGGCGGACTCGGGGAGTCCGCTTCCCACCTACAGAGGAGGCCGAGATGGAAGGCGCGTCCGTGTTCCGGCGCGCCTTGCAGGAGAGGTGGAGAGGGATGTCCTCCCCGAAGGAGGGCCGGCTTGCCGGCCAGCGCAGGCGGGGTCGCGGAGGTGTGCGAAAGCGTTCCCGTAACCCGCCATACGCGACGAAGGTGGAACACCATGGGGTTTTAGTCGGTGCGAGTCCGACATAACCCACCCTTGCCCCCGCAGGGTGGGTATGCGTAGGCATTTCCCCATGTAAAAAAAAAAAAAAGGTTAGGTTAGGTTAGGTTAGGTTAGGTTAGGTTCGCACCGGGCCTAAGGCACCTAAGGCCGGCCTGGAGGAGGCCAGCTCCGGGCGGGCTGAGCCACCCGCGCCTGGATGTAGCGCCGGTGGGCTGCGGGGTGCGGATGGACGGAGTGAGGCCGTCTTACGCACCATCCGCAGCCGAGGCGGAGTCGGGGGAATGGGGTGGCGGTGCGGGGACTGTTAGCAGCGGTACCACGCATCGTCGCCCCCACCCTCCGCATCCGAGACGGAGTCGCGGAGGGAGGGTAGTGTATCTCCCTATCCTCCGCGACTCAAGCGGGGGTCGCACCGCTGATGCGGTCGTGGTGGGGCCGCGGGTTCAGTGGAGTGTCGGTTGATCCTGCCGCTCTCCCTGTCCTCCGCGGCCGAACATTGGTTGGCGGCGGAGCCTAACACCAGATCCGCCGCAGGGGGCTGGGACTTTCCTGGCTCCCATGGCCTCTGGGGGGCGGACTCGGGGGAGTCCGCTTCCCACCTACAGAGGAGGCCGAGATGGAAGGCGCGTCCGTGTTCCGGCGTGCTCTGCCGGGAGGGGTGGAGAGGGATGTCCTCCCCGGAGAAGGGCCGCCTGGTCGGCCGGCGCAGGCGGGGTCGCGGAGGTGTGCGAAAGCGTTCCCGTGACCCCGCCATGCACTGGCTGATGGAGGAACACCATGGGGTTTTAGTCGGTGCGAGTCCGACATAACCCACCCTTGCCCCCGCAGTGGGTATGCGTAGGCATTTCCCCATGTAAAAAAAAGGTTAGGTTAGGTTAGGTTAGGTTAGGTTAGGTTCGCACCGGGCCTAAGGCGTTCAGGCCGGCCGAGGGAGCCCGCTCCGGGCAGCGGGCTGGGCAGGCCCGCCCTGGATGCGTGTCGGTGGGCTGCGGGGTGCGGATGGACGGAGTGAGGCCGTCTTACGCACCATCCGCAGCCGAGGCGGAGTCGGGGAATGGGGTGGCGGTGCGGGGACTGTTAGCAGCGGTACCGCGCATCGTCGCCCCACCCTCCCGCATCCGAGACGGAGTCGCGGAGGGAGGGTAGTGTATCTCCTATCCTCCGCGACTCAAGCGGGGTCGCACCGCTGATGCGGCCGTGGTGGGGCCGCGGGTTCCGGTGGAGTGTCGGTTGATCCTGCCGCTCTCCCTGTCCTCCGCGGCCGAACATTGGTTGGCGGCGGAGCCTAACACCAGATCCGCCGCAGGGGCTGGGACTTTCCTGGCTCCCATGGCCTCTGGGGGCGGACTCGGGGAGTCCGCTTCCCACCTACAGAGGAGGCCGAGATGGAAGGCGCGTCCGTGTTCCGGCGCGCCTTGCAGGAGAAGGGGTGGAGAGGGATGTCCTCCCCGAAGGAGGGCCGGCTTGCCGGCCAGCGCAGGCGGGGTCGCGGAGGTGTGCGAAAGCGTTCCCGTAACCCGCCATACGCGACGATGGAGGAACACCATGGGGTTTTAGTCGGTGCGAGTCCGACATAACCCACCCTTGCCCCCGCAGGGGTGGGTATGCGTAGGCATTTCCCCATGTAAAAAAAAAAAAAAAAAAAAAAAGGTTCGCACCGGGACCCGACGGAATTCCCGGCCGGGTCTGGGTGTTGAGTCTGGCTACCCTCGGGAACAGGCTGAGGCAGCTGTTCACCAGCTGCCTCCGTAACTCCTCGTTCCCTAGGGCCTGGAAGGAGGCCCGACTGGTCCTCTTGAAGAAGGCAGACAGAGTCGCAGATTCTCCCTCTGCGTACCGTCCCATATGCCTGTTGGTTTGTAAGTTATTCAGAGAATTCTTGCCGCCCGTCTCAACAGGCATCTATCATCGGTCCCGATCGCCGAAAACCAGTTTGGTTCCAGAGCAGGGCGTTCCACCATCGACGCGGTGATGCGCGTCCGCTCCCTGTCGGAGCAGGCTGTGTCCCGGGGCGGCGTGGCGTTGGCGATAAATATTGATATCGTCAGCGCCTTTGAGTCCTGCCCTGGGACGCGATAAAGGGGGACTTGTACACCATGGTGTTCCCCTACCTGCACGGCGTGATCGCGGACTACTTGCGCGACAGGTACATCTTGTACGTGGACCGAGACGGTACGAGGATCGGAGGGAGATCCAGTGTGGGGTTCCACAGGGGTCGGTTTTGGGCCCGTTACTGTGGAATCTCGCCTACGACTCTGTTCTGCGAGTCAGCTCCCGCTGGCGTTAATGTCGTCTGTTACGCTGACGACACGTTGGTGGTCGCCAGTGGGGACTCCTTCGAAGGGCCAAAGAACTCGCTTTCGAGCTTGGGGCGGGAAATCGTCGTCGCCAAAGTCCACGAGTTGGGACTGGAGGTAGCGCCTCACAAGACCGAGGCGCTATGGTTCCACAAACTGCCGCGGAGCAGGAACCACCGACTCGTGCGTCCGAGTAGGTGGGTCTGAAGTCAGAGTGGGGCGGTACATGAAGTACCTGGGCCTCACTCTGGACAGTCGCCAGGGCTTCGAAGAGCATTTCGAGCGCCTGGTCCCCGGATCGAGAGGGTAGCGGGTGCTATGCACGAACTGCTGCCCAATCTCGGGGACGAGATTCGCCACTTTCTCTATGCCGAGGTCGTACACGATCCGTAGCCTGTACGGGGCGCCCGTCTGAGCAGGCTGGCCATCCGACGCTGTAGGACTAAGATCTACAGCGTCCAGCGTAGGATGGCCATACGGGTCATTACGGATACCGGACGGTATCGTTTGAGGCGGCGACAATCCTGGCTCGCTTTCCACCTCTTGATATACTGGCGGACATGGACGCGAGGGTGTATCACCGAATTCGCGTCTACACATGAGCGGTGGTGGCGAGCCAGAAGAAAGAGGCGCTCGAGGCGGTAAAACGGCAGGAACGACGTATCGCATTCGCGACGTGGCGCGCAAAGGCTCCGCGAGAACGCTATGCGCGCAAACGCGTCGTCGGAGCATTCCTGCCGGTCTTCGAAGCCTGATGCAGCGACGAGGAGGAAGACTCACCTACAGACTTACGCAGGTGATCACCGGGCACGGTTGCTTCGGTGATTACACCGTAGCTAAAGATCGTCTCGCAGGCGACGGCGGTGCTTCCACTGGCGGCGTAACGACCAAGACTCCGCATCGCACGCTCGCCGCTTGCCCGGCGTGGAAGCCGAGCGGCGGGTCTTGGTCGGTCACATCGGACGGAACCTGTCCTGCCAGCAGTCGTGTCGGCGATGCTGCGCGGGGAATCGGCGTGGAAGACGTAGCCTCCTTCTGCGAGACCGTAATGGTCCGGGAGGCTGCCAGGCGAGATAGAGAAGGGACCGATCCTGCTCGAAGACGGGGCCGACGCGGCGCTCGCGCGCCTCGTCACGGCCACTCCGGTGATCCGTAAACGGGGCCCTACGGGTCGCTGACGATCAGGTGGGGGCTCCGACCGTCAGTATGAGCGGCGAGGAGGACGACGGCACGACGTGGTACCGTGTCGTCGTGATAGTTCCGCAGGTTCTGGGAGTGCGATCTTCTCGCACGCCCCAGGACGAACTATCCCAGCGAAGCGCAGGGGGTTGCGGTTGCGTTCCTTACGGAGATCCCGCGACCCTTCGCGAGCGTTAGTGGCGACCACCATGGGGTTTTAGTCGGTGCGAGTCCGACATAACCCATCCTTGCCCCCACTGAAGTGGGTATGCAGGCAGCATTTCCCCATGTAAAAAAAAAGGTTAGGTTAGGTTGGGTTAGGTTAGGTTAGGTTGGGTTAGGTTAGGTTAGAGTTAGGTTAGGTTAGGTTAGGTTAGGTTAGGTTAGGTTAGGTTAGGTTAGGTTAGGTTAGGTTAGGTTTTTTTTTTTTTGATTACTGCGCGTTCCCCTGACGAGTCATTGTCAGGGATATTTTCAGGCTTTTGTTTGTTTTAACTTTTTTGTTAATTGAATTCGTAATAGTGAGGTTTACATTTCACTTCTTTTGTTATTCTATTTCAGTTCTTTGTTCTCTTTCTTTTATATATTTTACATTTACACTTGTTCTAGATATGCTATTATATACGATTTATTTATTTCTTAGATTTACTTTTCTTATTATTTTAATACAGTATTCTATAAAATCATGTTTAGTTTCCTTTTGACAAATTAGTTGACTTAATTTTGTGGCTTCTATTTTAATTCCGGTTTTAATTCTATGTCCTGTCGATCCCTACAATGCACTGGGCACTCTGTTATTACGTGGATAACTGTTTCCGTAACATCCGGGTCGCAAATACACGACGGACTCTCTTTGCACCCGAATCGATTCAGGTACTCCAAAGACCCGCCGTGCCCAGTGAGTAGTTGCGTGGTGCATGTTTGTAGTTACCGATTTTATGAATTCCTGGGCTATATAGATGTTGGGCAAAAATATCTTCGTGCCAGATGCCGTGGCTTCCTCCGTGTACCTCCGGTTCCATTCATGAAGAGTGTCCTCTCGGATTTGTCTCTTCATGAATGAAATAAGGCAGAATCGTGAACGGGTTTTGTCTTTATTATGGCGCTGCCTGTTTGGCGAGCTCATCCGCTCTCTCATTTCCCGCTATCCCCACATGGGCCTTCACCCAGTACAGGAGATGGTTTTCCCTTTAGTATTGCCTGGCTTATGTTGTTTTGTGCCTGAATTGCTAAGGGTGCCTTGTCTCACTGTTGCATAAAGTGTCTAGGGCGGCCCTAGAATGCAGATATTCCAAATGAATATCAGCTCTTTCCAGGGCCTCCACCGTTGCATTTGGAGAGCCAGAAGCTCGGCTTGGTATACTGTGCAATGGGACGACAGCTTAAACTTTTGGACTTGGTTTCGATGCCGTTTTTCCATAAGGAAAAGTGACCCCGACAACTACCCTCAAAGCCACTTTGCCGTCCGTGTATATTTTACATTCCGAGTTCGCCAGGGTGTTGATCTGCTCCTGGCTCTCGAGGTGTTTATTACTCTAGATGTTGCTTACATGCAGGGTGTGTGGATTTGGTGTATAATACTTCCTTCTCGACCTCCCTATCTCCGTATGCATGCTCCTTTTTCCTTTTCTTATCTCAAAGACTGTGGCAGCCTCTTTGATACGAAGGTCGAGAGGCAGTATTCCTGACAGTGCGAGTGCGGAGTTAAGCGAAACCGTTCTGTATGCTCGGCATATTTTCTGGGCGAAACCTCTTTGCACGGCATTGAGCTGTTTTCTAGAAACTAGCTTTGCTGGAATTTCCCCAGGCTCCAGCCGCATACGTAATGATCGGTTCCACTGCTGCCGTGTATATGATTTTTACTATTTCGGGGTTTAGCCCCCATGTTATTTTGGCCGCTCTGGTTAGATGTTTGTGTATGTTGAGTGCTTTTCTGCATGTGAGGGTGATGTGTTTGTTGAAGGTTAGTTTTCTGTCAATGTTTAAGCCCAGCAGTTTGATTTCTTGGTCCATGTCGATTGGGATCCCTCCATGCTCAGGCGTGGGATGTCATATTTTAACCTGTTTGTTATGACCATTGCTTTTGTTTTATGTGGTGCAAACTTGAGGTTTGTTTTGACACCCACGCCTGAACATAATCGAGTGCCTCCCTAGCACTGGTGTTAATGCCCGACGTCTCCCCGCTAAATACAGGCACGACGTCGTCGGCAAATGCCTGTGCGTGGTGCCCCCTCTGCTCAGATCTTTTAATAAGGGTCAATCAGGAGGTTCCATAAAATGGGTCCCCTATCGAACCCTGTACGCACCCCTGACTAGTACTTTTGATGTCTCCTCTCCCGCATACCTCCTCTGACCTTTCTGTCCGTCAGGTAACTGTCCAGTATTCTACGGATGTTAATAGGGCGCTACGTTGCTAATCTCATTCTGATGGCGGGCCACCAGGCGCTGTCAAAAGGCTCCCTCTATGTCTAATGAAACAATGGTGACAATTAGTTTTTGTTGGTTAGGTTAGGTTAGGTTAGGTTAGGTTAGGTTAGGTTAGGTTAGGTTAGGTTAGGTTAGGTTAGGTTAGGTTTGGGGGGAAGACTGAGACAGCTGTTCAACAGCTGCCTAAGTGTCGGTGTCTTCCCCTCAGCCTGGAAAGAGGCAAGGATGGTGCTCTTGAGGAAAGATGGCAGGATCGCTGAATCTCCCTCCGCGTACCGACCCATTTGTTTGCTGGATGAGGCGGGCAAATTGTTCGAAAGGATAATTGCCGCCCGCCTCAACACGCACTTGCGTCAAGTGGGCCCCGAACTGTCGGACAGCCAATTCGGCTTTCGGCAGGCGCGATCGACTGCGGACGCGATCCTTCGCGTCCGAGAGCAGTCGCAGCAGGCAGTTGCCCGGGGCGGTGTGGCATTGGCGGTCAATCTTGACATAGTCAATGCCTTTAATTCGCTGCCCTGGGTAACCATTAGGAGGCTCTGGCATGCCTCATTACTCCTACCTGCTGCGCATCGCTGGGGCGTACTTGCACGACAGGTGCATCCGGTACGTGGGTCAGGACGCGCGTCTGTCCCCGAGGAGGGTAAACTGCGGGGAGTTCCACAAGGATCCGTGTTGGAGTCCTGGTGTAAGGTCGCTTTACGGCCGCATGATCCTGCGGGTTGATCTCCCGTCGGTGTTAGTGTCGTCTGCTATGCAGATGACACTCTCTGAAATTACTGACCGACGGGGACAGCTTCCAGCACCGCCGGCTTGCTGAAGCTTAGGGGTGAAAAGTAATGCGTCGTGGATAAAATCCACGAGCTGGGTCTCGGATAGCGCCTCATAAGACCGAGGCGCTTTGGTTCCACAAACTCCCCAGAGGAGGAACCACCAGCTTGTCGGTTCGCGTTGGTGACGTGCAAGTCCGGGTGGGACCGGTGATGAAATATCTCGGTCTCATCCTGGACGGTCGCTGAATGAGGAGCACTTCGACCGCCTGGTCCCCAAGATCGAGAGGGTAGTGGGTGCCATGCACCGGTTGCTACCAATCTCAGGGGCTGGGGAAGGAGTCCGCCGCCTCTACGCGGGCGTCGTGCGATCGATGGCCCTCTACTCGACCCGGCATGGTCACATCGACTCACGGGCGTCCGTCGCTGCAGAGCTAAGCTCAATAGCCTGCAGCGAAAGATGGCCATCAGGATCGCACGAGGATATCGTACGATATCTTTCGAGGCGGCCACTGTCCTAGCTCGGTTTCCGCCGTTGGACATCTTGGCGGAGATGGATGCGCGGGTGTATGCCCGCCTTCGTCTTCCCCAGGAGGAAGCCGAGCCCCTGGATGCGGGCGAGGTGCGAAGGCAGGAGCGTAGACGGGCGCTACGAGTGTGGCGCGAGAGGCTCCATGAGCCTCGTTTCTCGCGCCAGCGCACGGTCAGCGCGCTCTTGCCGAGCTTCGAGCTGGCTGCGAGCGGGGAAGAGGCGCACGTCACCTACCGACTGACGCAGGTACTCACCGGGCACGGGTGTTTCGGTGAGTACCTGAACAGGTGGACGCGAATCGACAACGCAATGCCACCACTGTGGCGGGGACCGGGATTCCGCACAGCACACGCTCGCCGAGTGCCCTGCTTGGGAGTCCGAGCGACGGATCCTGGTCAGAGGATCGGGCAAGATCTCTCTCCGCCAGTCGCAGTAGCGGCTGCGCTGGTGGATAAAGGCGCATGGAAGGCGCTGGTCTCCTTCTGTGAAGCCGTCATGGTACAGAAGGAGACCGCCGAGCGTGATCAGGAGAGGGCGATCCCGCTCGAGACGGCGACTTACCGGGGCGGTGGCAACGTACGCTCCGGCCCGTCAGCCCTTTAGTCCCGGGCATAAGAATAGGGCTAAGGTACCCCTGCCTGTCGTACAAGGCGACTAAAGGGACTTCGGGTTCGCGGGTGATCGGGGTGGGGCTCTGACCACCGGGAAGCAATGGACCCAGGAAGGACAACAGCTGGGTGGTCTCGAGTTGCCGTAGCACCGAGGTGCTAGGGGGAGTTTTTTCCTCCCCAGGGGACGTGCTCAGGCACCGTGCAGAGGGCACCGGTGCGTTCCTATATGGAGATCCGGGCCCCTCTAAATGCACTGAGGATGGCCACCGGGGGTTTTAGTGGTTAGAAATACCACGCCCAACCCTGTCTCTCCCAGGAGGCAGGGTATCTTTCGAAGATTTCCCCGATAACAAAAAAGGTTAGGTTAGGTTAGGTTAGGTTTTTTTTAGGCCCCTCACTTCTGGGGCCCTTGCATCAATACCCCTGACATGATAACTCAGGGACTTTTTGTTCATTTGTAACATTATCCACTTACACTATTTTTAGTCGAGTCTTATCTCTGTATACATCGTATTCTATTCTTATATATATTTCTTCTTTGTCAAACTTAATATATATATAGTTCTAAATTTAGTTACTATGTAGTATATATAACAGAAATATTCACACACATACTAACATACTCATACATTTATTTTGTTGTATAGCTTTCATCGCCACACGCTTGCAGAAATGCAGGAATTTCTGGCTAAAATCTCTGATACTGATAAGGACTGGCAAGTTATTTATTGTTACTTTTAAACCTGTGTAGCTCTCAACATTGAGCCTCTCCCTGCGTTGACAGGACCTCCGTTATGAGGTGCAAGATATCCTCCTTGATGGTGTCGTCACAGACACACGACAGGCTCTCTTTACACCTGAAGCGGTTCCAAGTATTCGGAGAAACCGCCGTGGCCGTGAACACCTGCAGACAGAGCGTCCATCTCCAGGTTTTAATAATTACGCTGAAGGCTTCTGACGCGTCAGGAAGAAGGCTTTGGTGACGAAGCCGTGTCACCCTCTCGATACCTCCTGTTCCATTCATCAACCGACTCCAAACGGATTTGTCGCTTGACGAACGAGACAGGGCATCGATCGTAGTCGGGGTCCTCTTGGTCTTAATTGCAGCCTCCTTTGCAAGTTCGTCCGCCCTCTCGTTCCCCTCAAACCTGCGTGGGCTTTCACCCATGTTAGGAGATGTTCTTCCACGTCCCCACCAGTATGCAGATGTTTTGTCGTGCTTTCACCGCGAGGATGCAGAATCGGTTAATAACCGTTTGGAGGAGCGGACCTGGAGTCGCAATAGACCCTGAAGTTCCGTGCAGAGTGCCGTAGTGCCCACTCGGTGGCTTCACTGATTGCCAGCAATTCCGCCTGGTAGACGGTGCAGTAATCACCCAGTTGACACCTAATGAAGCGCCGACATCTTCGCGCAGCTTTAGTATTCAACCTGTTTCAATGGAGTGGGATAGATCAAAGTAAATTTGTCAGTTAACTCCAGGTAGTGCCCAAATTTACAATGGATTTTGTTAGCGGAACGAGTTTTGATGAATTGGCAATTAAGGTAGCACGGAAAGCGGGCGCTACGAGTGTGTTGTGCGGTTAGTGTTATAACTTTGCTACACAATAACGCATTTACAGAGGTCTAGTTACGTTGCTAATATTAATTCTCTGATTGACATTATCAAGTCGCGATCATCATTTTCAATTTGTCATTTTTTGGTCGGCTTAATGTGTTTTGTTCTTCTTACAGTTTTGACAGTGGTAGTCTCCCTACTGTTTATTTTTACTTACGACATATAAATGGGTTGGATCTATCGGAAAAGGAGTACACCCTAATAGAATATCAGCGTAAAAAAGCTGCTGTGTTTCGATTGGTGAGTGTTGGTATCCAGAGAAATAAAATTTTTTACAAGTGCAATAAAAATACGTAATTATAAAACTAAAAATAACAGATTAGAACTAGAAATGGCCGAAATGCGGCGCAAGATGAGTATCTAACGATAAGGTTAATCGAATGCTACAATAAAAAACAAATTTGGACTGCTTGAGACTCTAATACACAAAGATATCGGTGAATTCCTCTAAAACAGGACTTCACCACTACACCTCGGTAGTTTTGAAGCGCCGAC
>JAGSMU010000433.1:0-33317 GCA_029286865.1 Teinopalpus imperialis
ATCTTCGCGCAACTTTAGTATTCAACCTGTTTCAATGGAGTGGGATAGATCAAAGTAAATTTGTCAGTTAACTCAGGTAGTGCCCAAATTTACAATGGATTTTGTTAGCGGAACGAGTTTTGATGAATTGCTTAATTAAGGTAGCACGGAAAGCGGGCGCTACGAGTGTGTTGTGCGGTTAGTGTTATAACTTTGCTACACAATAACGCATTTACAGAGGTCTGGATTACGTTGCTAATATTAATTCTCTGATTGACATTATCAAGTCGCGATCATCATTTTCAATTTGTCATTTTTGGTCGGCTTAATGTGTTTTGTTCTTCTTACAGTTTGACAGTGGTAGTCTCCTACTGTTTATTTTACTTACGACATATAAATGGGTTGGATCTATCGGAAAAGGAGTACACCCTAATAGAATATCAGCGTAAAAAAGCTGCTGTGTTTCGATTGGTGAGTGTTGGTATCCAGAGAAATAAAATTTTTTACAAGTGCAATAAAAATACGTAATTATAAAACTAAAAATAACAGATTAGAACTAGAAATGGCCGAAATGCGGCGCAAGATGAGTATCTAACGATAAGGTTAATCGAATGCTACAATAAAAAACAAATTTGGACTGCTTGAGACTCTAATACACAAAGATATCGGTGAATTCCTCTAAAACAGGACTTCACCACTACACCTCGGTTTCACTGAAAAAGTCGATTTTTTCGTATTTCTCTGTCTTTTCTTTCCAGGTTTCGCCTGATTCAACGGTTGTGGACCGGGACTGACCGATCCAGAGCAAAACCAGCACGAAAAACGAAGAAATAAATTTTTTACAAGTGCAATAAAATTACGTAATTAAAAAACTAAAAATAACAGATTAGAACTAGAAATGGCCGAAATGCGGCGCAAGATGAGTATCTAACGATAAAGTTAAACGAATGCTACAATAAAAAATAAATTTGGACTGCTTGAGACTCTAATACACAAAGATATCGATGAATTCCTCTAAAACAGGACTTCACCACTACACCTCGGTTTCAAAGAAAAAGTCGATTTTTTCCTAATTCTCAGTCTTTTCTTTCAAGGTTTCGCCTGATTCAACGGTTGTGGACCGGGACTGACCGATCCAGAGCAAAACCAACACGAAAAACGAAGAAATATAATTTTTTACAAGTGCAATAAAATTACGTAAGTATAAAACTGAAGGTAAGCGATTATAACTAGAAATGGCCTGAATGCGGCACGAGAACGGTGTCTAATGATTAGACTACACAAATACTACAAGAAAAACTGTTTGGAGATACTATGGACTTAATAACGCGAGGATATAGGTGATTTCCTATAAAACAGGGCTTTACCACTATACCTCGGTTTCAAAGAAAAAGTCGATTTTTCCTAATTCTCAGTCTTTTCTTTCCAGGTTTCGCCTGATTCAACGGTTGTGGACCGGGACTGACCGATCCAGAGCAAAACCAGCACGAAAAACGAAGAAATAAAATTTTTACAAGTGCAATAAAATTACGTAAGTATAAAACTGAAGGTAAGCGATTATAACTAGAAAAGGCCTGAATGCGGCACGAGAACGGTGTCTAATGATTAGACTACACAAATACTACAAGAAAAACTTTTTGGAGATACTATGGACTTAATAACGCGAGGATATAGGTGATTTCCTATAAAACAGGGCTTTACCACTATACCTCGGTTTCAAAGAAAAAGTCGATTTTTTCCTAATTCTCAGTCTTTTCTTTCCAGGTTTCGCCTGATTCAACGGTTATGGACCGGGACTGACCGATCCAGAGCAAAACCAGCACGTAAAACGAAGAAATAAAAATTTTTACAAGTGCAATAAAATTACGTAATTATAAAACTAAAAATAACATAATACATGCTGCAGCGTTGATCCACGATCCGATGCATGCTAAAGACATGGTACGTATAAACATAACACCCACGGGTGTCAACTGGCAAATCGTAATACACAAATACTATTCCTTGGGAAGGAATCGAACTCAGGACTCCGACACAACAATATTTATATTATTATTTAACTTTTATGTACATAATGCATTTATATAAGGGAAGTAATATAGGAAATGTATGTACAAAGGCGAGTCTTAATTTATAATAAAAATCTCTTCCAGCAGGCCTGCTTGGATATATTATCAGGAATATAAACAGTGTACTCATAAAAATAAAAAAAATACAAAAAGAAATAAAGAAAATAATAGAATAAAAATGAATTCAGAACTATATTTATGTACAAACATCCATAAATATACATTTTATATACCTATATAAAATATTTTTACGAGTGTCAACAACTAGTGGCATTCTAGTCAAACACTAGTTTAACTTAAAAATATTACTTGTATCATGCATACATTGAATACGAGTATAAAACAGCATAATGCTGCTGTTTCGTATTGTGGGTGAAATAAAAAAGGATTTTATTTTAAAAATAAAAATTATAATAGATTTTCTCCTTACATTTGCGATTCTATTATATCCCAGAATGTTTTATCGTGCCGTAAATATTTGCGCAGACGCTGATTGTGAGTGCCGTCTCTTGAATCCATTTCGAACCACAAATTCACCCGCTTCTGATGAAGACGGAGACCGCATGCCCTACCGCACGAACCTGACGACAAAAAAGGAAATCTCTTCCAGGTAATCTACAGGTCGAGTTAAAAGGCATTTGCGATTCTATTATATCCCAGAATGTTTTATCGTGCCGTAAATATTTGCGCAGGCGCTGATTGTGAGTGCCGTCTCTTGAATTCATTTTGAACCACAAATTCACCCGCTTCTGATGAAGACGGAGACCGCATGCCCTACCGCACGAACCTGACGACAAAAAAGGAAATCTCTTCCAGGTAATCTACAGGTCGAGTTAAAAGGCCCCTGTACAACTATTATTACTAGAAGTTCTTTGAAGTGCATACTAAGTGTTTTGAAGCGTTAACATTTTCGGACGTTTATTTCGTTTTTTTAAACACTAGGAACAAAGCCCTTCGAAGAATGTTCGTATGCACTGTACACGGAATATGTATTGTAGCTATTTTATATAGTGTATCTTGAGGTAACATCAGCACAGTAATGTACCCTTACAGTTATTTTATAGTTACAGACATTACTAATTGCTAGACTTGCAAAGCTAAAACCAATTAGCTCCTAAAACCATCGAAATATTTATTAAGATTAGAACAACAACAAATCTATTACAAAATTATGCAATTACTATTGTACTGTAGTAGTTTGGGATACTAAATTCAGCACTACTGCTTTTCATCTGGTAAAAGAAAAAACTGAAGATGTTATTGCTAGTGAGAAGAGAACTAAGGTAAGACCACTCTTCGGTATTCTAGATCAAGATCGTACTATCTTCGGATCAACCGCGCCGTAGCCTTACATTTAACATAGCAGCTTTATGAGTATCAACAATAAATCAACTGCTCTTAATGGGGATCATATATTTGCACAATATATTGAAGCATCACGTAAATAAAGTGAAAAACACTACGAACTCGTAGCACGTACATTTTTCCTCAAGAACAACTGGAAGATGGAATACATTATCAACTGTAAGGACAGAAATGAAATGCCTCATTACTAGTAGAAGGTTCAAGATTTCCTTAATTAGGCATATGTAATATAGCAGCTCTAAATTGCTATATTATGGTTGTGAAAATATACGCCTACGCTATTAAACTGGCAGTTTATATAAACAGAGTTCCAATAATATAGTTACAGAGACAAATTAATTAACAACGGTGGCCACCAATTTACTACTCGATACCTGATCGTGAAAATGGAAGCCGACATCCTGAGAGTTTCAAGAAAGAAAGTCATAGAGGAAATATTCACAACAACTAGGATAACATGACATATAAGGAAAGATTTATTTTAATTAAAGGAATTTGTATTATTAGAATAGTATAAGTTATATTAAAAATGAAAATAGTAAAATCAGTTTTAAGAATCGATTTGATCTACAAATCATTCTATGATTAGTCGATAAAAAAATTGCTGTTCCCTCTTCCTCCATCCACATCCTCTTCTCATAACGTTAGAATGGAATTGCTCGTAAAATGTATGATAAAATATGTCTCTATAAATATGTTAGATCTTATATAGAGTACTCGGCTACTAAATTGTTGGTAAAAGGTTCCATTAGAAGCCGAGGCAACATTTTTCATCATTATTTTCTTCTAACAAACAAAATCACCTTACTCTAATTTCGATTTCTCTAAGTGACAATAATCGAACAGTCGTAAATACCACGGTGCGGCTGGTTTCTATCAGTGTGAAATGGTCAACTAGTTTCTTATGTGTAGATCCGGTTATTGGTAGCGAGGTAAACCATCTCGGTCTTTGCACACTATTGCACGTGCTAACTCTACCTTATCTCATCCTGTCCTTATAGCGCACATCGCTCTACTCGACTCAAACCGTAGGTGGAATCTGTATGCAGATAAATTAATGGTACTATTGTCGGGATGGATGGAGTTCTGTGAGCGAGATGAATGAAGAAGTTAGTCGTATTCAAAAGAATTAATGTTATTGGTTTATATTAAAGTAATTTAAATGAATAAAAATTGTAGAGATCGTTTTGGTGCTTATGGACGATTAAAAGAACTAAGGGGACACCCTTAGTTTTTAAGAAAAAGTAGTGCAAACTATTGCGCATACGCATCAGCATAACATTTCGGAGTGTTATATAATGTTTTTTTTCCTGGGAGGCAAGGCGTCTTTTCAAGACTTAATCCCTGATACCAAAACAGGCCTCATTTCTATAGAAGATATAGAAGCAAATGTTGTTCAAAGATTTCGGCGTTTCGGCGCATTTGCGAATTTCATATTATCATCATCACTTTTTATTTATTTTAAGTACAGCTCGAATATGATAGAGCTACACTGCAGTTTGATTATGATTCCTTATCAAGGATGAATGTAGATTTTATGGGCCGCGGCAATCACTTGTCATCAGGTGAACTGTATGCTCGTTTGTTACTCTCAATTTTAAAAAAACAGTAGTACAGACTTTTCAATAATTCTTTTTTGCACTAAACTTGTTAAGATTTTGACTTTTATTTCTTTATCTGAATCATTAAGGTATCTAGGCGATGTATGGAAACCAACATTATTTCATCATCATCATGATTGTCGTCGTCATATGAGCTTGACTGACGCTAGTGTAACAAAACGTTATAGAAGATTAAAAAACCATTACACAAAATTTTCTTTACTTAATCGCTATTTGCTAATTTCGTACCCTTATCTTTTATTTCTGTAGTCACAAGTCTCTACTGTTTCGGACCTTATTTTCATTTCATGTTCGCTATCCAAACTGTGGGATCAATTTGTTTAAAGTGCTCCTGGTAGTTGATGGGACAAACTTTTTGTTCAAAGCTAATATGCAGGTGAAAGCTTAACAAAAAAGTAAAAGCTTAAATTATATAATACATATTCGTACGATGTTTTCTTTCACCACCGAGCGCGTGATTAATCAGCACTTGAAATTGCAATTAACAATTCCAGTGGTTTGTGTGCCGGACGCGCCTGTGGACGCCGTCTATTACTTCGGCTGCTGCTCGACTGCGACACTTCCGGAAGAGTTCCTGTACCCTAGCGTACTCTACCCTCCTCCGCTTGCGGCTCGTCATTCCGGCCAATGCGGTGTCGGTCCGAGTCTGTTCAGAGTGAATGCGGAGGCGCCTCGCGCTTCTGGCACCCATGTCATGTCGCGCTCTCCTCGCCGCTGCCCTCTCAATGAGGTCCGCGACAATTTAAGCTGCACATGTGTCTGCTGGGACACCCACAACGCTTGACGGATCACAGGCAACAGGTTGTGCCCGATTTGCCGGCAGAGACTGGTCTGCAGACACAGCCATCTCCGATTCGGGCAGTGAAGGAACGTTCCGAGGTATGGTAGGGGTGTTGGCGCTACGGGAAGTCTGTAACTCGAGCCGGCACGCTTGTACCAGCTCCTTGTACGCCGCGCAGCGCCTTTTCCCCTTGACAGCCTCCAGGATCCGCTCGAACCTCGTAAGGCGTAATAGATCGGCGTTGCCGCAACCACCCATCTCCTCGACTAACTGTGCTGATGAGGAGCTGCCTCCGCTTTGCTACCTGGGGGTGGGCCCGACTTTTGTGGACCCCCAACCCAGTTTTGGTGGTGAACTGTCGCTCACACACCGGACACGTCCAATTAAAGCCGACCCGACCCGACCCGACCCGAACCAGAGCCTGAGCCCGGGCAGAGTTGCCGAAGTTGGGACCGAGCTCTCCGACTCCTGTGGGAGGTCGGGGCGGCCATCCCTTAAGGTTTGGTCCATTGCTCGTTATACCCAAAGCCAGCTGAGTAGCAAGCCCAGCTGCCGGGAACGCCTGTCGTTTTTGCAAGGCCCCAACCGAAGAAAACGACTAGGCTTGGCAGATACAAGCGTCCACCCAGTGGGGCTGTTGGAGGAATCTCACCCCAAACCAACGCCTAGGTTACGTTCGATGTAGAATGCATACCGGACGAATCCGGCAAACCTGGTCACAAGCCTGACCGCCGCCACCCGAGGGTAACAGCGGTGGAAATTGCGCTTAGCCTCGCGGTTCTTAGGAGGTGCCAGCGAGACCGTAGCTCCGCAACAGCCACTATTGGAGCATACTAGTTTAGGCACGTCCCCTCCCGTATCAGTCGTGGGCAGCTGCGCCACGATAAGGCTTCGGGCAGGAGTTGGGTTTTGATTGTCCAGCAGACCCTCCGGACATACAAAACCCCCCATTGGCTAGCCCCGTGAGTTCGCGTATTGGATGGTGCAAAAACGGCTGGCAATTTTACCTCCATCCACGCAGTAGCAAACGGGGCTATGGGAAGACACAAATTTTCACCCGTTAGGGCATAGAGCATAATCGTGCTAATTAGAAAATCCATGGCACCCAAGCCAAGAGAGTCAAAGTTACTCCCGCCGTTTACCCGCGCTTGCTTGAATTTCTTCATGTTGACATTCAGAGCACTGGGCAGAAATCACATTGCGTCAACACCCGCGAGAGCCATCGCAATGCTTTGTTTTAATTAGATAGTCGGATTCCCCTTGTCCGTGCCAGTTCTGAGCTGGCGGTTGAACGGCGATCGTACAGGAGCGCGCCTATCGCGCAAGAAACGAAACAGACGCGAACTTACGGCTAGGAAGATCCACGGAAGGCCGGAACGTGAGCGTGAACGTACCGAGAGACGCACGAGCATCGACCAGGCCCGGCACCGGTCGCATCCGCTTCCCGTCCAAACCCGACACGCCCCGGTCCTCAGAGCCAATCCTTATTCCGAAGTTACGGATCCAATTTGCCTACTTCCCTTACCTACATTATTCTATCGACTAGAGGCTCTTCACCTTGGAGACCTGCTGCGGATATGGGTACGAACCGGCGCGACATCTCCACGTACATCCCTCACCTGAATTTTTAAGGTCCACAGAGAGTATCCGGACACCGCAAATGCGGTGCTCTTCGCGTTCCGAACCATATCACCCTTCTATATGATTCCATGGAACTCCGTTCGAGTTCAGACTCCGAGACTCAGGCAGAAAAGAAAACTCTTCCCGGACCCCTCGGCGGCGTCTTCAGGCCACTTTCGGTTACCCCGTCGAACACTCGCTTTGAAACGAGGGAACTATTATCGAAACGGTTCCGCTGCCGGGTTCCGGAATAGGAACCGGATTCCCTTTCGCTCAGAGGGCGTTATTTATCCGAAATTCGAAAAAACACGCCACATCGACATAACATCTCTCCTTGAGCTTAGGATCGACTGACTCGCGAGCAACTACTATTCACGCGAAACCCTTCTCCACGTCAGTCCTCCAGGGCCTCGCTGGAGCATTTGCTACTACCACCAAGATCTGCACCAACGGAGGCTCCAGGCGGGCTCGCGCCCAGACCCTTCTGCGCTCTCCACCGCGCTCATCCTACTCGTTACGGTGTAATGACGACATACGTTGCCGCACGTCGCTATTGCCCGTAACGCAAATATAGGCAAAACGCTTCAGCGCCCTTCATTTTCAGGGCTGGTTGCTTCGGCAGGTGAGTCGTTGCATACTCCTTAGCGGATTCCGACTTTCATGGCCACCGTCCTGCTGTCATGAGCGACCAACTCCTTTCATGGTGTCCCATGAGCGTTTTTTAGGCGCCTTAACACTACGTTTGGTTCATCCCACAGCGCCAGTTCTGCTTACGAAAATTGGCCCACTTGGCACCGTCATCAGATCTCCGGCTTCATCGTTCGAGTAAGCCGGAGCTCTCACCCATTTAAAGTTTGAGAATAGGTTGAGGTCGTTTCGGCCCCAATGCCTCTAATCGACCCAGACAACCTTACATGTTCTGTATCTTTCAGAAAATCCAGTAACTGAAGTTACTGTTATTCGATTTTCTGAAAGATAAAGTTTTTATACATCACATTTGGTTTTAAACTCGAGTTTGAAACGTTTTGTGTGTATGAGTGGACAGAATTTCGCTGGGATTTCAGATCAATCTCGTCATCAATATTTTATATCGAAGGGTTTACTAATCAAATATTCAGTTTATAATCATTATTAATGTACCTAAGACAAGTTGTTGGCTTTGACATTACTATGGAAATAAATTAAATAATTATTTCCCTATCCTTTGTGAGAGAAGTTTACTTATAACAAAAAAAGTGTGCCTTACTGAAGTACACGCGACAGAAGTATAACTTTTTTGACTATCTTCGATTTCCAAGTATATAGTTAATAAAAAGTAGGGGTTGAAACGGCAAAACGGTAAAAAAATTAATTTAATATATTTCTCTCTTTCTAGACAAATATCCATTCTACGGTTGTGTTTTAGGACATATTATCAACATATTGGGACATTACGCAATGTCACATTTTTTAATATATTTTAAGAGCACTCAGTTTTCATGATATTAAGTGATTCCCGCCATAATGAAAAGAGGGGTCATCCTTGAGGGCTAAGATGGAATGATTTGTCAAATTTTAACTAGGGTAGGGTCATGTTGTAGTTACTTTCTTATTTGCCACGTAAAGAGGCCCGCAATGTGAAAGAAAGGCCACGCTCTCACAGAATACTAGCGTAAAATATTAGACAGTCGAGTACCATAGCCGTTAGTTTCATTACACTTGCGTTGCGAATCATGAGTTTCATTCCCAGTCGAAGAACAATATTTGTATATCACCCCACATCTGAACCTTCAATCACAGATATGTTATTTTTAAATTACATTGAAGTAACAAACGAGCACACAGTTCAACTGTTGGTAAGTGATTCCTGCGGCCCATGACATCTACATTCGTCCTTGACAAAGAATCATAATGCGGATGCATTGTTACCCTTGAGGACTGATGAAGATGGAATGCCTCGACACAAGTAATAAAGGTTTCCGGATCCCTACACTCACCAGACGAAACAGCAGCATTATGCTGCTATTTCACACTGGTATTCTGTGTGGGCCCATCCTGGTCCTTACCCAGTCGAGTTGATCCATTCATTCTGAAGCTAAAAACAATATGCAGTGTCGCTTTACCACTGAAAACCAAAACGTACTAAGGGAAGAGGATGACGAGTAAGTGCATCTATTTACGGAACCATAATATATTCTACGTAGTTGATGTCACCTGGTAAAAACCAGGATATATTGCCGTGGCCAATCTACTAAGAGGGAATTATCAACATGTTCTTTTCATGATGTCTAATTCATATTTCACCATTTGATACAAAGCGATAAATACAAAATAAATACATTACCCATCATTAAATGAGAAATGCATTACCCTCCAGTTACGTAAAGCCATGGTCGAGTAATATTAACGTCCTCACAAGGCTTTTCGCCTTCAAGCTTTCAGTACATACGATCAAGTAATGAGAACTTATTGTAGGTGTTAATCTTCTTAGTATGAAGCAAGTTAAAGCTTTTTAAGGGACTCGTGAATAGATTGCTTTAATTTAATATGGTGCGCGATACCTCTTCTTAACCTATTTATCGATATAGATATTTTTTAATTATAGAGTTTACACATTTAAAAGACTTATTACTGAAACTGTTATGAGTGAGTGTCATCCTTATGTTTTGTACTAATTACTGTGCCATTACATATCCATAGTGGTAGAGCTACACTGCAGTTTGCTTCCAACTGCAGAATGAATGGGTCAGATTGACCTGGGCAGGACCACGCCCTCACAGAATATTTATTTATTTATTTATAAACTTTTGTACAACTAACATATGCACAAAGGCGGACTTAATGCCTAAGGCATTATCTACCAGTCAACTTTGGGAGGGTTCAGTGAAATCAAGGTAGGGATAGAAGAATAATAATAAAGAAAAAAGAGACATACAGTACATCTAAATACTTATACAATTATATATAAAATAAAAATATAATAATAGATATTTATATACATTTACATAAACTATTAAACAAAATTATATACATATTATAAATACAAACATATCTAAAAGTAAATATATATATATATATAAATATATACATAATTATTATCGATGTAGTGAATCTGCAGACGCTACTTCCAACAAATGCTTTCGAATTTTACGTTTAAACTCGTAAGCGACTTTTAACTTTAGCCATTCTGTTTTGGAAAGGTAGCGCATTCCACAGGAGAATAGATTGAACAAAGAATGATGAGTGATTGAAATTAGTACGATGAGAAGGACATAGGAGAAGACGATATTGCGTCGAACGAAGATTTTTATTGTTGACGGAACTAAGATATTGAAAATGAGAAGACAAATAAGTAGGAGTAGAAGAAGAATCCATAAGAGAAAAAAGTGTGGTTAGAGCTCTTAGCGATTGATGCTGACGGATAGGTAACCGCTGAAGTTGTGATCGATATAGCGATACGTGGTCGTATTTACGGAGATTGAATACAAATCGAATGCAGTTATTCAGAAGGTGGTCTAGCTTATTGAGGTGATCTGCATTCAGGTCAAAGAAGCACACGTCACCAAAGTCAATTATTGTCTTTCTGACAAACACTAGCTAATTGGTGATTTCAACTTAGTGTTGTGTCAATAATCAAGCCTAAATTCTTAACATGTGGGCTGAATGGTATATGAGAGCGGTTAAAAATTATCGGTGGAAGTTTGCATAAGTCCAACGTACTTATAATGCGGGAGCTCCCTATTATAATGGCCTGACACTTTAAAGGGTTAACTGTTAATCCAAACTTGTCTGTCCACTTTCTGATGGCATCTAAATCTTTGTTTATAATATAAAAACTTTCTGGTAGTCTCTTTGGTAGCCTGAATGTATAATTGTAGATCATCCGATGTAGATCAGATTTCCATGCCAGCTCGAATATCGCCAGTCACTTTAAGGAGAGCAGTAGTGGTGCTGTGGCCCGGTCTAATCAATATATAGCAGATTGAAGGGGACTGATCAAATTGTTAAAAAGTATAAAATGGGAGAACTGCTTTAGAACACAGGACTCAAGCACCTTTGAAAGAAAGGGAAGGATTGAAATAGGTCGAAAATGGGTAGATAATTAGGGGTTTGGGGACTTAGGAAGTGGACGGACAAAAGTAGGAAAAGATCCAGTAGCTATAGAGAAATTGATAATATGGGTAATAGCAGGAAGTAGGTAATCGAGGATGGGGAGGATCATACGTCGTCCTTTATTATCGCATCCGATAGCATTGCACTTAAGTGCAAGAATTGTTTTTTTGGTCTCATCAGAAGAGACTGGAGAGAAATGAAGCAAGTTAATATTAGGGTGCGGCAAACCATTTAAATAAGAAATAGTATCCAAAATCATTAGATGATCCATTGAAGGAGAGTTAATGAAATATTGATTTAAATCATCTAAGGAGATTGAGTTAGGAAGGTTTGTTAAACGCGACTTACCAATCCTAAGGAACTTCGAGATATCAGCAGGAGATGACAAAGAAATATTTTTCTAGAATGTGACGGCATTTAGCGTTCCGTACCATCGGATAACACCGATTCCTAGCTAATTTATAAATAACCCAAATGTCCTCGCAACGATTCCTTTTAAATATCCGAAACGCATGGTCCCTGCGCCTCATAGCGATCCGTATTCCTTTGGTCAGCCAGGGTGCGGGAGGGCGTTTCAGCTTGACTTCCTTGATGGGGGCATGAATGTCGTACAGCTTTGTGACTATTTCATAAAATAAATCAACTTTCTTGTCAATAATGTCCGCCTCCATCAAAGACTCCCAACTAACACTCTCCGCCTCAAGACGAAGTTTCTCAATGTTTAATCTTTTAAAGGAACGTACGCGCCGGACCTTAGGTTTAGGTTTGGGAGGTATAAGACAGATAAATTTGGTCGTGACGGGAAAAACTCTGGGCAGGATACTGACCATGTGAGGAAACCATGGAAGGATTGGAAGATAGAATTATGTCAAGCCAAGTGTCTTCACTGGAAAGGTTATGGTGTGTAGCCCGAAGAGGTAAAATGTGAAAACAGCTTGACTTAACAATACTTAGGAATTTGCAGGACCGAGGAAAATTAGGTACAAGGAGGTTGGTGTTGAAATCACCCATGATTACGTGATGTACATACTCTGAACCCAAAGATTCCAGAACCGATTCGAAATCAGTGAAGTAATCAACATTTGGGGGACAGTATATTACAGCTAGAATTATCTTGGCACCTTTAATGGAAATCTCAAGAATAAGATATTCAGCACAAGCTAAATTGTGAGACGAGGAGACCAGTACTTTATACGGAAAATCACTTCTCAAGTATATCGCAACGCCTCCCCCTCCCCTTCCTATACAGTCGTTGCGTGCCAAGGTAAATACAGGAAGGGAATACATGGAAGACGAATGATGAGGTTTGAGCCAGCTCTCAGAAATCAGAATGGCGTGAACATTACAATTTGTAAACGTGTCATAAATATCATCAAAATGACTTGGTATGCTTTGAGCGTTTATGTGGCAAATGTTCATTTGGTTGCAAGGATTTGCATTTAACTTACTAGTTAAGAAGTCACCAAGCGAGTCGCATATTGAGGAAAAACTATCGTCATCATCAGAGGCAGCAGATTTATTGGCAGAAAAGAAGTTATCATTATCAGATTCAATAGACATATACAATATAAATATGTGCAAAGATAAATATAAATATATGTTTTTAAATATATATTTAATAAAATAATATTAGATAAAGACAGCAATACTAGTGCAATAATAGCCAGCCAGAAAACAAACAATAATTAAAATCGGAATGAAATCTACACTTACACCAATATAAAAAATAAAGTTTAAGCACAGGGGCAAAAATAACGAAAAAAGGCAAAATATTAAAACTGTTAAAAAACTAAAGCAGAATACTTAAAACTAATAAAGTAGTAGGTAAAATTATAATGACAGCAAAAGTTATAAACATGATATTAACTAAAAAAAAAAACAGATAACAATGTACCATAACTAAGAACATAATAGGAAAAATACCTATCCAAAAAAAAACATTATAAACAATTTTAGACAATAAACATAAAACAAAGATAAATGTTGTATGAATAAGATACAAACAATAATAAATATTGTATAACTACGAAATAAACAAACCATTATAGATTATTTTAAAAGTAATAAAACGTGAAATTATTATGACAACCGAAAGTCCAAGCACTAAAAACTTAAAAAACAAACAGTTATGAATATAACATAACTAATACAATAACAGTAAAAATTATTTTGCAATATAATACAATAAAGAACCTTATAAAATGTAAAAACATGCACAATATTGAATAACAAAGAAATTATGAAACTGCTAAGAAACTACTTAAAAGGTAATAATACAGTAGTAAAATTATTTTGCAATATAATACAATAAAGAACCTTATAAAATGTAAAAACATGCACAATATTGAATAACAAAGAAATTATGAAACTGCTAAGAAACTACTTAAAAGGTAATAATACAGTAGTAAAATTATTTTGCAATATAATACAATAAAGAACCTTATAAAATGTAAAAACATGCACAATATTGAATAACAAAGAAATTATGAAACTGCTAAGAAACTACTTAAAAGGTAATAATACAGTAGTAAAATTATTTTGCAATATAATACAATAAAGAACCTTATAAAATAAAAAATGTGAAATATAGCTAAGATACACAAGACTGTGTATAACTATTAAATCAATAAGCGAAATTATTGTGTCATTTAAAATATGTATAAAACAAACTTTCAGTTTGACTAGCACTAGTTGCCTTCCCTGACGTCTTAGGGAACTTTGTAACTAGCGCAGCAAGCTCCTCCTCCGTCGTGATCCTTTGGTTGGTGCCATCAGATGTACGGATGACTATCACGCCGTCCCGCATCCAAACAGACCGCATACGGATATGAAGGCGAGATTTCCCAAAAACAGTTTGCCTTGGTCGTGTCAGAAATTCCTTAAGCGATACTGATGAACCCTTCAGCTTGGTCTTACACTTCCAAACAACTGATTTAATGTCAACACTGATAAACCGCACTAGGATGGGTCGCTGCCGTTGTTTGCTGGGTGAGCCAAGTCTGTGACATACTTTAATACATTGTTGGGTGACATCAGTAAGCCCCAACTTGAAATAGAAGACCTTTAAAATTATTTGGGTGCAGTCCTCGCGCTCCTGCTCAGGCAAGCCAGACACAACAAGGGCCTTTCTGCGATTCCTTGTTTCAAGGTCAGCGACTTGTTTGGCACACTCGCTGATTTGCTGTGGAAGAAGACTGAGGATGCCGAAAATTATCTCTCTAAAGGTCCGGAGCTCTTCACCAATTTTCGCCACGGTATCCTTTGATGATCCAGCATTAGTTATTTGAGCTTGAAGGTCATCGAATCTCTTAGAGATACTTTCTTCTTCAAGCTTGTGCTGAATCGAGATTACCTCCTATAAATTAGCCATTGTAGTGCACGAGATAAATATTGTCAACAGATGTAGTGCAGTGCAATGATAAACTGGCAGGTGGTGCAAATATTCAATAAATTGTTACTGTGATTTAACACTAGTTACACTTTAAACACTGAATTTAAACATAAAATTTGCCAAAAAAACTAATATATTTTAATATAAATAATATAAACGTCAAAATATTGGCGTAAAATAGCAGCGTAAAATGGCATTCCATCTCAGTCCTCAAGGGTGACAACGCATCTGCATTATGATTCCTTGTCAAGGATAAATATAGATGTCATGGGCCGCAGGAATCACTTACCATCAGGTGAATTATGTCCTCGTTTGTGATATAAAAATGTGATATAAACTGTCTATGATATAAAAAAAAGCCTTACTTATATAAAGCTTTAACTTAAAGTCCGAATCTGTTAGGTAGCATTTTCTATTTTTCTTCTTTCTATTCACAATATCTGCGGAGACTTTTATGGATTTATTTGCATTAACCACAATTTAATTTGTCAAATATGTTATTGTTATAATTGAACGTTAAACTGTTGTTTTTCTGAAGTAAATATAAAATAATAAAATCTACTACTCATCAGTGAGCATGTTCTGCAATAACCCAAATTTTTATTTTCAAGGTGTATTTTGTATATGTCCAGTGTACCCGATATTCCGTCTGAAGGTTTCTATAAAATTATTGCATTATGTCGAATTGGTAGGGACAAGTGCACACAAATTACAACAGACAGACAAATTTAAAGTATAGCTATTAATGTTTTCTATAACAAGAGATCTTTACAATCGGAATATAAGCACAGCGTGCTCAGGGTCCATATTCAAGACACTATATATCATAGACGAGGGTAGGCCTTTCTTTACAGTGCAGTAATAACAGTGGAATAATGAATGCCTAATCTCATTGTAATTAATCAAAATCAATCACATGATTTAAATCAGATAATAGAAATTGAACTTTATTGCACAATTGCCTTTCTATATAAGCGAACGTTAGCGGTACTATTTGAAAGGAGAAAAATATTTAAGTAAAGCGAATTGCTAATTTTTGAATCTGGGTCTGTTGTATGTACATTTTTTATCCATGACACTGAATCTGAACTTTGCATCGATTTCATTGCACAAGTATTAGTTGATTGGGTCTGACGATGAGTAAGTGCCTCACTGTTTGGCACTATATCATATCGCGCCTAGTTAATGTTCTTCGGTATTAATAAGAGTATTATGCAGATATTGAAATGGACGACGAGGATATCTTTATCTTCATTTCCGGTTACATGCAGCGTAACCAAAACATTCAGAATCTTTGACGCGAACCTGGACGTGTTTAAAACGCAGCATAAGAACTATAGTTTATTGTGATGTTTTTCTAATCCACTTACATTATGCCTAAACCTTCCTTTATAATTATTCACAGTTAATATAATTGTAGGTCAGGTGCACTCCACTAACTTCCTGTGTTCCAATCAGTGCAGTAATAACAGTGGAATAATGAATGCCTAATCTCATTGTAATTAATCAAAATCAATCACATGATTTAAATCAGATAATAGAAATTGAACTTTATTGCACAATTGCCTTTCTATATAAGCGAACGTTAGCGGTACTATTTGAAAGGAGAAAAATATTTAAGTAAAGCGAATTGCTAATTTTTGAATCTGGGTCTGTTGTATGTACATTTTTTATCCATGACACTGAATCTGAACTTTGCATCGATTTCATTGCACAAGTATTAGTTGATTGGGTCTGACGATGAGTAAGTGCCTCACTGTTTGGCACTATATCATAGACGAGGGTAGGCCTTTCTTTACAGTGCAGTAATAACAGTGGAATAATGAATGCCTAATCTCATTGTAATTAATCAAACTCAATCACATGATTTAAATCAGATAATAGAAATTGAACTTTATTGCACAATTGCCTTTCTAATTAACAGATCCCAACTTAGATCAACACATGCACCAAAGATCCAACGATATTGACATCGATCCACTAAATCATTTGAACCATCTGACACTGACAAGGACATGATGGATGACGATGACGATGACGATGACGATGACGATGACGATGACGATGACGATGACGATGACGATGACGATGACGATGACGATGACGATGACGATGACGATGACGATGACGATGACGATGACGATGACGATGACGATGACGATGACGATGACGATGACGATGACGATGACGATGACGATGACGATGACGATGACGATGACGATGACGATGACGATGACGATGACGATGACGATGACGATGACGATGACGATGACGATGACGATGACGATGACGATGACGATGACGATGACGATGACGATGACGATGACGATGACGATGACGATGACGATGACGATGACGATGACGATGACGATGACGATGACGATGACGATGACGATGACGATGACGATGACGATGACGATGACGATGACGATGACGATGACGATGACGATGACGATGACGATGACGATGACGATGACGATGACGATGACGATGACGATGACGATGACGATGACGATGACGAGGACGAGGACCGAGGACGAGGACAGAGGACAGAGGACAGAGGACAGAGGATGAGGATGAGGATGAGGACGAGGACGAGGACAGGACGAGGACGAGGATGAGGATGAGGACGAGGACGAGGATGAGGATGAGGATGAGGACGAGGACGAGACGAGGACGAGGACGAGGATGAGGACGAGGACGAGGATGAGGACGAGGACGAGACGAGGACGAGGACGAGGACGAGACGAGGACGAGGACGAGGACGAGGATGAGGATGAGGATGAGGATGAGGATGAGGACGAGGACGAGACGAGGACGAGGACGAGACGAGGACGAGGACAGAGGACAGAGGACAGAGGACAGAGGACAGAGGACAGAGGACAGAGGACAGAGGACAGAGGACAGAGGACAGAGGACAGAGGACAGAGGACAGAGGACAGAGGACAGAGGACAGAGGACAGAGGACAGAGGACAGAGGACAGAGGACAGAGGACAGAGGACAGAGGACAGAGGACAGAGGACAGAGGACAGAGGACAGAGGACAGAGGACAGAGGACAGAGGACAGAGGACAGAGGACAGAGGACAGAGGACAGAGGACAGAGGACAGAGGACAGAGGACAGAGGACAGAGGACAGAGGACAAGGACAAGGACATGACATGACATGACATGACAAGGACATGACATGACAAGGACATGACATGACATGACATGACAAGGACATGACATGACATGACATGACATGACAAGGACATGACATGACATGACAAGGACAAGGACAAGGACAGGACAGGACAGGACAGGACAGGACAGGACAGGACAGGACAGGACAGGGACAGGGACAGGGACAGGGACAGGGACAGGGACAGGGACAGGGACAGGGACAGGGACAGGGACAGGGACAGGGACAGGGACAGGGACAGGGACAGGGACAGGGACAGGGACAGGGACAGGGACAGGGACAGGGACAGGGACAGGGACAGGGACAGGGACAGGGACAGGGACAGGGACAGGGACAGGGACAGGGACAGGGACAGGGACAGGGACAGGGACAGGGACAGGGACAGGGACAGGGACAGGGACAGGGACAGGGACAGGGACAGGGACAGGGACAGGGACAGGGACAGGGACAGGGACAGGACAAGGACAAGGACAAGGACAAGGACAAGGACATGACATGACAAGGACAAGGACAGGACAGGACAGGACAGGACAGGACAGGGACAGGGACAGGACAGGGACAGGACAGGGACAGGACAGGGACAGGACAGGGACAGGGACAGGACAGGACAGGACAGGACAGGACAGGGACAGGGACAAGGACAAGGACATGACATGACATGACATGACATGACATGACATGACAAGGACAAGGACAAGGACAAGGACAAGGACAAGGACATGACATGACAAGGACATGACATGACAAGGACATGACATGACATGACATGACATGACATGACATGACAAGGACATGACATGACAAGGACATGACATGACATGACAAGGACATGACATGACATGACATGACATGACAAGGACATGACATGACATGACAAGGACATGACATGACAAGGACATGACATGACAAGGACATGACATGACAAGGACAAGGACAAGGACAAGGACAAGGACAAGGACAAGGACAAGGACAAGGACAAGGACAAGGACAAGGACAAGGACAGGACAGGACAGGGACAGGGACAGGGACAGGGACAGGGACAGGACAGGACAGGACAGGACAGGGACAAGGACAAGGACAAGGACAGGACAGGGACAGGGATGAGGAAGGAGGATGAGGAAGGAGGATGAGGATGAGGACAGAGGATGAGGATGAGGATGAGGAAGGAGGATGAGGATGAGGACAGAGGATGAGGATGAGGATGAGGATGAGGATGAGGATGAGGATGAGGAAGGAAGGAGGATGAGGATGAGGACAGAGGACAGAGGACAGAGGACAGAGGACAGAGGACAGAGGACAGAGGACAGAGGACAGAGGATGAGGATGAGGAAGGAGGATGAGGATGAGGATGGAGGATGAGGAAGGAGGATGAGGAAGGAAGGAAGGAGGATGAGGATGAGGATGAGGATGAGGAAGGAGGATGAGGATGAGGAAGGAAGGAGGAAGGAGGATGAGGATGGAGGATGAGGATGAGGAAGGAGGATGAGGATGAGGATGAGGACAGAGGATGAGGATGAGGATGAGGATGAGGATGAGGATGAGGATGAGGATGGAGGATGAGGATGAGGAAGGAAGGAAGGAGGATGAGGATGAGGAAGGAGGATGAGGATGAGGATGAGGATGAGGATGAGGATGAGGAAGGAAGGAAGGAGGGATGGAGGATGAGGAAGGAGGAAGGAAGGAGGAAGGAAGGAGGAAGGAGGAAGGAAGGAAGGAGGAAGGAAGGAAGGAGGATGAGGATGAGGATGGAGGATGAGGAAGGAAGGAAGGAAGGAAGGAGGATGAGGAAGGAAGGAAGGAAGGAAGGAGGAAGGAAGGAAGGAGGATGAGGATGAGGATGAGGATGAGGATGAGGATGAGGATGAGGATGAGGATGAGGATGAGGATGGAGGATGAGGATGAGGATGAGGATGAGGATGAGGAAGGAAGGAGGAAGGAAGGAGGATGAGGATGAGGACGAGGACGAGACGAGGACGAGGACGAGACGAGGACGAGGACAGAGGACAGAGGACAGAGGACAGAGGACAGAGGACAGAGGACAGAGGACAGAGGACAGAGGACAGAGGACAGAGGACAGAGGACAGAGGACAGAGGACAGAGGACAGAGGACAGAGGACAGAGGACAGAGGACAGAGGACAGAGGACAGAGGACAGAGGACAGAGGACAGAGGACAAGGACAAGGACAAGGACAAGGACAAGGACAGGACAGGGACAGGGACAGGGATGAGGATGAGGATGAGGACAGAGGATGAGGATGAGGATGAGGATGAGGAAGGAGGATGAGGAAGGAGGATGAGGATGAGGATGAGGATGAGGATGAGGAAGGAGGATGAGGAAGGAGGATGAGGAAGGAAGGAGGAAGGAGGAAGGAAGGAGGAAGGAAGGAGGAAGGAAGGAAGGAAGGAGGAAGGAGGATGAGGATGAGGATGAGGATGAGGATGAGGAAGGAGGATGAGGATGAGGAAGGAGGATGAGGATGAGGATGAGGATGAGGATGAGGATGAGGATGAGGATGAGGATGAGGATGAGGATGAGGACAGAGGATGAGGATGAGGATGAGGATGAGGACAGAGGATGAGGATGAGGAAGGAAGGAAGGAGGATGAGGATGAGGAAGGAAGGAGGATGAGGATGAGGATGAGGATGAGGATGAGGATGAGGATGGAGGAAGGAGGATGAGGATGAGGAAGGAAGGAAGGAGGATGAGGAAGGAAGGAGGAAGGAAGGAAGGAGGATGAGGATGAGGACAGAGGACAGAGGACAAGGACAAGGACAGGGACAGGGACAGGGACAGGGACAGGGACAGGGACAGGGACAGGGACAGGGACAGGGACAGGGACAGGGACAGGGATGAGGATGAGGATGAGGAAGGAGGATGAGGAAGGAGGATGAGGATGAGGACAGAGGACAGAGGACAGAGGACAAGGACAAGGACAAGGACAAGGACAAGGACAAGGACAAGGACAAGGATGAGGATGAGGACGAGGATGAGGATGGAGGATGAGGATGAGGATGAGGATGAGGACGAGGATGAGGATGAGGAAGGAGGGATGGAGGATGAGGAAGGAAGGAAGGAGGGATGGAGGATGAGGATGAGGATGAGGATAAGGATAAGGATAAGGATATGATAAGGATAAGGATATGATAAGGATAAGGATAAGGATATGATAAGGATAAGGATAAGGATAAGGATAAGGATATGATAAGGATAAGGATATGATAAGGATAAGGATTAGGATTAGGATAAGGATTAGGATTAGGATAAGGATAAGGATATGATAAGGATAAGGATTAGGATTAGGATAAGGATAAGGATAAGGATAAGGATGAGGATGAGGATGAGGACGAGGACGAGGACGAGGACGAGGACGAGGACGAGGACGAGGATGAGGATGAGATGAGGATGAGGACGAGGACGAGGATGAGGATGAGGATGAGGATGAGGATGAGGATGAGGATGGAGGATGAGGAAGGAGGATGAGGATGAGGATGAGGATGAGGACAGAGGATGAGGATGAGATGAGGATGAGGATGAGGAAGGAGGGATGGAGGATGAGGATGAGGATGAGGATGAGGACGAGGACGAGGACAAGGACAAGGACAGGGACAGGGATGGACAGGGATGGACAGGGACAGGGACAGGGATGGACAGGGATGGACAGGGATGGACAGGGATGGACAGGGATGGACAGGGATGGACAGGGACAGGGACAGGGACAGGGATGAGGATGGAGGATGAGGATGAGGATGAGGAAGGAGGATGAGGATGGAGGATGAGGAAGGAAGGAAGGAAGGAAGGAAGGAAGGAAGGAGGATGAGGATGAGGAAGGAAGGAAGGAGGAAGGAGGATGAGGATGAGGATGAGGATGAGGATGAGGATGAGGATGAGGATGAGGATGAGGATGAGGATGAGGATGAGGATGAGGATGAGATGAGGATGAGGATGAGGATGAGGATAAGGATAAGGATGAGGATGGGGATAAGGATGAGGATGGAGGATGAGGATGAGGATGAGGAAGGAGGATGAGGATGAGGATGGAGGATGAGGATGGAGGATGAGGAAGGAGGATGAGGATGGAGGATGAGGATGAGATGAGGATGAGGAAGGAAGGAGGATGAGGAAGGAAGGAGGAAGGAAGGAAGGAAGGAGGAAGGAAGGAGGAAGGAAGGAGGAAGGAAGGAAGGAAGGAAGGAGGAAGGAAGGAAGGAGGGATGGAGGATGAGGATGGAGGATGAGGATGGAGGATGAGGAAGGAGGGATGGAGGATGAGGATGAGGATGAGGACGAGGATGAGGATGAGGATGGAGGATGAGGAAGGAGGATGAGGAAGGAAGGAAGGAGGGATGGAGGAAGGAAGGAAGGAGGGATGGAGGATGAGGATGAGGATGAGGATGGAGGATGAGGAAGGAGGATGAGGATGGAGGATGAGGATGGAGGATGAGGATGGAGGATGAGGATGAGGAAGGAAGGAGGGATGGAGGAAGGAAGGAGGAAGGAAGGAGGATGAGGATGGAGGATGAGGATGAGGATAAGGATAAGGATAAGGATAAGGATTAGGATTAGGATAAGGATAAGGATAAGGATATGATAAGGATAAGGATGAGGATGGAGGATGAGGATGAGGATGAGGATGAGGATGAGGATGGAGGGATGGAGGATGAGGAAGGAAGGAAGGAGGGATGGAGGATGAGGATGAGGATGAGGATGAGGAAGGAGGGATGGAGGATGAGGATGGAGGATGAGGATGAGGATGAGGATGAGGATGAGGATGAGGATGAGGATGAGGACAGGGATGGACAGGGATGGACAGGGACAGGGACAGGGATGGACAGGGATGGACAGGGACAGGGATGGACAGGGACAGGGACAGGGATGGACAGGGACAGGGATGGACAGGGATGGACAGGGACAGGGACAGGGATGAGGATGAGATGAGGATGAGGATGAGGATGAGGATGAGGATGAGGATGAGGATGAGGATGAGGATGAGGATGAGGATGAGGATGAGGATGAGGATGAGGATAAGGATAAGGATAAGGATAAGGATAAGGATAAGGATAAGGATAAGGATAAGGATAAGGATAAGGATAAGGATAAGGATAAGGATATGGATAAGGATTAGGATAGGATAAGGATAAGGATGAGGATGAGGATGAGGATGAGGATGAGGATGAGGATGAGGATGAGGATGAGGATAAGTATTAGGATTAAGATAAGGATTAGGATTAGGATAAGGATTAGGATTAGGATTAGGATAAGGATTAGGATTAGATAAGGATAAGGATTAGGATTAGGATTAGGATTAGGATTAGGATAAGGATTAGGATTAGGATAAGGATAAGGATAAGGATAAGGATAAGGATAAGGATAAGGATAAGGATAAGGATAAGGATAAGGATAAGGATAAGGATAAGGATAAGGATAAGGATAAGGATAAGGATAAGGATATGATAAGGATAAGGATAAGGATATGATAAGGATAAGGATAAGGATAAGGATATGATAAGGATAAGGATAAGGATAAGGATATGATAAGGATAAGGATAAGGATAAGGATAAGGATATGATAAGGATAAGGATAAGGATAAGGATAAGGATAAGGATAAGGATAAGGATTAGGATTAGGATTAGGATAAGGATAAGGATATGATAAGGATAAGGATTAGGATTAGGATTAGGATTAGGATTAGGATAAGGATAAGGATATGATAAGGATAAGGATTAGGATTAGGATTAGGATTAGGATAAGGATTAGGATTAGGATTAGGATAAGGATTAGGATTAGGATAAGGATTAGGATTAGGATAAGGATTAGGATTAGGATAAGGATAAGGATATGATAAGGATAAGGATAAGGATAAGGATAAGGATATGATAAGGATAAGGATATGATAAGGATAAGGATATGATAAGGATAAGGATATGATAAGGATAAGGATATGATAAGGATAAGGATATGATAAGGATAAGGATTAGGATTAGGATTAGGATTAGGATAAGGATAAGGATATGATAAGGATAAGGATAAGGATATGATAAGGATAAGGATAAGGATATGATAAGGATAAGGATATGATAAGGATAAGGATAAGGATATGATAAGGATAAGGATATGATAAGGATAAGGATATGATAAGGATAAGGATAAGGATATGATAAGGATAAGGATATGATAAGGATAAGGATAAGGATAAGGATAAGGATATGATAAGGATAAGGATATGATAAGGATAAGGATATGATAAGGATAAGGATAAGGATAAGGATATGATAAGGATAAGGATATGATAAGGATAAGGATATGATAAGGATAAGGATATGATAAGGATAAGGATATGATAAGGATAAGGATAAGGATATGATAAGGATAAGGATAAGGATATGATAAGGATAAGGATATGATAAGGATAAGGATAAGGATATGATAAGGATAAGGATAAGGATATGATAAGGATAAGGATATGATAAGGATAAGGATATGATAAGGATAAGGATAAGGATATGATAAGGATAAGGATATGATAAGGATAAGGATATGATAAGGATAAGGATAAGGATAAGGATATGATAAGGATAAGGATATGATAAGGATAAGGATAAGGATAAGGATATGATAAGGATAAGGATATGATAAGGATAAGGATAAGGATAAGGATAAGGATAAGGATATGATAAGGATAAGGATATGATAAGGATAAGGATATGATAAGGATAAGGATAAGGATATGATAAGGATAAGGATAAGGATATGATAAGGATAAGGATATGATAAGGATAAGGATAAGGATATGATAAGGATAAGGATATGATAAGGATAAGGATAAGGATATGATAAGGATAAGGATATGATAAGGATAAGGATAAGGATATGATAAGGATAAGGATAAGGATATGATAAGGATAAGGATATGATAAGGATAAGGATATGATAAGGATAAGGATATGATAAGGATAAGGATATGATAAGGATAAGGATAAGGATATGATAAGGATAAGGATAAGGATAAGGATAAGGATATGATAAGGATAAGGATAAGGATAAGGATAAGGATATGATAAGGATAAGGATAAGGATAAGGATATGATAAGGATAAGGATATGATAAGGATAAGGATTAGGATTAGGATTAGGATTAGGATGAGGATTAGGATTAGGATTAGGATTAGGATTAGGATTAGGATTAGGATAAGGATTAGGATTAGGATTAGGATTAGGATTAGGATTAGGATTAGGATTAGGATTAGGATTAGGATTAGGATGAGGATTAGGATTAGGATTAGGATTAGGATTAGGATTAGGATTAGGATTAGGATTAGGATTAGGATTAGGATTAGGATTAGGATTAGGATTAGGATTAGGATTAGGATTAGGATTAGGATTAGGATTAGGATTAGGATTAGGATTAGGATGAGGATTAGGATTAGGATTAGGATTAGGATTAGGATTAGGATTAGGATTAGGATTAGGATTAGGATTAGGATTAGGATTAGGATTAGGATTAGGATTAGGATTAGGATTAGGATAAGGATAAGGATATGATAAGGATAAGGATATGATAAGGATAAGGATAAGGATATGATAAGGATAAGGATAAGGATATGATAAGGATAAGGATATGATAAGGATAAGGATATGATAAGGATAAGGATTAGGATTAGGATTAGGATTAGGATTAGGATTAGGATTAGGATTAGGATTAGGATTAGGATTAGGATTAGGATTAGGATTAGGATTAGGATTAGGATTAGGATTAGGATTAGGATTAGGATTAGGATTAGGATTAGGATTAGGATTAGGATTAGGATTAGGATAAGGATGAGGATGAGGATGAGGATAAGGATATGATAAGGATAAGGATAAGGATATGATAAGGATAAGGATATGATAAGGATAAGGATATGATAAGGATAAGGATATGATAAGGATAAGGATATGATAAGGATAAGGATAAGGATAAGGATATGATAAGGATAAGGATAAGGATATGATAAGGATAAGGATATGATAAGGATAAGGATATGATAAGGATAAGGATAAGGATATGATAAGGATAAGGATAAGGATAAGGATATGATAAGGATAAGGATAAGGATAAGGATAAGGATAAGGATATGATAAGGATAAGGATAAGGATATGATAAGGATAAGGATATGATAAGGATAAGGATATGATAAGGATAAGGATAAGGATATGATAAGGATAAGGATATGATAAGGATAAGGATAAGGATATGATAAGGATAAGGATATGATAAGGATAAGGATATGATAAGGATAAGGATAAGGATATGATAAGGATAAGGATATGATAAGGATAAGGATAAGGATAAGGATATGATAAGGATAAGGATATGATAAGGATAAGGATAAGGATAAGGATAAGGATATGATAAGGATAAGGATATGATAAGGATAAGGATATGATAAGGATAAGGATATGATAAGGATAAGGATAAGGATATGATAAGGATAAGGATATGATAAGGATAAGGATATGATAAGGATAAGGATATGATAAGGATAAGGATATGATAAGGATAAGGATAAGGATAAGGATTAGGATTAGGATTAGGATTAGGATTAGGATTTTGTTTAATTTTGAATGAAATATTTGAAATTTCTTTACAAATGTTTTAATATTACATGGCTTTAAAAATTCAGAAATCATTTCAAATAAACCATGACTCAGGTACTGAGACAGTCCTTCAGTTCCTGTTAGCTATAGCGTAGGCTACGATGGAGGTGTTTCTCTACATGATAGAATACGTAGAGACAACGTAGACATCCGTAATCTTCCCTATGCATACTTTACAGAATTTACAATGGGGAGTGTTCAACGCACCCCAGAGGCCATGGGGGCCAGAATAGGAATGAAGAATCCCAGCCCCCTGCGGTGGACAGAGAGAGGGGTTGGTTAATCCGACACTTCTCTTGCCCCGCTGACCCACCGCAGCATCGCGAAATCCCACAAATAGTGTACACTTAACAATTTAGGGTGTTTTCATGTGAAAAGTATCAATAACATTTTCACATTCAGTTTTTGTAAGCATGAAACCTTCCCACGGGCTTAATCCTGTTTTGAAACAATGAAAGGCATATTTGAAATATTTTATCAAATTAACTTGAATCCTCCATTTTTTGAAATTGTTTCTTTAACTTTGTTCTTTGTAAGTTAAATTTGATTTACGATATATATTATACTTTAAGGACCTTATTCCATCAAAATAAGATTCATATTTGTTTGATTTCGTTATACCAGATGCTTTGACAAATTTGTAAGTAATTTAAAGCTCCAGTTGTTATCTAATACACGTTTGTACGTAAAAATTTAGCGAAATATTTTAAACCCGTCTTACGATACTGTTTATTTTTTTTTATATTTTCATTATGTAGTTGGTGTGCAGGTCTCATCAGGTTGTAATTTTTTGGTTATTACCTAAATATATGTGATGAAAGGCAGGACGTTAAAATAGTACAGGGGGTATTTGTGCAAATACGGAGAGAATATTTCGTCGTCAACCGATTTAAAGCATGTAGATAAACAGTCGATAAACTAATGAATTTCTTGTAAATACACAAATTCATTATAGTTTTATATGATTCTAAGGGTTATGGACTACTTAGTTTCTGCAATGGTCACATGGTCACTTATAAGATGTATCATTAATAAATAATCAAAATGATCGGTCATTCAACATTTCAGTCTAAAGTTTTAAATCTATCACGCCATCACTAATATCGCTTGTGGATTGTTCTTTTTAAAAACTGTTGTGTCAAAAGAACTGTTATATTATTTAAAAAACCAGTGAAAGAACACTTTATGCAGCTAACCTTTATCCAGCTGAATACATTTTTTATGGAATAGGTGGCAAACGAGCAGCGCAGCCGATGTTAAGTGATTACCGCAAATGCGCTGTCCATTATAATATTATGTTAACGTTATTGTTTTGTATTATAAATATGTATATATATATATATATATATATATATATATATATATATATATATATATATATATACATATATATATATATATGTATATATTTATTAATTATGGAACGCTGTTATTCCATGAGGGCATAGTCTTACCTCGGTCGAGCTGACCCATTCATTCTGCAGCTAGAAATAAACTATAGTGTAGCTCTACCACTGTCGATGAAGTCCCCAACAGCAGGAGTGCTGGAAGAGTTTTTTATGGGTCAAATAAGCTGCACTTTTGAACATACTATTCTCATCTTAGATTTCTTGAAGAAATACTGTGTGTAGATGAAAGTTAAATAAGTAAATAATGATATATTAGAGACCTATAACGATGATGCTTTAAGTACTTGTACTTACTTCTTATTAATATATTGATTTGACTACTCCATGGGGTAGTGGTTAGAGTATATGGCTGCAGTGAAATGCCTGCGTTTGAATCTATGTCGATTAACACTTGCGCATTTACAAGATGAGTCACGTTGTCGGTAGTTTTATGCTGTATTATGAATAAGTCGGCTCTCCTGGGGATGGAGTACGTTTTCACAGGATATCATCATGAAATAGCAGCATAATGCTGTGGTGTTTCGTTTGGCCAGTGGATGGATCCGTCATCATTTCTTGAGGAAGCTTTACAGAAGCTTAAGCGATGTTGGAATCAAGATGGATAAACAGTTGCGTGCTTCTTAATCAATATGTAATCTTTTGTATAATGCTTAAAAACTTCCTGATCAATAATAAACATAAAAAAACCATGTTCGAGGGGCACAGTAAATTAAATAACAATTCTGTATTCTGTTTTATTATATCGCTGTTATAACACAGCCGTAAATTTATTTCTAGCAATTAAATATATTTTTAAATTCATAATGATAAACAAGGCAAACTGTGTTAAGGGAAAAAAATGTGGAAAATTTCATAATTACACTTTGTTACAGTAGTAAACCGGAACATGCTTAACTTTTCAAGCACGCGGCACGCCAGTGAGAGCTACTAAAGCGGTCACCCATCAAATACTTAACATAGTTTAGTAACCTGAGTTTTAGTAATACAACGTTTTTTAAAACAAACCCTTTTTTATAATCTTATTTTATACTCGTGGTTTTTGTGTCGTACTTGGGATGACGAACCAGTTCATCTGATTTTAAGTAACGTGCGCCCCATAAAACAGGCATACATTTTTAACAAAGATTTGTCATTACTGTGCACTGAGATAGAACGCTAAAATCACCTTACACTGATTTCGATTTCTACGTGATAATAATCGAACAGTCGTAAAGACCACGGTGCGGCTGGTTTCTATCAGTGTGAAATGGTCAATGGAGAAATGGATCGGTTCGCGGATGATTGTGGTGGCAAGATGTAAACCATCTCGGTCTTTGCACAGTATTGTACGTGCTAACTCTACCTTACCTCATCCTGTCCTTATAGCGCACATCGCTCTACTGTACTCAAACCGTAGGTGGAATCTGTTTGCAGATGAATTAATGGTACTATTGTCGCGACGGATGGACTTCTGTGAGCGAGATGAATGAAAAGTTAGTAGTCTTCAAAAGAATTAATGTTATTGGTATATATTAAAGTAATTTAAATAAATAAAAATTGTAGAGGATCGTTTTGGGTGCTTATGTACTACAGTCCTCACTTATTATCAGAGATGTTCATAGATTCGATTGTCCCCTTAGTTTTTTAATAAAAAGTAGTGCTTTTATGTGTGCAAGCTATTGCGCAAACGCATCCTCATAACGTTTCGGAGTGTTATATAATGTTATTTTCCTGGGAGACAGGGCGTCTTTTCAAGACTTAACCCCTGATACCAAAACAGGCCTCATTTCTATAGAAGATATAGAAGCAAATGTTGTTCAAAAGATTTCGGCGTTTCGGCGCATTTGCGAATTTCATATTATCATCGTCACTTTTTATTTATTTTAAGTACAGCTCGACACTGATAGAGCTACACTGCAGTTTGATTATGATTCCTTATCAAGGATGAATGTAGATTTTATGGGCCGCGGCAATCACTTGGCATCAGGTGAACTGTATGCTCGTTTGTTACTCTCAATTTTAAAAAAGTAGTACAGACTTTTCAATAATTCTTTTGCACTAAACTTGTTAAGATTTTGACTTTATTTCTTTATCTGAATCATTAAGGTATCTAGGCGATGTATGGAAACCAACATTATTTCGTCATTATCATGATTGTCGTCGTCATATGAGCTTGACTGACGCTAGTGTAACAAAACGTTATAGAAGATTAAAAACCACTACAAAATTTTCTTTACTTAATCGCTATTTGCTAATTTCGTACCTAATCTTTTATTTCTGTAGTTACAAGTCTCTACTGTTTCGGACCTTATTTTCATTTCATGTTCGCTATCCAAGCTGTGGGATCAATTTGCTTAAAGTGCTCCTGATAGGACAAACTTTTATTCAAAGCTAATATGCAGGTGACAGCTTAAATTATATAATACATATTCGTACGATATTTTCTTTCACCGCCGAGAAAATATTACATGATAATATTGAGTACAGGCCTTACAAGATATTAATTTAAAACCACGGGCAAGTTAATTATAAAATATGATGAGTATGTACTAATTTTGCAAAGAATCACAATGCAGATGCGTTGTCACCCCTGGGGATCGCGATGGAATGTCTGGTCACCAGTAATAAAGGTCTACGTATCCCTGCACTCACCAGACGTAACACAGCAGCACCATGTTATTATTTTACGCTAGTATTCTGTGAGGGCATAGTCCTCCCAGGGTAGATTTGACCCATTCATTCTGCTGGTAGAAACAAACTGCAGTTTAGATCTACCATAAATTGCAACAAAGCACGATACTGAGCCACCTGCTTTGATCGACTTCCCATGAACTTGCATATGTCGCTCCATCCATTGGCGGTCATCCTATACTGCAACTGCATGTCCGAGGTTGCCACTTATTATACCTTATGGGTAGACCACACATTGCCTTTAAAGCTTCCTGACCTTTTGAGCTATGTCAGTTCTCCCGTTCTACTACGCATGTCTTGTTGTCTCTACGTATTCTATCATGTAGAGAAACACCCCCATCGTAGCCTACGCTATAGCTAACAGGAACTGAAGGACTGTCTCAGTACCTGAAGCTATCTAATAACTCAACAGTGGTGACTTAGGTAATGAGTCATGGTTTATTTCATAATAAAATCAAAAGTTATTCCTCAATGTGATAAAGTAAAGACAAAACAGCAATTTATTATTATTGTTGGCACAAATGTCAATATAATACCCATGCTTAACAGTGGACTAATGCTGGGCTAAGACAATATGATAATGATGACAAATGTTGCCTCGGCTTCTAATGGAACCTATTACCAATAATTTAGTAGCCGGTACTCTAAATAAGATCTAACATATTTATAGAGACATATTTTATCTAATAAAATATATAAAGAATCGATAGGCGTGTTTCGCAGTCTATGCGCGTACTGAACATCTGGATCAAACTGGCTTTTGCCCTTTTGCTCCGCGCAGGGTTTCTGTCCTCGCTGGGCTGTATAGGACACCTACGTTATTCTTTGACAGATGTACCGCCCCAGTCAAACTCCCCGCCTGGCAGTGTCCTCGAACCGGATCACGCAGAGTTGTACGGCGACGGGCGTTGCCGCCACGCCGCCACTCTGCACGCTTGAACGAAACACCGTGCGCCAGATGAACGTCTGTGCTTCCACCAAACCAGTACGTAATGAAACAATGAAAGTAATGGTTTTCAGCGACGACCGCGCGAACGATCTCCCACTTATGCTACACCTCTCATGTCTCCTTACAATGCCAGACTAGAGTCAAGCTCAACAGGGTCTTCTTCTTTCCCCGCTGATTCTCCCAAGCCCGTTCCTTGGCTGTGGTTTCGCTAGATAGTAGATAGGGACAGTGGGAATCTCGTTAATCCATTCATGCGTCACTAATTAGATGACGAGGCATTTGGCTACTTCTGCCGATCACAGTACCATCGCCGTAGCGACGTGATTTATAATCATCACGGATACGAGGAGACGCCACTTGTCCCCATCTCCCCGTCCTTTGAGGCTTGGGGATCAGCATTTTGCCGATTGATGGTAGGTGTGGTGGTTGCTAGATGGTATGGGAATTAGGCGTTTAAGCAAGCTTAAAGCGCTTGGCCGCAACCACCGTGGCTCGGCAGCGGCCCTTGTTTATCGGCCACTCGCCTGGGCCTGAGCCCCGGGCAGAGCGACCGAACACCACCGAGCTCCCCGCTCCGATGGAGGTCGGGCGACCATTCCTGACGGATAGTCGGACGCTCGGTAACCGGTTTGCAGCTGAGCACCTGGCCCAGCTGCTTAAATCGCCGATCGTTTTCGCTAGGCCCCAGACCGAAGTAAACGATTCGACTTGGTGGACACAATTGTCCTCCCAATGGGGCTGTACGAGAATCTCACCCCGTACCAAAGCCAGGTTACGTTCAATTAGAGAACGCGCTGCGCATACCGAACGAATCCGGCTGAAACCTGGTCACCAAGCCTGACCGCCGCCACCGAGGGCAGGTGGAAGTGCGCTTTCTCTCGCAGTTTTAAAATGTGCCAACGAGATCAAGCTCCATGTGGCCATATCGGTGCTTACTATTTTAGGCAATCCCTCCTCCCGTATCAGTCTTGAGCAGCTGCGCTGAGCAGGCTTCGGGCAGGAGTTGAGTCTCGGTGTCCGGCAGATTGATTTTAATCCTCGGAAAATGGCCAGATGGCATCATCTGTCTCAGATGTCGAGAAATCGTCGTTAACATTCTCGCACAAATTCCCTCCTTCATGGATACATTGATTTTGCTGTATGGCAGTGTTGTATGATATGATATGGTGATGAGGAGGACATAATCATCATCTCACATCAGTTAATGTATGCCGTAATTGAATCCAGGACGAGCGGCTAAGAAACTCGGTGTTCTAACCACTTTAACGTATGTAGCTGTCGTCATAACCGACGCATCGGTCTTTATATTCCACTACTCGCTAAATATTAGTATATTTTTATCTGACATCACCTCATGATTAATTCCATTGATTTGTTAGTCCATACATATTTAATTAAAACTGCGACTAAAGATTGTCTATTATCTCATCTGCTACCTCGAGTTAGACTCTCTTGCGGAACAGGGTAACGGTTCAAGCCGAGACTCTCTCTTGGGAGACCCTGTGCTGGCTGACAAAAGAGATCTCGACTGAGCGCCATTCCTCGGAAAAT